>KQ435949.1:205408-218499 GCA_001276565.1 Melipona quadrifasciata | reverse complement strand
AAAAGAGAATCTCTGAGCTGAGTTAGTGAAAAAGCTGTTACTGTTCTTGGAATGATTTATTGTTTCTAGTATCCGGCTGGGTTACTTCCAGTATCGATCTATTCTATTTCTTTTTCTTCCTCGAGCGTTCTTCTCGCCTTTCTATTACAGCTGTGGCGGTTTTCTCTCCTTTTGTTATTCGTCGCGCCATTTCTTTTTTTTTTTTTTCTTCTTTTCCTTTCTTTTTGCGTTTGGTGTAATTTGATTCTCTCGTTTGGTTTCGTTGGAAGTTCTTCTGAAATTCGTTCGTCAAAAGTGGAAAAAAAATATGAATGGGGATTGCACGTCAGAGCGAGATCGATTAGAAAAATGTGTCAGACGGATGGTATAACGTACGAACCGAATCTTTTTCTTAAAACGGAAGGGAAATTATCGAAGGATCGATATTTGAAATTTTTCAGAGAAGAATTTCTTGTCCGAAAGTCCGAAAACGAAGGCGGACAGAAGAGCTTCCAACTCTTTCTCCGATATGATTAAATTTAAAAAGAAACGGGAAAAGAAAGAAAAGGAGAAGGAGGAAGTTAAACTTTGTTTTTCGAAAAGACTGCTAGAAGTACACGAGAGAGACGATCAAGGGAATCGGAATCGTGGGCCAGGAATTGCGTTGCAAGTCACAATCAGCTCGCAAGACAAATCAATTTTTGCTTTTTTCTACACGGGAGATATACACGTAGTGAGATGCCGCGCAGTGGATTTACTCGTGATTTGTCCGAGCGGGCGTTATAAGGGTTAAGCTGTTAGTAAGTTTTCTCAATTAGGGAGAATCGGGTTGTGTCACCCAGAAGACCCCGGGAGATTAGTGATCGATTAGTGACGGATGTCACACGGCAAAAATCGAGAAAAAGGAAACCTTGTTTTCTCGATCGATCGATCGTCGTCGAATTCTCATCGAGAAGAAGTAACAAGAAAATCGATTTTTTAAATTATTGCTTTTTCTTTCTTATTCGAGAGACTGTAGAGGTAGATTTTTTAAGCACCGCGATATCTATTTTTTAGACGTCTGTTTTGGAAGTAACGAACGAATTTTGGTGGTTCGAAATTTGGAGGATCGACTATTTCGTGAGTGAAAACTTTTCGATACTATTTGAAAAAGAAAATTATGTGCGAATTATAAAACAATTGTTCTGAGGAAGAAAATTTGATTTCAAACAATGGTTATGAATTTTAAGACTGTGGATTTTCGCGATGTTTTAAATATTATACGTAATATTGATAGTTTTGGTATCTGATATCATTTAGGATTAACAAATAGTCAGTGCATAGTAGATATAAATTTATCTATAGTTTTACAATTAAATTGACTTTGAAAAATAGATTGTTTTAAGAAAAATACTAAACTTCAAATTACATGTAGGATATTTTAAACAGTGAGTCTCGAAAGGATCTTTATTTGAAATTTATGTTGAATCGCAAATTCTCAAACTCGCGGGCAAGAAAGAAAGAAAAAGAAGCCGTCAGAAGGTTAAACAAATCACGACAATCATTTTCTATTCAAAACGTAGACTCTCGAACCTTAGGAACTTTTTAGACTCTCGAGCCTTAAAAAATTCAACGCGTAACTTGAATAAAATTACTCGGAAACTCCAAGAAAATCCTTAGGGGGAAAAAAACAAAAAGAAAAAAAAAAATATATATATACATAGAATGAATCAGAAGCAAAGTTGAACGATCGAGTTCTCGACGACGATCGACGATCCCCCAAAGCATTTACAAGAGAATTGCGCTCGCACGTTCACACATTTCTTCGCATTTTATGAAACACGCGACACACAGTACACACGCACATGCCCATACTCAAGTCGAGTTTCAAAACCATCGAGTGTGGGACACGTTTTGACGATTGCTCTTCCACGTGTCTTCTTTCGGCACGACACGATTTATTAATTATACACGATTTTACTATTTACGGATTTTTATACCTCGATTACCGAACGGAGCCACTCCCGTACACACATACACGCGCGCGCACACATACACACACACACACACATTTACGCTCTGTGTCAAATATTCATGAAATACTCGCGATTCACGTAACCCGAAAGCAAAGAGAATTATTTTTCTTTCGACTATGAAATTCCTGTCTCTCCTTCGGGAGACTCGTCGAATACTTTCTATATTGGAAAAGAAATATAGAAGAAAAATTTCGTTCGTTGTTCACCGAGCGAGAGAACCTGAAAAGTGAATATAATTATTGCCTCTTTTTTTTTTAAGAAATCAAGAAGAGAATGGAAATTAGAAAGTGGAGAATAGGGACATCATTTTCGGGTCGCGTGACTCGCGGCTTCTCATCATACTCGACCGAAAAAGCATGTTGTCGCGTAGGTTCGTTGACTTCCGGTATTATTCGATGCGTTGCGTTCACGTCGCCTCTGACATAGTACATATTATATACATATACGTATTATTTTTCCTTCGTTTCTTACTTATCTCTGACGTCCAAATGATTCTTTCTGTTTTCTACTTTTCTCATCTTTTTTTTTTTTTTCTTTTTTAGATTAATTAATCTTACTTAGCCTGTACTATTTTTTTAATCGCCCAAAACGAACACGAATACGACAAATACACACACGCATGCGACAGTTTCGTCGTCGCTGTTAATCCCCCTCCCTTTCTCCTTCTTCAACCTCCACGCGTTCGTTTTTTTTTTTTTTTTTTAATACGATTACTACAATTATTATCTATCTTACTATTATTACGATTAATCCTAGCGCTAATTACTCATTTAATTACTCTTTAACATTGTCATTGATTATTCCCTAGCTATTACTACTTACTATTACTATACTACTGTTGCTACTATACTATACTATTTTTTTTTTTTGTTTTCTCCTGTGTTTTTTTTTCTTTTTTTACTTTATTACTTTTAATTCTCTAACTCTTAGACTGTATCGATTATAAGCGCGACGCACTTTGTGTGTGTATTTTCTTTTCTAAAAAAAAAAAAAAAACAAAAGGACGAGTGAACGAAAGGAGCCAAATTTTTGTTTAAACTTGCACACGCGTGTATAGAACGAGAGAACAAAAGAAAAAAAAAGAAAACTGAGGAAACAAAAAGAATTGAGCGTTTTTTCAAATTGGTTTACCTTTTCGTACGGAAAAAATAACAAAAAAAAAAGAAAAAAAAAGAAAAAATATTGAGTAAGAAAAAAGGAGTCTCGAATTTTTTAGTTTTTAGGCTCGCCAATCACATACTTCATCTTTCCTTTTCTGTTTTCTTGAATTTTTTTCGGCGCTACGATTTATCCCCCTCCCCATCCTCACTGTGTGATCTCTCACTCCCTTGCACCCCTTCTCTCTTCTTCTTCTCTTCTTCTTCTTCTTCTTCTTTTTCTATCTCTGATTCTATTACTATGTATATTTATCATTTGTTCGTTGTCTTCTATCTGTTTCTAGCTTTGTAATTTCTCTAGTAGTCACGCTACTATTCTCTCTTTCTCTATTCTCTCATTCTTCTCTGTCTTCTCTCTCTCTCTCTCTCTCTCATACTCTCTCACTATCTTAATACGTGTATTGTATACCTTTATACTATACTTCTTACTCTTACTATATCAACTATACTATTACTATTATTACTACACTATTGCTAGACTACTACTATTATTCTTACACTATCACTATTACTATTCTTATGACTACTATCACTACATCTATCATCTGCAACTATTACTATTATCAACACTATCTGTATCTATCACTATTGCTACTATCGTCTATGACTATTACTATTACTATTACTATTACTATTACTATTACTATTACTATTATTATTACTGTTACTATGCCTATCATTACCACTACATCTATTTATTATTATTATCGGTTACAACTACTACTGTCACTTCATCTATCACCTATAATCTATTACTAACACTATAACTACTACTGTATCTATCACTACTTGCTACCACTACCACTACTACTATCCATGTCTATTACTATTACTAACACTATAAACTACCACTGCAACTATCTATATTACTATTACTAACGACGCATCTATCATTATTGCTGTAACTTAATTTATAACTATTGCCACTATTACTATCCCTGTATCTATCGTCTATTACTTACACTTTACTATTACTATACTATAACTATCACTATTGCTACTGTTACAACCACTATATCTATCACTATCGCGACTAATACTACTACATACTACAAATCTGTTATTACTCTACTACTGTAACTGCTACTATATCTATCTATCTGCTGCTATTACTACCACTACAGCTGTATCTATCGTTTTATCGACTATTACTATTACTATCACTGTTACTATAACTATCACTACAACTACTGTTACCACTGTACTATTTATCTTTCTATTCATCTATCTACTATTAGTAGCGCTCCGTTACCCTTCGTCCACGGTTACCACCCCTGAAATTTCCAATTGTCGTCGACGAATTTTCCTGAACGAAAAATGAATTTCTCGAATCTTGAACTTGGAAAATCAAAGCAAATTTCACAAACTTTTTCAACGTCCTCGAAGTCCTTCGAATTAACTCTTTCAGTTGTTTTAAAGAGGAAAAGACATTTGTCACTTCGAGGATTCTCCACTAAAAACTTTGAAAGTTGAAATTTCGATCGAATACTAATAAGAAAAGCATAATTGAAGGACACAAGGCCAGGAATTAAAAACTTGGAAACTGATATCCTCAAAGTTCTTTAAATTAATTTAAAAAATTAATCAAACGATCGCTTCTAGGACGTAGAATTTCCCGATAAAATGTTATAACATTTGAGAGCCAACGTCTGCCGCGAAAATAATTTTGACAAAGATATTCTTTATATCAGAATGTATGCGTTTTGTCACCCTTTGCAATCCCTAAATTCAGTTCCACCCCGTCAGCGGCCTCAAACTAGTATTCCTCGTGCGAATACTTCTCTCTGTAAACCCCTCGGAACGTTCGTATCGAAATGTAGGAAGCGATAGTCGAATGGAGGGACGCAAAGGGTGAGAATGCTTTCGACGGAAAGCAGGCAAAGGGGTGGTTCTCTCGCAACGCGCAAACAGTTCGGTGTTCCCCTTGCCTGTTCGTTTTCACTTTTCCCCCTGTCACTATGCTCGCGTTGATCGATTGTAAAAGCTCGAGAAGCTAACCTAACGTTTTGATTTTTTCCTCCTTTCAGCTAGCCCGATATAAAAAAGAAATTGCAACCTCGAATCTTTCGATTCTCGACACCGCTCTCGTCTGTAATTTATCGTCCTCGGTTTTCTCGTCTTTTGAAACTCTTTTTCTGATCTTCATCCCCGCCCCCCACATCCCGCCATCCGATGTCATTCACTGTTTTCTCGTCTTGGAACAAAAAAAGAAGACAAAAGAAAACAAGCAATCGAGTGAGTCGAATTTTAAAGAAAGGGAAAGTTTATAAAAGAAAAATGGATAGAGGTTTTAAACGCGATGAAACGGTAAACGCAGAGCACAGATGAGGAAATATGATTGCTAGCGAGCGGGTAATTTACGTATACAAAAATATAGCCGATTTGTGAAGAGAAAAACAAGAAAAAAAAAATGAAAAAGAAAAAAAAAGCAACAATGAATGGAAAAGATAAATAAACCTGTCCGTTTTTTGTGTTCTTTCTGTGTATCCAACTACCACTTGCCCCCTTCTCCCTTTTCTCTATCGAAAGCTGTTTTTTAATCTTCAAGTCGACGCGCAAGAAGCTTCTGTGAATTTTTTCAAAAAGTCGTGATTTCACTCAGTGGAGCATTTTTATAAATTAATACGCTAGAAAGTATCGCGAGAAATTTTCTATTTTCTTTATTAGGAATTGACGAATTGTTGGCGATTAAAATATTGGAAGTTATTGAAAATTATTAGAAACGGTTGTTTTAACGACAATTTTTAGAATATGTTTGGAAGCTTCTTGTCGCGTTCGATCACTCTTTCACTTCACTAATTGTCCACGCTAATTCTACTTCACTGTTTTTTTTTTTTTTTTTTTTTTTAAAGACGAGCATCCTGAATGATTGACAGAATAATATTGATCATTCGCGATGTTCCAACGGAATGAAAGGAAAAGATGGCACCGAGACGACGTGTCAGTATTTTTTTCTTCGAGTTTCAACGTTTTATTTTGCCTGTTGCTCGGTTGTTTTTCTCTAACAAAATCGTCTTTCTTCTAGAACCTTGACACGCTGTTCTGTCTCTGTCTTTTCTGTCTGCCTTTCGTATCGATCAATCATTATCACAAGTCGAAACTAGAAATTATGTCAGCCAGACATAATTTCAGTTATTGCGATTTGTTAAATCAAATTACCTCTATTACTTGGAAATTCGGATAATTTAGCTCCAAATGGTTGAAATAATTTTACAGATTTTTGGAAGTCGAGGCAGAATTAAATTATAAAATTCTTAGAATTCTAAATTTTCTCGTGATTCGTTCGAAAGAATTCGAGAGTGAATTTCTTAAATTCCAATGTTACGCTCACGTTGCTGGATATTTACTACATTGAAAACGCGGAGAAAATTCACAGAGAAGAAGGAAATATCGAGTTTCTGAAACGTATCCTTTTACAGAAAAACATAAAGAAGGGGAAACATTTCCACCGAAAATATTCGATCTAACAATTGCACAAACTACGTATTAAGTTTCAACGAAATCCAATTAAACGACCAGGCTGGAAAGCTGCGCAAACAACGAATCGAAAGAGATGGAGAGAGAGAGAGAGAGAGAGAGAGGAATAAAATAACAACTATCCCGCGAATTTTTCCCACGAACGGACAAAAACTCACTGTTGGCCAGATCCAATGGAGACCTGCTCAATTTTCTCCGACCGATGGAAAACAAAATTTAAAAAATTCGGCGGAATCGAGCAGCACGAGATCTCTCGCATTCCTTTTCGAGCGAAATTCATCGCCAGTACGTCGGTCGTAATAAAATTTTGCCAAACACGGTGGAATTAGCTGAATTATTAAAATTTCGGTGAATAATAATGAAAAGTAATTTTATTCGAAAGATTACAATTGCGTGTAGATTTGTCAAAAAGTATAGAAATTATTGGAATTTAAGAAATGTCCTATTGGAATTTATTTGGCACAGACATCAGTGCGATCTGATCAGTGATTATCACTTAATAGCACTTTGTAATTTTAGATTTCACATACGGTAGTCCTGTCTGTATACTATGTACTCTATATATATATGTGTACACACTAATCTCAATGTACGTAGATGTACTACACCTTTCCTTTTTTTTTCTACCTTCTAAAAATTTTCATCTCCAGCATGAACTCTGTCGCGAAAAGAAAAAGGAAGAGATTCGAACGAAGAGAGAAAGGGAATCACGTCATGGACCACTTCGTCGTTCTATTACGTCAAGATATAATAACATTATTATTTCCATCAGCAAATTGAAATCGAAACGTTTGTAAGAAAAATTTCGACGGCATACGTTGAATTTCACGCACGAAGTCGCAATATTTTTCTTTCAATATTTCTACGACATTTAATGAAATTTAAAATACGCTATTGTTGAATAAAATTTTTAAATTAAATTATCATTAATCTGCTTCCAGATACTTGATTATCAAGAGAGATTTCGAGATGCTATTCTCATTGATTGTTTTATTTCAATGTGTTGTCTGACTGCTAAATACGAAAAGCTTGGAAGAGATATTTTCAATTTTATTATTTTTTTTCACAAACGTTTGATCATCGATGTATGTAGAAAGAGATTGTCAAGTATTTTAATCATCGCTGCGACCCTTCGCTTTTCTTTTCTCAACTTTTCTCAACGGTGTGTCGTTGGCGCCTTTTTTTCTGTTTCCACTAATTTTTCTTCCAGCTCGAACAAAAACCGATCATCGACCATTTCACTACTCTACTGCCTATCGTCGTCTTCCTACTCTTCGTCAACTCACGAACGGCCTGCTATCGCTACTGTTGGCACGTTTTATAATCACTGCAGCAAAACGGAAGCTCAACCTTCGAAAGAAAAGAAAAGAAGAGCGAAACTGTCCCTGAAAATGTTTCGATCTCCGTGCAAATTGCACGATCATTGAGATTCGAAGATTAGCGTCTTCGAAGGAAGGTGATTCCATTTTGCAGAAGCTCCTCTATTTTTTTTACTATTGCTGTGACTGTCACACTCGAAGCTTCGACCTTCTCAGCACGTGAATATTCACCAGAGCATTCTTATCGCTGGTGTTGTTGCTGATTCATTGTTGCATCCTCTTCATCGTTCCAACAAATACGAATCAATTAAAAAGCGATTCAGTGAAACAGTTGTGAAATAACAAAACGAACAATGTCTATTTAAGAAAGTTAAAATTTTACATAAGGATACCAATTAGCGTCATAAATAATTTGAGTTGAATTTCCCGTCTGTTACAGTGGATTATACGACAGAATCGTGGAACGTTGTTTTAAAAGATACGATTAATTGTAGATAAACATGTTTAGAACATCTCGTACTCGTTTTCTTGACGTTAGAAAATTCCAAATATTCGCTATATCTGATTAGAGGAAAAGAATTAAAAATTCCTAAAAAAGAAGGGAAATGAAAATGTTCCTTCCAAACTCGATCGGTGAATAGAGGAAGGTACGCCAAGTAAAACGCACTTTGTCCCAAGTCGATATCTCAATTCGTCTCCGAGATACGAGCATTCAAAGTTCGGCCTTACTTATAAATGCGCGCCAGCCGAGTGACCTACATTTTTTCTTGGAAATGCGTAGTAGCAGCTAGTAGTAGTAGTAGTAGTAGCAGCAGTCACGTGATTTCATGAGTGGAGTCACGCGTAATTCGCTTGCGGCAGGTCAGCGCGCCGAGTGAGAGCGAGAGGTCCACGCGTGCGAGCGAGACAGCGACAGCGAAACTAGAAAAATTACACTTCGCTCTCGACGACGATATCTCCGGAACCGGAAGTCGGATTGGGATGAATCGAACGAAATTTTAAAAATCAAGGTTGGCAGTTTCGAACGGTATAAACAAAAATGACCTGTGATTGTTTGTTACAAAGTTATTGAACTTTGAATTTGGGGTCTTTTTATATAGGACTTGATGGAGATTTTGGTTAATATTTTTGCTAGTGAGAAGTTATAATGTTTGTAAAAAAAGAGCATGAAATGACGCTAGTGTTTCATTGTTGGTAAAATTGGAAAATATTGGAATTTTAATAAATTGGAGAATGAACATTGTTTAACGAAAATTCCACTGTACACTTTGAGGATATCTTCTAATTTGTTGGATGCAAATACTGCGTTAATACTAATTAAAAATATAGCGAACGATGGAGGGATCGCTCGAATCAGCAACGATTGGCGTTTCTTAATGAGAAATCTTTTGCATGATGCTCTCCTCCGTACACTATTATATCGAATCATTCAAACACATGTACAAATATAAATTTAATTGTTCTGTTTCCGGTCAATTCCACGAAAGAAAAAGAAATTACAAAATTCTTCCGCGACAGTAGGAAAATTTAACTCAACTTCAAAATTTGTAAAATTTGTACCAAAACTACAATATGCTCATTGTCAAAAATTTAATTTTCGTTTAATCCCAATAACGAAATAATTTTCAACGAAAAGCATAAACAGAACAATTAAATAATCGAATTGAAACACGATCAATACGAGGCCTAAGAACATATTTTACATATTATAAAACGTCTTTCTTATAATTCCTCGACACGATTCAATCGCAACCGTCATTCTACATTGAACAAAAAAAAAAAAAGAAAAGAATTTATCAACGTCGCGAATCTTTTCGAACAAACGACGAAAGAACTGGTTTTAATTTTTCACGCGAGGAAAAGGAATCGTGATCGATTTTTTCCTCGTTCCGATCGAGGGAGAACGGTGCATTGGCGAATTTCGATCGATCGATTGCAAATGTGATTGTCAACTGTCAATAGACTGCGGATTTTTATGCACACTTGTGGAAAATATTAGTCGGTGAAAACAAAAAAAAAAAAAAAGAAATACTGACGATGAATGTAACAACATCCATTGAAACAAATTGAATTGCAATAATATTAAGTATTAAATAGTATTTTGAAATCAAATAGTATTTAATATTTGTAATACTCGCAGAGGTATGTATTATAGCATAAGCGTCCGCGGTCTGGCTATCATAAATCTTATCTGTGATAGGAAGAGCGCGCTATCGAGAAAAAAATATTCCAGAATTTTCGAGAAAAAGAGAAAAAGAAACTCGACTCTGTACAATGGGAGAAGGAAAGAGAAAGAGAATTCGAATGAAGACAGAGTACTAGTGTGGTCGATTGAATCTAGCATCGTTAACCTTAATTAATAATAATAATGATAGTACTAATTATAAATACTGTTTAACATAGGAGAATATTCGGCGATAATCCCCTGTAAAAGTATATCAATAGTATTATAGCTAACTGTAAAGTAATCGTAGATATAGCGTGCGATAATTAATTAATCTGACTTAGATTGTTGTCGAATTGGTATCTAAGGAAATTTCTTTTTGTCTCGTTTCTGAAGACGGAAATGTTCCTTAGATTCGATCAACGTGACTTTTTCTTAAGTTTTAGAAATGATCATAGATTCAGAGTGTGATCGTTAATTAATCTAATTTAATTTTAGCGTTTCAGAGACTGTTTTTCCCAATTTTTAGTAAATTTAAGATCCAGTGAAAAGTTAGTTGCTCGTTGTTGGCAACTGGACATCAGTTGATTAATTATTGCACTATATTACAGTATTTGTACCACACCAAATCTTGGAGGACCCTTGATCGAAATTTGACGGTGCACTAGGAGATAATTTGTCAGTCAATCTAATTTATGATATCGAGCGAATATCGACGTTTTCTGACAAAGAACGAAACGTTCATACACGTCGTTTCTTCCAAGAAGAAGAGAAATCTTCTCAGCAAAAAGCTGATCACACTTACCGCGGAAAATTTTTCAGAAAAAAAAAGGAGTATCTCATCTTTCTCGTAGAAATTTTCCAAGTGTGTGCGGAGAACAAAAAAAAAAGAATGAAATAGGAGATCTCGACTCGCATCTTTCCGAGAAAGTGAAACTGCAGAGTGAATGATGGACAAAGAAAGAGAGAGAGAGAGAGAGAGAGAGAGAGAGAGAGAGAGAGAATGAATCGTTTCTATATAATAATAATAATAATCGAGAGCTATCGTCTGTTCGGGACCGTGCGTCCGGATTCTATAATATAGGGACGATAAAAAGTCAATTGCCCGTAATTTATCGTTTAACGTCGGATAACTCGTCGCTGATGCTAATTAGTAATCGATCGTAAGATTAATCGATACTCGCAAAACAGTATTGTGTAGATAATGTACGATTAACTGATTCAATGCTGGTCGTTCTTCGAGAAAAAATGACTGACGTCCTTCTTCGAGAAAGGAAAAAGAAGATGGATGAATTGATCGTTCTGTTTGATACTTGGAATTGTTATTAAGTAGCAGTAGAGTATACTTATTAAGTAGCACCAAGTATAGAAAGTTATTGAAGAGTGATATACACCTGTATTGTTTAAAAAAAGTATCAAAGTACAAAGTTTTAAAAACGTGCTGAATTAATGTTGTTGAAAATTACAGTGTTGGCAATCGTTTGTTAAGTGTTATGGTACAATTGAAATTTTTTCATTTTCACAGTCATCCTCGATTGTGAGAGTTGTCGTATTAAACTTACTTGTATCAGATAATCGTTTACAGTGTGACACGATCTAAATAATAATTCCAATGATCAGGAGAAGAAGAAAGACAGAATTTTTATTCGAAGTATTGTACGTTGGACCAGCATAGACAAAGAGCTCCATATGCTCGCGCACACACACGGCACACAGGAACATATGCACATATACTATATACGAGGAAAAAAAAAATAAAAGAAAACAGATTAATAAGAAAAGTTGTATAATGTTTTATCGTCGTTAAGATAATTCGACGTAGTTTCGCGAATTACACTAGCGTGTAATTAAAGATTTAAAAAAAGGGGAACCGTATTAATATTTGTCGAGCCATTTTTCATCCAGAAATTGACGAATGAAATGAGATCGATTTGAAAAATTAATTTAGCGAAAATTTCGCAATTACAGCCGGAAATTCGAAATTCAGCAATCTCGAGTCCGGAATATCCCTTGTTAAAATTTTCTATTCTCAAAACTCTAAGTTTTCCACTACGAACAAATGTAACTCGGAAGTATTTCCAAAGAGATCAAATCTTCAGATTTTCAAAGCAGGAAAAAAAAAGAAAAGGGAAAAGAAAGATGTAAGACGAAAAATGGCTCACTGTGAATTCTTTCGTTGACGTTACAAGAGAATACCGCCCACGTAACTAAAACAATGAGAAAAAGAGCGAGAGAGAGAGAGAGAAAGAAGTTGAAGTATCGTAGGAAGAGGAGAAAGCGACAGGGAGTAGCTCACAGTGAAATGCTCGAACACGATTTAAAAGGGAGAAAGAAAGACGAAGAATAAAGAGAGGAGATGGAGAGAGAAGCATCAATATATCAAACTGTCGAGTACGTTGTAAAATTAGTTGAAAAAAAATCTAGAGCTGTGCGGCAAATGGAGGGAAGGACATTGAGTAAAATGTTCCTCGATCCAGCAGTATTTCTTTCGTCCTCCAATCTCTTTCATTTTCCACCCTGTAGAAGAATGAAAATCGGGATGAAAAAAAGGGGCGCGAACGTTCAAACTCCGTCGAGGGTTGAGAAATAACAACGCGACAATAAAGAACAAAATTATGGGAATAACAACTCTCAGAAAATGTTTGGTTATAGTTTCTCAGAAATTTTATACAAAATTTGTCGCAGTTGTTCCTTGACATTTTGTTCCATTGAGTAAATCTTCTCAATGTGAGATTTTGTCTGTTGACAAAAATAACAAGAACGACCATGTTTGTTGAAAAGGAAATTCAACCAAGTTCAACTAAAATCAAAACCAACTAGAGCAACTAAACGCTATCGGAGCGCTTTGTTAAATAAATAAAGTTCGCGTTCGATGGAATTCGAACGAAACGAAACGACAAGAAACAAGTGGTGGGTGGGAAATGAAAGGGCGGGAGAGGTGGTGTTTAAAAAAAGTCGCTAATCAGATTTAATCGCGCGT
>KQ435949.1:159393-203162 GCA_001276565.1 Melipona quadrifasciata | reverse complement strand
CGTGGTCGTGATCGTGAAATCCCTCGCGGTAAGTTTTATAAAGATTCGGTTGTCTATCTTCGCCTTTCATCAAAAAAATTATTTTAAAATTACTTTGTTATTCAGCACTAGTTGAATTAATTAGATCAAGTGGAATAAAATTAAAGTTAACAAATTACGATAATTTTTCAGTTACGTTAGTCCTTGATAATGAAATTTCATGTTCGGCTTTAAGATTAAGCAAAATGTGAAAGTAAAATCAAAGGCCGATGGCGAAGGTGATCTAGAAAGATCATTGGCCCCGGAAACAGAGCGGCCTTCGGAACGAGAAACGAAATCTCTTACTCACGAATCTGATTTCGAGACACTTAAACGAGGAAAAAAATTAATCGGATCGTCCTTGCTTCTAAATATGCAAACAAGCAGTCAAACGATAAGAAATGGCAATAAAGAAACTTTTATGTAAGAATATGGATTGGCCTTTTTGGTCAATTATTCAAATTTTGATTATTTGCGTGCTTATTTTCGCAAATTAAAATTTAGATTGAAACAGAAATAGAAACACTGTAAAAATAATGAGTCATCGTAAATAATTTGAAACCTCAAAATTTCGTTTCAAAAGAAAAGAAATTATATTTTGTAAGAAATGTACAATGTTATACCTTTGACACTCGTTGGTGCTTGTACGAGAGGTGGAACGAGCAAAACATTTCCATAGGAAATTCGAAAGACAGGTATCGTAGACTCTTTGATTGTTTTCACTGACGCCGCAGTATCTTCATTTCTCGTCGATTCAACTTTGTACTCCAGCTAAATTATTCAGAATAACATTATGCATTTGCTTTAATTGACTCCAGTAATATTCAATTACAAATATCTTTTTATATATTTAATTAATGTAAAAATTGTTTCAAATATTTTTACGCAGCAATGTAAATTATTCAATTGTAAAAATGTAATTTCATTGCACTGAAAGATACGAATCGTACCGTCTCCGATCGCCCTTGTAAAAACACGTTCCTTTCGTTCATTTTGTATTCTTCCTTCACCCTTTCGTCTGTCTGAGAAATCTCCTTCAATGGTTGTAATTCTCGCAAGAATACATTGTTCTCACCTATTTTATTCTCTTCCCCTGCCAGTTCGTCCATCTGAAGGGTACTAGCTCTTTGTATCTGTTGTAAATTCGTTGTTAATAAAATGAAACAAGTATTAGCAACACTTCAAACAAATAAATAATATCAGATACTAGTACGAAATAGTTACGGGTATTGGTAATATATATATTCCAATAGTGTTAGTATTAGTAACACTTGAAATTAGTGGTACTATGGTACCAAGTATTAGCAATATACGTTCCCAGTATTAGTAACACTTTAAATTAGTAGTACTAACTAGTGAATACTTGAAATTAGTAGTATCAAGTATTAGTAATATATATTCCAAGCATTAGTAACACTTGAGATTAGTAATATTATAGTACCAATATTACGTTTAATACCTCAAACAGTAACAATATCAATTGGATCCTAGTAACACATCAAAATCCATTCAGGTTTACTGTTTGTCCTTACCGGAAGTGGCGCCTGAGGTAGATTGGTGGCGGTCACACGGAAGCCGTTTTTACTGTCAGCAGTGTACTGAGTGGTTTGAATAACGCCCGCGTCGTCGATGTAACTATAAACGCCTCGAGTTTCGCCATTCGACGTCCTAACCTCTGACCTTGCTGAACTTGGTGCACTGTAGCCGAAACTGTATTGACCGTAACTGTCCTGATATCCCAGGATTGGCCTGGCTGATTCGGCCGAGCCGGTTGAAACAAGACAACCGAACAGGAGGAGCACCTGAATACGATCGTTCAAGAATTGGACACTTTAATCCTTGCTCGATAGATGGACGAATATTGCATTATGGATCCATGGCATTTGGATTTCAGAATTATAGTTAGTGTATTTAGTGTACTATGTATACAGTGTATTAAAAGTACAAAAGTATGTATACTAATTACAATGATAGTATTTAGTGTTAATGAGTATGAGTTAAATTAGTACCCTAGTATTCAAATCTCTGGATTAATTAGATTGATAGATTAATTTTTATTGGAAAGTCAAGCGTTTAAATTAGCAAATAAAGATCACTGAATAAAACGCAACAACACAAATGGCACATTCGAGAAAAGCTTGAGAAACACTGTGTACCCCGCGATAAGCGAAACATACCCATAAGCAAGCAAAGCAACCACCATTCCATTCACCCACGCGACCATAACGTTCCTCCTTACGTATACGCAGCTCATGGCGATTCGATCGGGCATCTTTTAAATCCGCACCGAGTGCATCCGCCACTTTATATAGAAAACACGCGAGAAGCCTCGAGGGTGTTGCCAGAACATGGCGGAAACGCAAGGACCGAGGGAGCTGAAAACTGGTCGCGCTCGATCCTCAAGGTCCTCAACGTCCGCTTGGAATCCGGCTCTCGAACATTTTCACAAACATGTTTTCTCCGCGGTTGAAAACCTGAACTCCCTGCTATACCCTAATATGTGTACGTAATGTACGATGTTCACGGTCGTCTCGCCGTGGCGATCGGCTTGCCAGTTTTCCAAGATAATTCATGGATAAGGGACTTTTGCAAAATGGTTCGCGAAAGTGTTCGAGCTGTCTGCCGTGTGAGAGATATATTTGCAATTCTGCGTTGCAGAAGACAGTTTGCCGTTTCGTCGGGACAGCGGAGTTTGAAACGAATTTAAAACATTGAAACAAAATGAAATTTATTAAAAACTGTCGATCTATCGACGATTGATATTTAAATAGAATCATATTACAAATTATCTTACGTTTCGCGTATTGTTTAATGAAACTTCACATATTCTATGAATTATTTCCATGTAAACAAAGCATTGAATTTAATTTTGTTTATTTATCGTACAAATTGGAGCATCGAAATTTGTAAATTGCGGGAAATTAGCGGAATCTCAATTACTTGAACAAACGTAATTCTGTATTTACGAAGCCCGTGATTAATTTTAGCGAGGAATTGCTATTGTTAAGCGTATCGAAGAAATTGTTTGCAGAACAGTTAATGAGAGGCCAAAGAAGAGCATCAGAGTAATGGGATGCAATCAACAGGATTTTGCAATATATTAACGCGCAAAGTTACTATACCTTGACGTCAACATCATTGTGCACTTTATGCCTCCACATTAAAGACTTTTTTGTTCCCATATTAGAGACATATTATTCGCTCATTAGCCGAACATTTCCTTTTACGGATGCACGAAAGAAGACATTTATGAATATCTTGCAAGAATTCTATTTCCTTCATCTGGCCACAACGCAAATTTGCTTGAAACGTTCTCATTCCATTAGAATCCTTTTTGTTAATTTAATTTTAGGAACACTACTAAATTTTCTAATTGTAAAGTATACAAAGCTTTGTCAAATAATATTTGACGTGTGAAATAATTTTTAAGAATACTTGAGAACTTTGAGAGAATCAAATTCGCGACGAAACAAAAGTGAAGATTCGAAATTCGAATTTATTATTAGGTGTTGTCGTATTGTAGGAAGTTGTTGGCTCCATCACACCTGCACAAAACGTCAGGCTAATTACTCGAGTTATATATCCTCGACCCAAATTCGTTGCAGTCGGACGCATTTTGCTAGAGAATCGCCTCGACATTAATATGTATCGATTCCCCTCGTCTATTGTGTCAAAATGAAACTGGACGCCGGGTATTTTTCTTCAAATTCGTTGCCAGCTGAAACGCAAGATCCACTTTTTCACTGGCGATACTGTTACCGCTAATCGCCATGTTCAGATCCCTCGGTTTTGTAACAAATGTATCTTACACTCCAGCTTTCAAGGAACGTCCCAATTTCCTTTGATGGATCGACAGTTCCGAAGAAGGAGCAATTTGGGTTCGATTGAGACTTGAAACTCGCAAGTTCCTCGAAATTCTCTTTATTAATCCAGTCTACAATCATCGTTCACCTCGCTGTGGCAGTTTCGACGACCTCGCAACCCGACGACAAAAAGCAAAACTGAGACGTCCGATTTCCATTATTCCAAGGAATAAACAGAAAGGTGCCGTAATCGTAAAGTCAGCCAAAAAAAAAAAGAAAGAAAGAAAGGAAGAAAGAGAGAGAGAGAGAGAGAGAGAAGACAAAGAGAACACTAGAAATCGTAAATCGTTCGATAGATGCGCCCTCTCCAACAACTCGCAGCTTGTCATACTTAATCCCACTAACAAGTATTATCCACGAGTGTCAACTTGACACGTTCACTGCTACAGATACGTCTATAGATATAGATATATATAATATATATACTCTAACACAGTATTGTTATCTTCATAGAAAAAAAGCTATCTCTACCTGTCAGTATGTGTCTTATACGTGCGAGTGAGTGTGTATGTGTGTGTATTAAACTTTACGTCTACGTGTAAACTCTGCTCTATATGGGTTACTGCGAAGCTTCTTTTTTCCCCCAGAATTCATATTCGCGATCGTTCGTCGGAAGGAGCCGCGGTGAACGTGTTTCAACGGATGATTCGGATTCTTATTAGATAACGAGCCGTCCGTAGGCGAGTGCAGGGCCAGCAACAGCGACAACGTCGGCAGACCTGGCCGCCTCGTTCGCCAGGTTCACCTTCTCGTTGATGTGGGCGTTCACGTGGGCAATCCTGGCCGCGGCCACCTCCGGCGTGTCCTGCACCCTGCCGTCCGGGCCGAGCGGCGCGGCAGGAACCGTCACCGCCAAGGGGACAGTCACCGCTGCTGCTGTGGGGCCAGCGGTGACCAACGTGGCCGACGATCTCACCGCCTCATTCGCCAAGTTCACCCTCTCGTTGATCTGAGCCACCGCGTGGGCCGCTTTCGCCGCCGCCACCTCCGGCGTGTCCTGCACTCTTCCGTCCGGGCCCACCGTGGCCGCCTGCAGCGCCGCTGGCGACACTATCGCGTTCGCCACAACTAGAGGTCTGAAATGGGAATTTCACGTTCTAGATTCTACATTCCTCTCGTTCTTGGGAACCTGTTGTGTTTTAAATAGGGAGCACGTACTGTATTACGAGAATGCAAAATTTAGATTCTAGATTCTTCTTGTTTTTGGAAACATATTATGTTTTGAATACAGCACATACTGTATTGTGTTATACTGTATATACTGTATTACAACAATACAAAATTTTAGATTTTGGAGTCTTTTTGTTTTTGGAAACATGTTGTGTTTTAAATACAGCATATAGTGTACTGTATTATACTGTATTATAACGATACAAAATTTCAGATTCTAGAGTCTTGCTTTTGGGAATGTGTTTTAAATACACCACTGTATATTATGACAATACAAGACTTTAAATTCTAAGTTTCTCTTGTTTCTGGCAACGTGTTGTATTTTAGCACGCTGTATAAAATCTACATTACAGCATAAACTATTAGGTTGTAGATTCTAGATTCTTCTTGTTTTTGGGAATTTTTATCTCAAATATAGCTGTATAAAATTTACATTGCAACATGAAATATTAGATTCGACACGTAAAATATTAGATTTTAATACTTAATACGTGACATTATAAAATTTTAGATTCTAGATTCTAGATTCTACTTCTTGTTTTTGTGTTGTATTTTAAATACATACCATATTGCAACAATATATTGCTATTTTATTCCCCGTTACAACATAAGGGGTGCCTACAAGTAATGTCGTTTCTTGATACTGTACAAAATTTCATTTCGTCTAAATTATTTTTTCCAAATTATCGTCACTAGATGTTAAAGCGACATTAGTATCTGTGTACCAGCTAATTTCCGAAAATGCCGGAATGTTTACCTGTTAAGATCGGCAGCGACGGACCTGGCAGCTTCGTTCGCCAAATTGATCCTCTCGTTCACCTGGGCAGCAGCATGGGCAGCCTTGGCCACGCTGACTTCCGGCGTGTCTACCACCCTGCCGTCGGGCCCTATGGGTGCGCCGGGTACGAGAAAAGTAGCCGGTGCCGCGATCACCTGGACCGATTGCGCGCTTACCGACCTGGCAGCCGCGTCGGCCAGCCTCAGTCTCTCGTTCAAATGAGCGGCCGCGTGTTCCGCCTTGGCCACGGCGACTTCCGGAGTGTCGAGGACCCTTCCGTCGGGCCCGACGGCAGCCGCGGGTGTCAGAGTGGCGACCAACGGCGCGGACAGCAGCCCCGGTTTGGCCAGGGCCGCGGAAACCAGGCCTGCCAATAGCAAACCAACGACTGGTCCCATGACGGATCGTCTTCTATCAGGGATTCTTCTATCGAAGGCTGTTCGGTGCTGCTTCTTCCGGCTTCCGAAGAGGCGTCAGGCGACGTGTCGACGATTGTCCCACCGATTCTCTTCTCCCTCGACTATCGTCGGACCAGCGCTCGGGACTGTGAGACGCCTCGTCCTAGATCGGCTTTTATATATCTGACAGGCGAGATGTGGCTGGTATTATACAGTTGGTATTATAGATCACGTAACAAAACGGGGTGGATTTTTCGAGACGGCGGGATCTGGGCCACGACCGGTGTGCGCACATGGCTGTGTTTCCGTGCCCCCCGAGTTAAGCAAGTTAAGCGTGTCTGTAAAACGAGTAAGAGGCTCTGCGGGCTAGGCCTAGCCTAGTCTAGCCTAGCCTAGCCTGGTCGTCGCTAGCCGAGGAAAAATCGAAGGCTCTCCATTTTCGTTCCAGAGTCTCTCGACAGCTCGCGGGATGACACCCGATCCCGTTGTCATTTCTCCCGCGCCTGCCAGCCGAGCCTGGCCATGGACGCCAAGGGCGACGCCGGCGAAGGCCGACGATCGCGTAACCACGTTCGTCGACTATCGGTGTACCCCGGCGATAAGCTGTCGCTCGGCTGGATCACGTAGCACGCGGCGATTTTTTTTTTTTCTTTGTTTTTTTTACCGAACGCGGCGCCTTCTACGTAATTCTCTCTGTTGCTACGTAAGGGATTTTAAGGTGGTTTTGAAGTCCAGCCGGATTGTGGATTCCTTTGTTTTTGCAGTTCGAGTCAGCTAAAGGGGTGTGTTGTCTTCCAATGTTTCTGAGATCGTTTGTTGGCTGTAACGTTTGTGAAATTCAGTAGAATGTTGTTACTTTTTTAATAACCACAATTAATGTATAAAAGTATTTTTTTTTTTTTTTATGGGAGAGATTTAGTATTTCCATTCAAACTATTAATTATTATTAATAATTAGCAAATTGGCATTGGCAATTAATATCAAAAAATTAATACTGTGTAGACGATCGTGAAATTAGAATTATGAAATAATTGGCGAGTTAGTATTGGCTACTAATAATTAGCAAATTAGTTTCAGTAAGTAATATCAAAGAATTAGCATCGCAACAAGCATGAAATTCTAACGTCAGTACGTCAAATAAAATGAAACTGTAATGTTATAGCACTAACTATTAATACCAGAAATCGATATTTCAGTTCAGAGCTATTTTAATTCAAATTTTTCCTACCAAATTCCCATAACGCGCAACTCTCGTCTTTTCAACATTACAAAACTGACATTCACTCGAAATTTATTCAAAGTTCTACAAAGTGAAATATTCTATGCGCGACATTTAACGAAACAGATTATTAGAAATAATTTAATAAGCGAATAACAAACGAGTTCCTGAACGAATAAAAAAGGCATGTCGTGTCGAGTATACCGAGCACGAAATTTCTCAACACATATACACAATGGCTTACATAACGATCTACGAGCCTCCGCCAGAAACGTGACACTGAAACATACTTCTTTTTCTTTTTTTTTTTTTCCTTCTACAATCCCTTGCATCATTCAATTTCTTATTACTATCCAGCGCCAGTAATCTCCTATTATACCGCACAAAAGTTCTACTCCGTTTCCACCTGACAGGTCGGTACAGTACGATAAAAAAAATTAAAAGGACATAATCGAAGATTCATAAAATCGGCAGACGTGTGAAATAATCAAATTTCACGACGTGTCGAGATTCACAAGACTAATCTAATTAAATCTATTTTAAACTGCAAGAAAGTAATGGAATAAACAGTTCAAAATAGTTGAAATAAATTTATTAATAATTACACGTTCAAAGTTTGAACCTCGTGTTTTTTCAATTGCCTGAATTACCAATCACCAAAGCAATCTCTTAATTTGGATAAAAATAAACAATCAAGTATCCATTCTCAGATCCATTATAATAATCTCTTGCGGCGATAAATCAAACAAAAATCCTCCCTCTCAAGACAACGCAAAGACAAGAGAACCCAATTAAAATTCTCCTCCACAAACAAACAGGGAAGCTGTCGATGTGATCTGGTTCTTGAGAAATTCGTTTACTTCGTCAAAACGATAAGTAAAAGAGAAATATAAGAGAAGAAGGAACGAAGTGTTGGACAACCTGTTGAGGGTCACCGGTTGGAAAAAGACAAATCTCAATCGGGACGTCGATTAGGACGAATGTCAATGTCACGTCTGATTGATTTTATTGGTCAGGGCGTTTCCCATTCGCCTGTTTCTCCCATCGAACGTAGCGCGTGCCCCATGGTGCGAAACCTTTTCTCCCAGGTGCTATATAAAGGCCAAGGGAGGCGGTGGACACCATGAGACCGGACCAAGGCACCTTGCCGAGTACTGTACCTCAGATAGCGTTGCAAGGAGCCCACGTATCGTTGACGAGATGAAGAGCCTGGTAAGTGTTATCGCTCAACCTTGGTTTTTCTCGGTTAGTCTCGCCGTAGATTTTCTACGCTCTGTCGCTGCTTCTACTTTTCTGTCGAGTCGTTAGAGAAGACACGCGAGCGAGTAAAGAGCAGTCTGTCCGAAACGGAAGTTACAAGTCACGAATTTAGTTGGAGAATTAGAAATTGGTAGATTGGTAGATTTTGGAGATTATGTATCGGTGTGTTTGTCGTTTTAAAAGTCGGAAATTAAAAAGTTAGAAATTCTAAAACTTGGGAATTGGTAACTCAAGTAATTGCAAGTAATTCTGGAACTTGGTAATTTAACGAGTCGGATGTTAATAATTTAGTAAGTAGAAATTATCGGAAAATGGCAATCTTAGAACTGAGAAATTGACAAACCAGAAATTAGTAAGTCAGTAAATTATAGAACTGTAACGAATTGGAACAAAATTTATCGAATGACATATCCGTAGAATCTATAAAATTTATAGAACAAAACGTCTTTCCCAAATAAATTTTCATTTCAATAAAATTACCAGTACGGAGGATTGAAAATTAATAAACTTTCATTTTCACCGTGTGGTAAATTTATAAATAAGAACAGCTAATAGTTAAGCTATCAAAAAATTCAAGAAATGCGTATTCTCAAAGTATTTTACTCGTCTGAATGAATCAAAAACAAATTTTTGCAGCACGAAACAAATATTTCAGAAAATATTTGGTCCTTGTAAAATAAGAATCTATTATGATACTGTGTAGCTTAAAGGAAATATGATTTTTGAGTGACTATTTTCAAAACTGAATGAATCTTAAAACAATAAGAGACGGCAAACTTTATTATGAAAAAAATTTAATTCAAACTTGGTTTTATTATAACGAGGGCACGTATTTTAAAGATTAATAACTATAACCTCCCCGCTTCCAGATCGTTTTCTCCGCTTTGTTGGCAGCAGTGTGCGCTCGTCCGAGCTTGGTGCTGTCGCCACCAGTGGCAGCACTGGCGGGACCCGTCACCATCGCGAGACTGGTACCAGGTGCCCCTCTTGGTCTAGATGGCCGAGTCGTCGACACGCCGGAGGTGACACTGGCCAAAGCGGAGCACGCGGCGGCTCACATCAACGAGAGGATCAACTTAGCCAACGAGGCACTGAAATCCGCCGACTTGATCGCCTACGCGGCACCAGTGCTGGCCACGAGAGTGGAGCCTCTGGCCGCCGCGGCCAAAATTGTTCCACCAGCTCCTCTGGGGCCTGACGGCCGCGTCGTTGACACGCCGGAAGTCGCCCTGGCCAAGGCAGAACACGCCGCCGCTCACATCAACGAGAAGCTCGAGCAAGCAGCGAGAGGAGTCTCCCTGCAGGTTCCGATCGCTCTGTCGTACACCGCGCCGGTGATTCAGAAACTCTTGGTATAAGGATGACACGACTGGCTGGATTGTTTGGCCTTTTAGAGACGCTGGCCACGTGGAATACTCTCGTTTCTTCTTTTTGTACATAATTGAGGGCTGATTGAATAAAGCGATATTTAACCGTGTAACGGACTGGTGATTTTCTTTTCTTTTTTTTTTTTTTTAATTATCTTTTCCTTTCCTTCCTCTTTTCCCCGTTCGAATTTGAGAAACGGAACTCACGGAATTTGGCGACGACGAAAATTTAGAAAATGTGAAAATTTTGCCGCGGTTTCGTGTAATTCTTCGTTCTGTGATTTTTCTCAATTCAAAAAGTCCCAACGCTCTATTGTCTAGTTTTCACGTTTTCAAAGTTCGATGAAATGGCAGAAAAGAAACCGCGAACGTGAAATTTCGTTGTAAAAAGAAGACTTTGATCTTCAAGATCGTAGCGAATTTAGTTGTGTGAAAAACAAGATGTAAAGGTATCTTTGAAGAGAACAAACTAAAATTTGTAAAAGTAAAAATCTTACGCTTTCGAGCGAGACGTTTTATTTACGAGATTACAGCAATTCGATGTTTCGACAATTTGCCGTCGTCTCGTTCTGGTCGGTGATTTTTTTGGCTGTAGAAATTTCCAGAGCGCGTTGCACCCTTCGTTTGGGAACCGCTGTCTCAGCGCCGTTCCTTCGGTCAGGATATCAAAGAATATGAGGCAGTCAAGGTCGCAGTCCGAGCCTTTTCCTGCGCCCACGAAGAGTATTGTCCGTTTCAAGAGGCAGAAATAAATTCGATAAGTGGTTTTTAGAGAGTACAACGCCGACATGCTGCGATAAAGACAATCGTTCGTTCGATGCAGCGTTTGAAAATTGTCCGAACAAATTTACCCTGAATAAAAATTAAATCTACATTATTTAATATTTGAAATTTTGTTAACATTTTTATGTTTAGAATATTTAGAATCTTCTAAAGAACTCTTTATCTCTTATTAATTAACGACAGTTTGCGACGCTTTTGCAGAATCTCAAAAGTTTGTCGAGAAAGATGACAGTTTCGGTATCGAAATTTTAACTTAAAATTAAGTTTTCAAACATAAATTGAAAAGTGATGGACGTCCCGGTCTGCAGGCGGCTCGAAAAGAGTTCAGTGTCCTTCGAGTGCTCGATTCAAAGTCACGAAATTATGATAGTCACGGTCGGTGAGTTGTTCCTCGATCACTGGGCATGTCTCTGAAAAGAGACCATTACGACATCTTATCTCGATCGACAGAGGATTGGTTATTTGTTAAATTGACCAGCCACATAATTTTTCCAGTCGTTTCGAA
Organism: Melipona quadrifasciata; assembly: GCA_001276565.1. Classification (NCBI taxonomy): domain Eukaryota; kingdom Metazoa; phylum Arthropoda; class Insecta; order Hymenoptera; family Apidae; genus Melipona; species Melipona quadrifasciata. The sequence continues at coordinate 191,801 of KQ435949.1, read as the reverse complement.
AATATAACACCCTGACAGAATTATAACAGATAATTTAGATTTCAACATATATCACGAACGAAACTTTAATATACCAATTTTAATTTATTAAATAAATGTTGTCTTCACTCGAAAAATTTTTCAGTAGAATTACTCGAGATGTGTTTGGCACGACAAAATATTTTTTTTCACAGAAATGACCACAAACAATCGGTGAAGTAACGTGAAGTAATATCGAAGGGTTTCCCCCGGTCGCGATCGAAGAAGAAAAAAAAAACAAAGAAAAGGGAACGCTGGCTTTCTAATATTATTTGTTACAAAACCGATTTTACAATTGTTGTTTCACCAATTGAAAATTGTCTCGGACGATTGTGACACCTGGACAAGCAAACGTTCGCTATTTCCCAATTACACATGCAATAGAGTGACAAAACAATCTTTATAGCTCTTTTCTTGCGTTCCGCGCTTGTTTCGACACTTTTCGATCCGATCAATTTTGTCAATACACTTTTCTTAAAATGTCCAAATGTTGTTTTATTTCCTTTGTTAGTATCCGATAAAAATGCTCGTCCATATTAAATCTCACTTGTTCTTTTTACGTTATTTGTTCTGGCACGGCCAGAATGTCCAACAACTGCCAGAGTAATAAATTACAATCGTTGACAGTCTCGTTAATCAATTGCTACATTTTTGGGCTATGTGCGCGATGTGAACTTACGCTGATCGGTTTCTTCGATCGTGCAATCGTGCACTTTGCGCGCTACGACCGCAGTTCGAGAGCGAGCGCAAAAATATTAAAGGAATGCATTCTTGCTGTGGACTGTCCTTCGGCCTCGAGTCCTTCGTTCGTCCAGGGTTGGTAAGTCGTTTAACGCTTTCATACGCCGTGCTCAGAGGACAACGAAATACCGGGCGAAAGGAGAAATCAAACAAAACGCAAGGTAGATCTTGACGAGCCTCTCGTATCGCGAGACAGCTCAAAAGTGTATCATTATCGAGATTTCCTTAGAGAAGAACGGAGAACGTTTCAATTCACATTTTGTTCAGAGTTCTTCGTTTCAGTCTCGAGATAAATTAATTACCCGTGATCCACGATGGCTGATAGGCGAATTGAAAGGGAAATATAGGAATTGTGCAATAATTGCGGCATTGAGCGTCTTCTCACAAGCACGAAACGTGAAATTACTTCCCATATGTAATTGCAGGGAAAAGTGTCTCGGATGTAACTTCCTCTGTCACGATGTAACCCACTTCTCACGTCATGTACGAATCCCACACGTGCTTTCTCAGCTCCCTGATTGCCAGAAATAAATTTGTCTTCTCGTTGCATTTTGCATACAAATTGGACGCTGATGATCGGAGGTTAATTTGATTACTGATGGAAAATTTGACTGGATGACTTGTAATTTTCATAATTTTGTTGAACACACTTTGTTAATTTGACTAATTGAAAGAATGCGTTAACATTTTATGCAGATTGTTTCGTACAAGTTTTTGTACTGTGGTAAATTTTATGCTCCCACAGCTTTAACGCTTCCAATAATCCTCGCCTTTTCAACCAATTATGCATTCTTCTCCTCACATTTGCATACGTGGTCTTTCAATTGTACACACTTGGGTAACCCCACTGATAATTCTATACTCTTTTGCCAGTCCCACGCTGCACACTGTACATTTCTCTCACCCACAAAATATTCTGGATCTCCCAACTGATCCAATTTGTTTTTCTTTCTTTCATTCAACTTCTTAGCTGAGATATTCTAAAAATTGTCTAAATCCTTTGATCAATTATTAATTACAATTCAATTCTACAGCTGCTGTAACACTTCCAGACCTAGTACTCTGCCAAATTTTATTTAATTGTATCTCAACTGAATCTTCTCAACAATCTAAAATCTCTATCCAAAGCCTAAATCCCCAGTTCTCAATTATAATTCAATTTGTAATTGCATACGTCAAATTATATTCATTCTGTCCCAACTCGGCTTTTTCATAACTAAACAAATCTAAAACCTTTACCCTAATTCTTAATATTATGGCCAATCTATGTATATGTACATATATCTTAACCTAAACCTAACCTAAACCTAGATGTACAAAATCCAATATACCAATGCCAAATTTTATTCACTCTATTCATTCCAATTGACTTAAATCCCCAATTTCCAATTACAACTCAATAATTAATTTTTAATCACAAGTGGTCACTGAAAGACTGACTGATATAAAACAAAAATAACTTTTACAAACACATGTTTTTGTTTTAATTTCTCTATTATTTTACTTGTAAATATAATTAACGGATCTTTTTGTCAGTATCAAAAACAACAAATGAACAAGTCACGACTTTTTCAAACCCTACAGTTTTTCAGTGGCCACCCTGTATGTTATATCTTACAAACGTTGCACGCGACCCAAATAAAACACAATTCAGGTTCGACTCCTCGATATGCCTTGTTATTTAATTGATTTTCAATTTCGTAAGATCTGACCCAGACCTAGAGCAAACCGGACCGAATCTCCGCGGACGAACCGCCGAGTGGCATCCTTCCGGAGATATGGAAGAGTGCAGGGACCCCGTCGAAATGCCAAGGTCCTGTGCCAGCCAGACCGACCAAGTTGACAGAAAGGAGGGAGTATCCTTTTTCCTGGCGCGCTTCCCAGGCTACGTGGGCTAGCTCCGATCACCTCCCTGGCTCCCTCCAGGTCGTGGCCAGCCGTGGTCCACGTGGGAGGGGGCGGATGATCAGCGCTATAAATGCTACCAACGGCCGTTCTCCAGGAACACAAAACGTCGGGCCGGGTTTGGTTCACCGTGGCTGGGAGCGGAAGCAAGCGAGTACTGGCCACCAGCAGCGCTTTCGTAAAAAAGGGCAGAGACACACGCGCGCGTATACACGTAGCATACGAGGAGAGGGACTCGAGAGATAGAAGGAGAGATCATGAGGGGACTGGTAAGTGTTCTTGGTTGAACGAGTGGGCACGGACAAAGGAAAGTGAAAGGTTAGGGTAGACCAGGTCAGTGGTGGCCCACCCGGAGCTGCAGTTTGCTCGGTTTTCGATAAAGTTCGGCAATTTCGAAATTTGGCAACTCTAGAATCGGGGCATTCAGGTTTGGGAATTTAAGAGATTATTAGGGAGTCTTGGAAGCTGAGAACTTGAGAATCGGGAATTTGGGGGGGGGGGGAGTTGACAAGTTGAAAATTTAGAAATCCTTAGAGAATTCGGGAGTTTGGGCAGTCGTAAATTTCCAGATCTCTAAATTTAAGTTTTCAAGTTCCTCTAATTTCTAAATGTCCAAAATTTCTCAAATTCGAGCACTGAAATTGAAATAAAACTTGGAATTGTCAAAAATCAAATGGGGAGTGATAAACTTTTTGGAATTGCCTGTGTCGCAACAAGTCCCAACTTTATTTCCGCTCCGTTTCAGATCGTCATCTTGATCGTCACGGCGACGAGCTGCAGAGCCGGTTTCCTCGGTGGACCACCCTCTTACGGTGAGCCTCAGCTGCACCCTCAACCAGCACCCCAGAGGTACGCGCCTCCAGCACCGGTTGGCCAAGATGGCAACGTGATCGACACGCCGGAAGTCGCCGAGGCGAAGGCCGCGCACTTTGCGGAATTCGCGAGAGCGGCGGCTAGAGCGGCGGAGGATAGCAAAAATCAACCGCAGTCGGTCGACTACAATCAACTACCGGCCCAGACGTACAACTACCCCTCGGTGCAACCCACTCAACCCACTTACCTCAGACAGCAGAGTTATCAGTCCCCTGCGCCGATTTATCACTCTGCTCCAGGTAAAATATCGTCGGCGGTAGTATTGCACGTTGGAACGTGGACAGTTTGGACACTTAAGAATTTCGAGATGTAGGAATTTGGGAAATTGGTAATTTGCAAATTTAGGAGTTTAGAAGAACTGGAATTTAGGGGCTTAACTAGGAAGCTAGGAATTTGGGAAAACTGGAATTGAGGAATTTGGAAATTTAGGTAGCTGGAAATCTGAAAATTTCGAGATTTAGGAATCTAGGAATTCGAAAACTTGGGAATTTGGGGATTTAGAAAATTTAGAAATCTATAAATTTGGGTGTTTATTAGGAATTTGGAAAATTATAAATCCAGCGCTTTGAAGACTTGAGAATTTAGGAATTGCGATATTTAAAAATTTGTGAATACGGCAGCTCGGGAACTCGCGGTTTCGCGAATTTATTTTTCTCGAACGCGGTACACCTACGAAAGAAAATTTCAGTTCCAGCGCCATCGTACAATCAGCCTAATCCAGTGGCGTACCAGCCGCAGTACGCCGGAAATGCAAACTACGTTGGCCCGCAAAGTTACGCCGCTCCGAGTGTGAAACCTACCCCGTTCGTTCCAGCGCCTCTCGCTGAGGATGGGACGGTAATCGATACACCGGAAGTGGCTGCTCTTAAGGCCGCCAGGTTGGCCGAGCTGGCCGAGGCCGAAGCCAGAGCGTACAAGTTTGCCCAGGAGTACAAAGCGGAACTCGGAGGTCAAGGTACGTTCCGCGATTCGGGGAAGTTTGAACGTAAGTTCAAGTATGCGAGAAATGTAGTTGGATTGTTACTTTTAATCGCCAGTCCGTGTTCTCGAAAGTTTAATCGTTTGGTTAAAAGAACGGCATCGATAAATAAAAACTAGACTGTTTTCACCCAATTACGTAAGCCAAACCATTATGTAAAACAGTTGGACGATGCAACGTGAGAACGAGTTTGGGAATGAGAATGATTGAAACGGTGACTCGAGTAGTAGTATTCTGGCTGAAAGTGGAGAAAATGATACAAATCTGACATCTACGTACGTTGCATTATTCCGCGTGAATTTCTTTCATTTCAGAATGTTAATTCAGAACAGCTCAGTTCACGAGCAAGTAATTCGTAGTAATAGCCTAACTTGTATTTAGAAACTTCTCAATATCGACCTGACTTAAAAATTTAAAAAGAAGAACCTTTCGGTTTCTGCGGCGAAGTACTTTCTGCAAATGGAGTCAACGATTGAGCCGATCGGGACCGACCGAACTCTGACCAGTTATAAATAAATACATTCGTAACTGTGATGTGATGCAATTTGAGATCCAAGCGATTGCTCAACGACATAATCGCTCGATTGTTCACTGTGAGAATGGCCCGAGTATCGCCGCTAATCGTTACGAATATAATCGTGACCCGGCCATCTCTCCTCTGGCATATCAAATGCGACGAGCTCGCGAGCGAGTTTCACTCGAGTCGTTCGTTTGCAATTTGAACTTTGCAACAAAATCTGAGATGCTGAATTGATCGAATATTTGTCGTTTTTCGAAATTTTAATCTTATTGCAATTTTAACTTTTATGTATTCTTATTTGACTAATTGTTCTTTATAAACCACTAACCTGAACCTAACCTAAATCTAACCTAAACCTAACCTAAACCTAACCTAAACCTAACCTAAACCTAAACCTAACCTAAACCAACTTTTATAGCTTCCTTTCAAACTGCGGACCTAACCTAAACCTAACCTAAACCTAACCTAAACCAAGTGTTTCTCACTTTTGTGCAGTTGTTCCAAGATTCGTGTTAAAATGAACTGCTCTTTTATAATTGAAGGAGCAACCTTTGACTAAATGAGAATTAACTTGTGACGAAATTTCGTTCTTTTTGTTAGCCATAAACAGAAGGTTTTTCTTGTTAGATTTCCATTGAAAGTAACGGGCTACTCTTAATTGAAGATAATTTTTATTATTTTGATCTCGTTAAACGGGCGCCTATATTACTTAATAAGGAAGGGGAAAGGTTAGATTGGAACCGGTTCCTCTTGTCCCGATTCGTGCCACTCCCAAAAGCAAATTGGAACTGATTAAATTACTCGTGTGAATAAATCACCGAGAGGAATTTTAAACTTCCTTGACACACACACATATCTCATTTTTTTCTTCTTTTTCAGCCTTGGTTTAATTGCATCATTTTTTAACTGGATAATTTTTGAATAATCATTCTCGTCCCATCAGAATGACAGATCTGTTCAATATTTATGCAATTTCGTATCTTTAGAAAAATTTGAAATTTTTAACTTTCCCTCTCACATTTTTTTTTTAATCTCGCAGTTTTATTTATGTTAAACAGCTGATTAGTTGGAGGAGAATGTTTAATCCAATATATCGTTCTTGATACGATCTAAAGTCGGAAGAAAGAACAGTTTATTTAGTAGTAATTTAATCATTGACAATCTTTCTCAAATGTCCGAATGTGAAATTTCAAGGGAATTCAGCGAACAATCTTTATGACTTAATTTGTCAATTTATTTCAGCTTACGCTGGCCCGGCAGCAGCTCCATACAGCGGTCAATACAATGCTCCAGCTGCGCGAGTATTTTCCGGTGCAGCGCCTTATCCAGCTCAGGCCCAATCGCCGTTTGGCAAGCCTGCCTTCCAACCCCAGAATCATCAGCCGCAGCAGTTAGTCGGGGCTTACTAAATTCGATATCACGACGCATCTGTACATAATTTAGGCCAATAAATTATTTCCCTTCCTTTTTCTCTTTTTGAAACTCGTTCATTTTCCAGCCCCATTTAGTTCGTTCGCTCGCGTTTCATTTCGATAGTCAATTTTTCTTGATAAAAAATTTCTCCAAGTTCAAACGAATATTAATCATGAAAGATCGATGATACATATTAACAATAACAAATTTTCAAACATTTCTTCAACGCGACGATTAGGATTTCCTTTTAAAAATTATTTTTAACAGACTTTAGGTACTTTAAAGTGCCTCGAGGTTTCAGAGATTCCATTAAAATTTCGCCAGTTTTGGGAAAAAAGAAAAAAGAAAACGAGAAAATTCCAAAATTTTTCCTTCGACAACGTTTAGCTTCGCGAAGCAATCACAGCGATGGAAAAATGACGTTTCAATCTATTACACAATTTACGACAAAAGTTCTGCAAATAAAATGTCTAAAATCGATGATAGTCTAGTGACGATAACTAAGATCTGTAAAGATCTAAAAATATCGCATACTTTTTGCCGTTGCACTTTGAAAATTTAAAAGGTTCGAGTCTTGCATTTCAGAATCGTTTGATTGGATGAATCTTCGTCATCTGGGTTAACGCGCAATTCTCGAGTATTACTTACGTTAGTCGCCAGAAACCACGGGTTAACCTACATTCGATTTCTCTGTGCATTGTGGTTAGCATAATCCAAGAATTGGAGAGATGTCCTCGTCTATCGATTCCTGGGTAAGCGAGAACATCTCTTCATGGCCATTTAACGTTTGTGTGTTACATCAAATACACAGATTGAAGAATTGCATTGTACGAATCAAACATTGTAACATTAAATATAACATATTACGACATCAAATATCGTTATGTCAAAAAGCATTTTTTTCTTGCGCAGAAAAATTCCTCATTCTACCTTTAAGTTTGTCAAGCAGGACCAAAGACAAAAGTGTAAAAGGCCGAGGAATGAAGGAATGAGGAACGTAAACACTCCAACGTTTCCATTATTTCCCGAGCTCCGAGCAACAAATTCGACACTGGGGGATTATCTTTCCACACCGGGCCGTGGAAATTTGTCAATTTTTTCGAATTCATTTCTTTTTAACTTTCAAATGATCCAAACTTTAAGTAAATTTGGACGAATAATTAAGTCGATTAACCTAATTTGGATAAACGAAATTTCCGAATTTCAGCTTCCAAAATTTTGTTGGTCGAAGCAAGGCGTATTATAATTCGCTGGCAACCGAGATTCGTGCGACTTTGCGAAACAGGATTGCCGTCTAGTTACTAGCCACCTTCAGATCCCAATTCTTGCGACATAGGTCACGCCGGTGTACGAAACACGTGAGAGCAAACGAATCGGGGAGGGAAACGTGGATTCTGAGCCAAGTTCGCATCGATGCTCGTTGCATCGTGATTTGCGCCGTGTTTCGCAAAGGAGTTGGAAATTATAAGGAGCTCCTCGGTTCAAACACACGCAAACATGTTACAAATCGTTGATCAACCCCCCCCATTGAAACGAGTTTGAATAATTTCGAGGTAATTTTGAAGCCGACTGAAATGACGACTAATTAAAATGCAGTTTTGCTTTGACGCATGCAACGATCGAAGATGTGAATTTCAAAGGTGATCAGGCGGTACGCCGCGCGCTCGTTGCTTGTCGGAGGGCCCAGTTTGCGTAAAAGTTTGCGCAACTTGTTCCGACAAAGTTATCGACCGAATTATATCGTGTTGCGGTGTAAACAGGGAATCCGAATCGACGTTAATTAACCAAACGGGGTCGGCATTCTAATTTACTTGCTCGTGTAACGTGTAATTGCACGAGCGAACTGTGCTGCTGTGGCGGACAATTGATTCGGCTCGCCGTTGATGGAAAATTGGAAACGCGGCTTGTCATCTTTCCAACGGAAATTCGTAAATTCTTGCCTTGGAACTCTTGGAAATTATGTCACATTTTTCAAGTATGACTTTTCGTTTCCAACTTTCTCGATATTTCCGAAAGGAATTGCCAATTTCTCGATTGAGATGAAGTAACAAATAAAGTGACAAACGATTTCGGGTCCCTGAATTTCTACATTTCGAATTAATGCAATTAATCGACCATCCTTCTCTGTTACGAACAAACGAGCCAAATTCCGATCGGTAGATATTAACTGACGGGGAATTAATTGAGCAACGAGAGTTAGACGGACATGGAGTAGTTTGGAGTCAGGCTGTATCTGGGCCACCGTTTATAAGGGAACGGGAGCTCATCGTCGAAAGAGGACTGCCTTGAAGGGATCGTTGCGTCACTAGGAGGATCTATGATCCAACCCAGTCGTCCGTGAATCGGCCACGTCTCGGAAACCACAGAAAAGTTTCAGCCTGTGTTGGCTCTGCGGCGAGGGGGTTGATATTGCAACGCGTGAAAACTGACCTCGAAAAGTCGAGACGGGACATCAGGGACGTTCGTGAGATCTGCATCGTCTATTTCGTATTTTTCTCGAAATTTTCAAACTCCGGGGCTTTTTTAATCACGTTTCACACCCTGATATTTTATTCCGGAGTGTATAGCGTAATACAGTATTACATAATAGCGACGAAAGCTGAAGAAAGGGGCTCGACAAAATTTTTTAAAGTCGAAAACTCGAAAGTCGATATTTTAAAATTAAAAATTCCTTTGCCATTTTCCCAATTTTTTTTCTTCTTTCGTCGAAGCAATCTCTGTAACGCTATTTCCTTCAACGCACTTTGCCACTCTCGAATTTGCCTTTCTACTTGCACGCGAATCCAACGGAAACGCACGGCTCGCGATCAGCGAGAAAACAATTAAGGTATCGTTTTTCGTCTCTGGTGTTGATCATCGTAACGTGGTTTCCTTCGCACGGTAGCCGCGACGCTATAAAAGCTAGATCGACCGATCCGACCAGCCACACTCGCAATCGAGACGTCCGTTTCGTGGTCGGTGGTGTCCAGCAGCATGAGCTTGCTCGTAAGTGGGACTTTCCTCCAAGTCCGCAGGAACGAATTGTTTCGTGCAAGTTTTAAGTCGATAGACGAAGCTTGAATGTTGTAAAACGAGAGAGAATCATTGGGTTCTCGAAGGGTTCTTCCGAAGGAGCAACTAAAAAATTCTCCACCCCACTTTCCCGACGACCTTGTGAAAATTCAAATTCCCCTGTGAAATTCGTCTCTGTCTCTCAGATTGGGGAAATCGTTGCACCAATTGGTAAAAACTAGTTCGTTCCAGTGGACGAGACCAAGAGTTTCCAAGATTATTTTAAACGTTGCATTTTGATTAAAAATTCGTCTCGATTTTTCTCAATTTTTTGACGCGCGTTTCGAGGAAAGTTTTCAAAGGATCTCAACAGAACGCAGCGTGACCCTTCGTTGCGCTTTTTTCAGATAGTTCTGGCCGCATTGGTGGCGTCGACGATCGCCGAGCCGTACGAGGACAGGGAATACTACCAGTACAAGGGACCACTGGCGCCATTGACCAGCGATGGGATGGTGATGGACACGCCGGAAGTGGCACACGCGAGGGCTGCTCACTTGGCGTTGCACGCCGAGACCATGGCCAGATTGAGGAAAATGGCTCAGGACGATTACGAGACGTACGAGAACAACGAGATGCCATACGTGCCGCAGACGACGACGGACCCCATGGCGGTTATGGCGCAGAAGCGACAGAGACAGAGGACGTACCCTCCTCTTCCTCCGGAGGACACGCTCCTCGAGGAGGCCTGCAAAACGTGCGACCCGCCCGAGGTAAATTAGACTTGAAATCTTCAATTTGAAAGGGAAAATTTCACTCAAAGAAAAAAAAAGAGATTAAAAATTTTAGTTGGACGATTTTTAGAAAACTGAAAGCCAAGAGGGAGAATTTCGAAGAATTAGAGGTTAAGGGTGGTGTTTAAAATCAAGAAATTGGGAGCCTCTGTTTCCTCTTGTAGTTAATTAACAAGACTCGAGAACTTCAAAGAGTCAAAAATCGAGGGAACCTGGGAGTTTGAAAAGCTGAGAATTAAAAGGGGAGGAGGGAGGGGTGGGTGGATCTTTGAAATCTCGAAATTAGGAGTTAAACGAATAAAGTCTCTCTTTACCTGAAGAATTAGAAATCAAGGGAAGATGAAAGTTCAAAAGGCTGAGAATTAAAAGAGAAGGGTGATCTTTGAAATCTAGAAACCAAGAGTTTTCATTTCTCGTGTCAATTGACGAGCCTTCTTTTAGCTCGAGAATTTCGAAGAGTTAAGAATTAAAAGTTGAAAGAAGGTGCATGTTCAAGAGGCTGAGAAGAGCGACCTTTGTAAATTTAGAAATTTCTTTCTCCGAGTAGTAAGAGACTTTGTGTCGTTTTCTTCTCGTCTGTTTCAAGATGGCGGAAGCGAAGAGCCCGCGCTTAGCCACGCACGCGCGATCAGCCTCGAAGGCGTCCGAGTTTTACGAGTTCGACGTCTTCGACGGGCGACGGAACTTGGTGTACCTCGCCCCTGTCCGAGTGACCTACAAACGCGCTCCAACGGTGGGTTACCGAGGGCCGTTGGCTCCGCTGGGACCGGACGGCCGTGTGATCGACACGCCGGAAGTGACGAGGGCACGCGAAGCGCACATGAAAGCTCACGCTCGCGCTGTTGCGCTCTCGACGCAAAACGATCTCTACTATTGACCAACTAAAACGAAATTCCCTCTGTTAATTCAATGATGTTTCGGTAAACGGGCGCTGTGCGATGTACTTTGAGCAAGCAATTTTTATATTTTTAGTTATCAAAATTGGCAAAAGAGGACTCGACAGTCCGAGATTTTAAAAAATTTCCATCATTCATAGTAATGAAAATTTTTGACAACTCGATAGTAGGACTTTGTATTTTATATTTTACAGTTTGAAATTTAAAATTTCGATCGCACACGTTTACCCAAATTATCGTCGGATTTACTCTAAAACCGTATACAATTTTAGCTAGATCGCGAAAATTTCTCCTCGATTCGACTCTCAAGTCAAACACTGTTCGTATCTGTCCAACGAGAATCACGTGATGTGACTACTTTTGCAGCAATGAGAGCACAGTTTGTATCGTACCTGACTTCTTTTCTCGTGTCAACGGTTTGACAAAGGAAACAACCTCCCACACTTTCTGTAAATAATAATGTTACCTACAGTCCATATTGTTTTCAGCTACTTTGTTATAACGTATAAAATAACCAGTTTGTCCCTTGTTACTTCACGTTGCCGTTGCTGCAGTCGGAATTTATCTGCCATATCACGATTGTTAATAAACGTCTAGATTCTAAGGCTATAAACGATAATTTATGATAGTCGTAGATGTTAAGCGTACTCTCGCGGAACCGAATGGAATCTGTCTTTTCTCGCCACCGAAGTGTATTCTGTATTTTTTGTTATTGTCTTTGCTGTGAAATAAAATACGAATGTGGTTCTGGTGCCTTTCTTTCACTCCTCCCTTAACTGTGGCTCTTTCGCGCGCTACGAATTTGGGATTTTGTGAATTTTTGGAAACGTCCAAAAATTATCTCTCGTAAGCTACAAAGTGCATTTTGTGGGATAGGAATTTTTGGAGGTATCCGCAAATTAGATTTTAAATTGTACCCCAGTACGATTCGTCTCACCGAAGGTCCCAGAAGCAAGGCGACTCTTTTGCCATAAAATTTTATTGATGTGCAAACATTTGAATCGATACAAACCAAATTATAGGCGCGACAACGCCACTCCCACTAGAGGTTTACCCCACGCCCCCTCGCGAGTCACGTGACCCAAACCAACCAATCGCTAATTTTCGTTGCATCAGCGTTGCACCTAAAGAGGCCCGATTTTCTGGGTTATCCCCGCTAAAATCACTTGCAGTGATAATACAAGATATACAATGTAAGGTACCACATGTAAATTAGGAGACACAGAATATATAATAGAACGTGAAGAATATTCACCTGCAAATGCAAAAATATAAATACTCGTCCCAAATGTAGAGAGGCAAATACGAATAGTGAAATGAAAATTGACAAACGAATATCGACGAAATTTATGCAAAAAAATAAATACGAGTAATAAAATAATAACGATTGATGAAAATCGCATCAGGTACGATTCCTCCGTGTAAAATTCAAACGACTCCGCCCCGAATTTCTAAAGTTCACAGAGTTCGATACCGTAACAACATAATCACGGATTCCGGTTAATGTCAGGGAACTCTTATCGTATATAGAATACGCGTTATGCAAGATGCATAACATGCAGGCCAAGCTGGGAGTGCTCTTCCTTTCGATTTCTCGTTGGACGACGCCCACCGTACCTGCTTGCTTATTTACCTACATTCGAGCATGAGTAATCCAGCACGCTGTAGTCGTAGTGTGGGATGACAGAATAAGAGCGTGGTGTGTGCCCACGTGACTTATTAGAGAAAATTACATCTCCTTTCTTTCGCGATCACTTTGAACAGCTAGAATCGTCGACGACGACCATTCCTGTGTCCAGAAATCGGGTCAGAATTGTCCAAAAACAATGTAAAGATGAAAGTGAAAGGTGTAGAGAGGACTTTCTCTACCGTTTCACTCTGTCGTTAATTCTACTACTTTTAATTATTCTCATTCCATCGCTCTACTCCACTTACTATCAACTTTGTGTCTAAAATAGATAAAGACAGTGGTATTTTATTAAACTGATTCACTACAAGAAGAAATTCTCGCCCCTTTGGAAAATTAACCAGTGTCGAAATTCTCACAATTCTCCCAAACACCGTCAAACCGAATTCAATTCCACCGAGTCTTTACACGGTTACAGGTGCATCTAAACGACCAAATCGATGCGAGTCTCGTTGAGGAAGGAGAGCTGTCGTGGCGATTTTTCCGTGCCTAAAAACCTAGTGCATTCCTCGTCAAGCTCGGACGAACACGTCCTTGCTGGCACCAGCGTCTGGGATAAACGTTGGCCGAGTCACGGACGGAACCGGTTGCGCCGTTGGATAACTGGAAGGCGAATTGTGCCTACCGATCAAGCAGGCAGCAGACGGGGTCGCCGTTTGTTCGTCGATCGTTTTCTAGATCTGGATCTGGGTGCATGGTTATCGGAACGATCGCGCGTAATTGACTGTTTAAGTATCGAGCGAATATTGAAATGGACGGCTGCCCGCTGAGGGAAGTGAACGTTTGGGGCGTGGAAGGTCGAGAGATCTGTTCGTTCTATTAGGCTATTTAGACCGTCCGGAACGATCGATTTTTCAACGTGTCGTTTGAATTTGAGAACTAACTCTGGAAAGTATGAAAATTGTAAATTAATTGGAACTTTTTATTATGAATCTTCTCACCATTGAGCGTTTGCTTTCAAAGACCAATTTTCAGTAGGTTGTACGTGAATTATGGGTCAGTGGGTGTCGAATTGAAGTTGGACGACAGGAGAATGGTGGAAGATTGAAATTAATACTCGAGAAGTTCGAATTTCGTTGCAGATCTTCTCAACATTGAACATCATTATTATTTCTCCATTTGTTACTAGACATTATTATTATTTGCTCGAAATTGATCTTGTTAATTCCAAAGAGGTCAAACATGAATTTTAAATCCCCTGAAACGCAGTATTTTCCATTTCAAAGTTAAAATCTTCCATTCCGAAATGTTGCATGTTCTCAAAGGCTGGCAAATCACTTTTCATCCTGGTGCGCAGAGCTCACGGCAAGAGTTTGCCTTTAAAGTCCTGAATAAACTAATCGGCGCCCGTTTTCACGCCCATGTACACGTGTCGGATCGCTCGGTGCAATCAGATTCGCGTGCAGTCGCTGCAACTCTTAACTCGGTTTTCACCGCCGTGTGTGTTCGCCGAGCGCGGATCAATCTGATCCGTGTCACGGGCACGTTAGTCGAGCACACGTGCCCGTTCCCGTACGTGATCGTAAGTTCGATTATGTCAGTGGCGCGCAAGAGCTATTAACCCCTTTGCTGCCATTTTATGCCATTTTATGAGCCAATAAATGACTAATTTCCTCCTTTTTCCTTTAAAGAACAAAAAAATAGAGCATTGGAAAGTGCAGTGTCTATTCCTTTCAAGAGTTTCAATTCTCCTCAGATTGCTTTCAATTTTGAGGTTTGGTGATTGTCTTACGTTTCAATGATTAATTTTAAAAACTTGCCAACTGTCTTTTAGTTCTGCAATTAGTCAATTTCATTTTCCATGAATTGACTTGTATTCTGCCGTTTAAATAATTTTTCTACAATTTGTCTGTTTGACAAACGGTAAAATTTCCTTCTGTCGTTAAATTACACAGTGCTTCCGCTTTTACATCCAATAAACTATCTGAAAATCTTCCTTTTTCTCCGACTTGACTAAAATTTGCATCGGAATGTCAAATGAGTTTCCTTAAAAATACTTGAAAAAATTCCCAATATCTTTGTATCGCACTCTGTGTCGAACGTTACTTCTAAATAAAACACAGTTGATAATTTTTCAGTGTTGCTTGTCCCAGCAAAACGTTTCGTTGCATTTTATTCATTTCATTCGCCGATTATGTACACGCACGTATAATTTACAACTGTACATACACGTATCGTTTTAATTAATAATGATAAAAAAAAAGAAAGGGAAGAAGAGGGGGAGAAAAGTACGTCTGTGAATAATTATAATAATAAGGTTAATTCCCACGCGAACGCAAAGACTTTCCTTGACTAACGAGAGCGAAAGCGATGAAGAGATCACCTTGAAGAGGAATGTGACAAGGGGGGATATTTTTATCCAGATAAGATCTGTAACGGTACAGGCCACCGTTATTTCATTTCCACTCGGAGACAAACAAACGCGCTGCGACACGCGACGACTGTTCGACGTTTCTCCATTTTGAAAGTTTCAGAAAATTTAGAGCAAGAGTCAGATTCAGTCATTTGCAAAGTCATTGAGAATCGTCGAGATTCGACTTTGGAGGCAGTTACGTTCAAAATACGATCAAACTGGATTGTTCTCGAAGGTGAGAGGATTCAACTGATAAAATAATAGGTCGCGTGTTCACAGTGTGCGTGAAAAAGGTGGAAAAAGAAAGCGAAGAAGAAGGAAACTGGGAACCGAGCCAAGCTTCGCGAAAAATTAACGATAGAAAATAGACAATAAAAAGAGGTAGATGAGAGGTAGACACAGAATCACAGAAGGAGGGGGGCGAGTTAGAAGGAAGAAAGAGCTTAAAGATACGAAATACGTTGCAGAGTGTAATTCTGAGATGGCTCGAAGCAGAGGCTGATCGGAGGTAGTTGAAGTCGAGATGAGGTCCCCAAAAGGATCCTTCTTGAATCATCGGTCGCAGTGCGGAACGACTACTTTCTGTCAGCTTAGCCCTCTGTCCTTTTCGATTAATACTGATTCCAATTGTTCCCGGCGTTCCACAGGGGATTGTTCCAGGAGGGACCTGCGGGGTTCCATGAATTTGGAGCGGCCGGACCGGCCGGTGCTTTCTGGGCTTCGGCGTTGTACAAGGAGAAGTGGACTGCCTTCGCCTGCTGCACTTCCGGCGTGTCCACCACGCGACCGTCCGGGCCGAGAGGAGCTGGCGGTCCACTGAAACATCGTTCGAGTTTCAATTTTGACTCCAACTTTGAATTTTCAATTTCCCTCCAATTCCAAATTTTAACTTTCGTCTTGCTACTCTAACTTTAATTCCAATGCGAATAATTATAATTTTGACTTTTAAGATTTTAAAGATCAGAAACCAAGTTTCTTCGTGTGTGCAAGTATTTCTAGTCGTGTGGAAGAGAGAGATAATGTGCAAAACCTGTAGTGCGGAGCGTAGCCTCCGGGTGCGTAGGGACCAGCAGGGCCTGGATAAGGACCGCCAGGGCCCTTGGGTGCCCTCGCGTTCGCTTCGGCCAAAGCAGCTAAATGAGCTGATTTCAATTGAGCGACTTCTGGCGTGTCGACGACCCTTCCGTCTGGTCCCAACGGAGCTGGAGCTGCGTGGCCGTAGCCTGGAGCTCCGTGGCCATAACCTGGCCCACCGTACCACTGCGGCGCAGAGCAGGCCACGTTGAAGGTGACAAACGCGAGAATCTGAAAGAGAGGATGAAATTCATTCGTTTAAAATTGTACCAGATCATATATAGATACAAACGTCTTCGTAGATGTTTGAAGAGAAAGAAACTAGACTAAAATTGCAACGTACGAAATATAAAATTTCAATATCCTTCTCGAAGAAATATTCAGCCTCCAAGGGTATTTAGAGACTCAAGTAGAACGTAAAATTCTAATTTTATGGGAGAAAAAGAGAAAAAAAAAAAGAAAGGATTGAAAAGTAACAGCGAAATGATGAAATAGACGTGAGGTATATACACTTACGATATATCGGAACATGATCGAAGCTCAGCGGAGGTCGATCCAGCGACTGTCGACAGAGCTTGTGGTATCCGGCATTATGACTTGGACAAGCTAGTATCGACGAATTTATAGGGGTACAGGGCGTCGTCGCGTGCCCCACCCCGTTGGCGACAACCCGGGGGTACACAACCACACCCAAGGAAATGCTCTGCTTTAAACGCCTGCCTTGCCCTGCCCGGTAACATTTACCAGCCGTTAACAATGACATCGTGTGTGTCCCGTAACCTCGTCAGGAATAAAACTCGCCTCGACGCTATGCGCGAGACGTGGACACGCACGTCATCGCCAATGCACTCGCGTCCTGGACGTGTATATGCGCACACATGCTCGATAAATCGGAAGTGCAAATCGTGAAATATAATTTTGGAGGTTTGTGCAATTACACGGTATTGGGGTTTTGCAATTTTTCGGAGGAGAGCTGGTTTTTTTATTATTAAATTGGTATCGAATTTTTACAATTCTTCACTTCCTGCGAAGTAATAATATTAAATATATTGTAACGAGTCTACTTTGAATATTTCATATGTTTCTATGTGTGCGTTTTATGCATTCTGTAGATGAACGATTCTTTTTAGGAATAAATTTCGACAGCGAGATACTTGCTTCGAAATTTTCTACAATCAGTAATTTTTATTAACGAAAATTGCAAATATTTTGTTTGCCAATCGATTGTGTGGTGTAGCGGAGACACTGGAGAATGTTTCAGAATTTTTTCAGAATTTTTGAAAATCTGCAAGACGAGGAAAAGAATTTTTATTGAAGATGCGTCAAGTTACCGCTGTCTGGAGATCTCGACGCCCGCACAAGCGCGAACATTGCGAAGACTTCAACGCCCGCTTAGAAAGATGCGGGCCGAAAATCATTCGCACACACGTAGTTATTTTTATTGTTGCACATTATTACATATTACTGTTGTACTATTTATGTTATAAAGTTTACAATACATTATATAATAAAATCAAATAAAGTGATAGTAAAATTTAAATGTTTATTACGTGAAAAAAAATTCAATTACCAAATCTGTAACTATCATCCTAGATTAGATTACTAAAAAGCGTTCAACTGCCTTCTTCCCTCTGCGAAATGACAAATGCCATGAAATGTCGCAACAAGTAAATGAGACAGAAGGTTGTAAATCAACGGAGGAAAGTACTTGTCCCGTGATCTGTCGAGTATTCCCGCCCCAACTCCCACGAAACGTGACAAAGAGTAATTGCAAGAAGGCGTGCAGTTGGCATAGGTAAGGCAACACACGTGGCGACAACGTGTTTCAGAAGCATTTCACCGCGTGCATGTCGTCCGCGAGCAATATTTCATCGGTGCCCACAGCAAGTGGATGAATTCCACCGATCGTCGCCCGTTCCGTGTTCCAACGTGCACCGCCTCGGTTGCGAGCTCCGGCACGCTCGAGATTTCTTTCTCCTCTCCTTCTTTCTTCCTCTCTTTTGAAACAACGAACGGAGGGGGTTGCGACAGTTGGTGCCGGTTCAAAGACCAGCGTGTCGCGCGCATTGTTCGCGTGCTGACCTGGACCGACGTATCGACTTGTCGCCAACGCTCTGACGACGAGAGACAAACGTGGTCGGAACGTATTGTCCGCCGTGTTTCTCATTAGCCAGCTCTCGCGAGCTCACCTTGCGTTTGGAAATGACCGGCAGAAAGAGATTGCGGATATTTGTGCAGCTCTTTTTCTAGTAATTACCAAGGAAGTGAAACCTGAGCGGAGACTTTTTTTCTGTCTGTTGAATATATCACCAGCTGCGAACTTTTTAATTAACAAATTTAGTACCTTTCTTTGTCCGTGTCGTAAATTAAATTTTTATACATTTTCCATTACGTTCTTTTTATCGCTTCATCGCCATGAAATTTATCCTTTATTTCACTCGCGGCTCACATAATCTCATTTGCAAATATTTTCAGTAGAAAATGATCGATTCAGTAAGAAATGCACAAAATCAGCAGGATATTACCTTTTGATCAGATTTAACAAATTTATAAAGATTCGAAGATTTTATTACCCCGTTTCGAAGCCTATTTTACTTTTTAAGGGCTCGTTTTAAGTCTCATTTATAATAGCGTGGACACCATCGATATGTTGTTTGTAAATTTCTGGACCCTCGATAATCCACTTTGATGTTGACTTACAAAGGTATACGAAACTTTGTTGCTTCTAGAATTTAAACACTTGATATTGTATCTTTGATATTTAATTGTTATTTCATTACAGAAAATTTATACGTACAATCGTACAGTTTTAGGAAATTCGGGGATGGAAATTGTAAATTGTAAATTTGACAGCACGTCGAGATACAGAAGGAAGAAAGGGTCGAATAAAAATCAAGAGGGGACAAAAATACTTGCGAGCACTTTAATCAAAATACTTAGCCAACGTAACAAAAAACATTCTGCCTACCCTCCCTTACATTGTACGCAACTCCTCCGCGAAATTCCCAAAAAACGAAATCCAAACCTCGAAAACCGTGCATCGTCCACCGAACTCGAAACGAAGCTCGGTTCGAGCTCTATCTACTCGTCTTCGAAGAGATCTCCCAAAAATTCCAAAAATTTCAATAATCCTTGTTCCCAACGTTTCCAAAATTCTCGATAAAACTCCGTCGTCGCGATAGATGGCGAATATTTATGCATTCCTCTGTTGGATAATCATAAAAACCGAAATGGAAATTTCTACTTTTCACCAGCACTGAACAGAGTAGTACTAAATTTCATATCCTCTCAACTGCGATTAGAAGTTTCGTCGTGGTGAATTTCCACATTCTCAAAGGGAAAAAAAGAAATGCACAAACATCCACGATCTACTCGTCAAAGTGGGACGTTTTCACCAATGGGGTTGCGGGTAAGGATCGGCGTAAGCAACCTGAGCCAGTTTCGAAATTTGCTCGGCGTGAGCTGCCAAGTGCGCGGCCTTGGCGTGCGCCACTTCCGGCGTCTCGAGCACTCTTCCGTCGTGAGCCAAGGGTGCAGGTGGTCCGTGATAGAGATTGTGGGTCTCGTACGAGCCGCTGTAGTCCTCGTACTTGCCCGCGTCGGAATAATCGCCATAACCGAACGGAGTCGCTTTGGCCGCTTCAGCCGCGTGAGCTGCCAAGTGAGCTGCTTTGGCGTGCGCCACTTCCGGCGTGTCGATCACCCTTCCGTCGTGGGCCAGGGGCGCCGGTGGACCGTGGTACGCCGCTCCATAGACTTCGTAGCCTGGCAGAGCGGATGCTGAGAGGATGAGACACGCGAGAGGAAGCTGAAACGAAAAACGAAATGGTCAGCGAAATTACCGTCGATTCGTTTTACTTTATATTTTCTCGTGATGGAACTCGATCGGAATCGAAAAACTCGACGACTTTATTTCAATCTTTGTAACCTGATCCAGAAATACGTAGCTCAATTGTCGAGAATGATAGTTATTTAAAATTTGACTGTTCCTTCAGTTTGGAAAAAAAAAGTTCAAGTACTTCTAGCTGAAAAACCAAGCACTTTGCAAATTCTACTTCCACTTAAAAGTTACACAGACTCTGCACCGACTTTGTCACATTTCCAAGTGCAAGCGAGATTATTAAGAGTGTTACTTAAATTTTTTATCAATTGTATTTATATTTCGCACACCACCAGTCAGAAAGTTTCAGACGTGCAACTAGCGCATGTATGGAATATATGCTCGTTTGACTTCAAAGTTGAAAAGTTTGATCGAAAATACAGATGATCGCATGAAACGGTCTATGTGCGCCATAGTCTACCCCCGTGACAATCGATCTACGCACTCTACGAAACTCTACGAAACGTGCAAGTGGTTTTACGGTCGTTACTCACGAGGAGCCTCGTGCTAGCCATGATCCACGACCTGATGCTTTTCTGCTGGCCGGTCCGCTCGGTGGTACACCTTATATAGCCGTGGAACAATACGGGCGCCCACTTTAGAGCCCCCTCGAACAAGCGGACACGCCGCGTGTACGTTACTCGCGCGCGCACACACACGCGTCCCGCTTGATTTTCATAACACCGGGTGGGGAGAGAGACATTTCTGTTTGGCAACGCTCGATATCGCGATATCGAGAGAAGAAATCGGTAAGAAGCGGGCGAAAAGAAGAATGGAAAACGAGACCCGTTGCGTCAATCTCTCGAGGGACTCGCCGAGATGGCTCTCGGGAATGCAAATCAACGGCCAGAGTGGATATTTTTGCGTTTCCTAAGAATGCGGTAGAACGAAAATTTTTCAACTTTTACTTTTGCCTCGGCGTCGGCCTGTCCTGGTTTAGCTTGCATTTTCAATAAATTGGTCGCGGTTGGTTTGCCGAGGATTTTTTTGTTGGCTCGGTTGGGTTTTGGTCGATCGAGAACTCTTTCCTTTTCTTTTTTACCGTTCTCTCTGACTTTTCGTCAATAATGATCAATAACGAATCGAAAGGGTCCTCGAAGAGTGACGTCCGACGGCGATGCGAGATTCCATCACGTATCGCTGCGCCTGAGTCCTTAATAAGCCCCCGAGCAATTACACTTTGCGAAACGTGGAACAATGACGGCCGGTGCTCGGACAATCATTTCTAACGAGCGTCCACGTCCTAATTGGGACAAGTTCATTACGACGGAATCATTTTCCGCTGATTATTCGTACGCCCGCTGCCAATGAAAATGGCGCAAGTCGATGGATAAGTACAAACCGTTTCTTTCTCGGAGTAATTATTATTAATTGCCACCTGGAGAAACTGCAAGACATATTTTCTCTTTGTTTATTTATTTATTCGTAGAAAGATTTTCTAGACATTAATGTTAACAATTTTACCGTGCCATTTCCAAAAAGTGGTATTCATATTGACGCGAATGAAAGGATCAGAGAAACGAAATTGTCGCAAACGGTGGCAATCGTTCGTTGAGACAACCGCGGGAATATTATTCGTTGAGTAATTTTGACACCGAGATTCTGTGTAAGCCAGGCATTTCACGCACGGTTGCCGGCAGACGAAAGAATCCGGGGAACCGTGACGAAAGAATTTTCCAACTTGCTTGGGTGATCGATGCCGGTACGCAACAGTGATTAATGCAACGTTAATGATCTAACGTCAATGTCAATAACGCGGTTATAAACGGGAGAACGAGTTTTCCAACTTTCGAGCATTGACGCTTCATTTCGAAGATCAAAATTTTGAAAACTGATCGTGATAATTTGCAACAACATTGACACAATTGCGACGGAAATAATTTAAGAAATAAATTGCAATTTTCGGCGACCGATGGAAGAACAATTTTTCCACGCGATTTGACCATCTTTGAGTCAAGAGCCCTCAAGAGAGATCAGGCTAAAGTCCAGCTTTGACGAGATTATTCCATCAGCAGCAGGCATTCCCCACTTGGCACATTAGGATTATCCTAATAGCCCCGTCTAAACCTATCAATCACTGTAATCACGGTATTATTATATTCCATCGATGGTGTACAGCGATACGACGAACCATTGGGACAAGGATCGATGAATCAGCAGGGGAGAGAAATTATCTCTGTCTTCCAAAGCTCCGTTATAGTTCAATCGACGAATCGATCAATGTTGCGGAAATCATGCTGTTGCTGTAGCAAATGTTCTAATAAAGTTCTTTTGACTCGAAACGATCCGAAATTTCAAATCCTTGAAAATGACGAAACTAATTCAATAAAATATTAAATATAATATATATATAATTATATGTAATATTCAATAAAATACTACATTACATATTCAATATACTTACATACTATTACGTATTCAATATAATACCAAATATTCCACTAAATATTAACTCCAACAGTTTATGCATTTACTGATTCCGACATTTGTAATTGACAACGTCGAGTACTGTGATATTCATAAATCTCCAGCTGAAAAAGAATAATACTTGGGTATTAAACATTCCAGTGTGACGTTTTTCGAAAACTGTCCTCGTAAAAAACCTCCTCTCGCCGCTTCAAATTCCTCAGCTGTGGTTGCACAACGTGACAAAAACGTCACTATGCTAAATAATGTTTCTTATTGAAAATCCAGCGAAAATCTCAAGGCGGACGAAAGAAGGAAAGGTGTAGATG
This sequence comes from Melipona quadrifasciata, assembly GCA_001276565.1. NCBI lineage: Eukaryota > Metazoa > Arthropoda > Insecta > Hymenoptera > Apidae > Melipona > Melipona quadrifasciata. The sequence goes on along the minus strand of KQ435949.1, from coordinate 168,945 downwards.
TGTCTTTTACGAGATCCGCTACTCGTAGGCAGAGCAGCGTAAATAACGGAGTGAATGTCGATGCCTCGATACGTGTGCAACAGGCATTCCCTGTCGACAACCGTCCCTGGCCTCGTCCAGGCAAATGTGTACCGGGTTAGTGACACGCCTAATCGTCCCATAGTCGTTCGAGAACGATCCTGGATGAGGAAGGAGCAAGTCACGTTCTATTGTTCTCCGTTTAATTTAGAGTATTAGATAAAATCCTCGCCAATTACTATTATTCCTATTAACTCGGAATAAGTTTGATTTTAATTTCAAAGCAGCTTCTCTCCTTTATTTTTCTCTCCTCAGCCGCCGGCGGTTCGAGCGATAAACGGCACAAAAGTTGCCGCGATATTTGCATAACGCGTGTTGTTATTACGTTCTCGTTTCGGTGGTCGGCTGACCACCCACGCAACGAGCGCCGGGTGGCCAATTAATGGCACCGCGAAGATGCGACGGCGCCGTTTAGCGTCGTTCTGCCGCGTGACAAGGCTCCCCTGGAATCTCGTGGAAAGAACTCTTGTTCGACGTATCGAGCGTTGGTCTGAGCGTTTACTGCCACACCCACGTGATCGACGCGATTCCCCACGCATTTTTCCAACGCACGCCGCGTCTTCCCTTCAGAGAACAGCAGCGCGCAGTGACAAACATCTGGAAACATTTTATTGAGTGAGAACAGTGCGGTGAATATTTGGAACATTTCTCGGATTTCTAGTCTATCTACTTGGAACAGGTTCGGATTTATTGCGAGATTTTGCAGTAAACTTCGCAGATAGAGAACAGCGAGGAATATTTTTTAATTTTTTAATTTGTAAAGTTTCGTGAGAATGTCGTGGACTTGTAATTTCTAAAAATGTGAAATTTGAAATCCAGTCTTTCGTACAGAAAATGTTAATTTCTGTCGCGAGATTTGGAATATTCTATAAAATACATCTTGCAAAGAAAAATAAATTTTGAATAATCGGTTGTTTTCATCTACGATAGAATTTCTAAATTTCTTTCCGTTTGAAACAATCTCGAAACAAAATGTTACAAAAAGGGGCAGATAGTTGAAATTATCTAGATAGTCTCGCAACAGTTTGAGAGCTCAAAATATCAGAAAAATCCGATCGGAAAAACCTGCATGCGTGAGAGCGTGCAAGCGTAACCGTACGCGGAGAAAAATCTCCGTTATGCAAAGCGGAATTCTTTGACGACGAATTTCACGCGAATAGCGCAATCGTCGTACTATGATATTTTGCTCGTTTTCAGAGTCTTTCTGGCAAGCAAGTTTATATAATTTCGATCCAATTTGCGTAAGAACACGATTCTTGAAAATGTTACTTTGAATTAAATTTAAAATCGATTAATCCAATCGAAATTCGACGTGTCACGATTTCTTGCAAATGTTCAACAACTCCGTCGAACCGAGAGTCGTTCGAAAATATGCAGAAATAAAAGCTTCGAAGCTGACCAGAATCCTACGTATATCTGTTTTTCCCCACGTTCCTCTTATTTTTATTGGCAAATCGCGTAAGAAACGTTTCATTTCAATCACGTGCGATTGATCGCTGGCAAGGATGCTGGCCGACCTTCGCATTAATTGACGTATCAACTTCCTCTCCTACTGCTCCCTCTGTTTTTATCCTTTCTTCGCATTTAATTGCATTTCGTCCCTGTTCTTTCCCTCAATCCGCATCTCGGAGCGAGGCCGCACTCTCGATTCTCGGAATAATTGATTACCGACTCTCTTCTTCCATGAGTTACCTTATAACATATAACATATGACATATATTATAACATGATATTTTTCCATCGGTTGAATGATGTCAATCAGATTTCGTACTGTTACACGGACGGAATATGAACATCAGAGTTGAAGAGAACAACGATCGATTTATTTGTTTTGGAGTATTCTCATGTTCTCTCATGAAACTAACGTGAAACGAGGAACGTCAAAGTTACAATTTTGACTGTAAAATGTGTTCGTGCTAGAACTGTCGAGTAAATTTGTCGTTTGTTTAAATAACAATTTGGATGTAGTGTGTAAAATTGAATTTCAAGCATTAATTAGAAATGAGAATCTCGGAATGTCGATCAGTTTTTTTTCTTGTTTTTTTTTTTAATAGAGCGCCAAATTGTTATGCGCCCGTATTAAGACTTCAATCACACCTTAAATCACTGGTTTTGCAATTTTATTAATAGTACTTGTACTGGTGCAGATTAAAAGAATTTTCATATTAAAAATCTCGATCCATATGTCAATTCATGGCTTAAATCGAGAAATTGATAAAACTAATTAAGCAGTTAAAAAAGTGCAGTAGCAAAAACAAGAAAAAAAAACGGTAAAATTACAAGCAATCATGGCGTAAAATCATACCTCCGTTATATAAAAATAAGAACGTGTAATTATAGACAACTATAGAAGTACATGACTTGCGCAAACGCTACTCTGTACTATAGAATATTTGACAAATGAATTTTTTCACTCAAGCTCTTTAAAGACAATTAAAATAATACAAAATAAATACAAACTAATCAAAATTTCATACTATAATATTTCAATTTAGCATTCCTAGTTCAATCATTACATTTTAATAACCAAGACTTAACATTAGACTCACCGTGAATTCGAAATAGAAAAGGACGAATAAAAGTAACAAAGACTGATTGTAAGAATTGGCAAGAATACTCTCGCAGTCCAAAAAAATATCACTGTATCGCCGGATACGTCAATCTCTTAGGGTCCACAAACGTACGATTTACGAGAGAAGAGAATGGTTGGCAATTTTTGTCGAACTGCAAGGAGGAGGTTCACCTGTTACACCTGACCTCGAGAGATCCTTTTGAAAGACGAGCAGATCGGAGATTAATGTCAATGTCACCACTTGCTTCCCAGGGTGTGGTCCCCTCCTACGGGTCGACGACTCCCTACCAGATTCACCTATATAAAAGGGGCCACCGTGGCTGGACAGGGCAGCACATCACCGTCGGTACTTTAGGGCGAATACTGGTTGGAAAATTCACGTTCAACCGGCCAGCAGCGCATTTTCCCTCCCACGTGATTAGCCATGAAAACGACAGTGAGTATCTGTAACGAGTGACCAGGGATTTTGTTTGTTTGTGATTGGGAAAAAATGTGTTTAAGAGGGTGGTTTATAATTTTCTAATTCAATGGGGGGAGGGAGGGACGTTGCGTTCACTTTCTGATTAATTTATATCGACACTTTATACTTTATTTGCAAATTATTTTCAATGAATCTGTATTGGGAAATTCTATTTTCAATCAATGGATAAGATTCGTCAAATGTTCAAAAGCGAGTTGGAAAATAAAATAACTGGGAAATTTTGTTTGAAATTTGGAAACTGTCAGTTGAATATATTAAAATAACAAATTGAGAATTTTGTTTCAAAGTTGGCTTACGATTCGTTAAGGAGAAAAATCAAATTGTTACCACAAAATTGTTAGAAAACACATTAATTATACAATACAGAGTTAATAAAGAGATAAAGTTAAAATTCAATTACCGTTTTATCGAGAGAAGAGAATCTGCATCTCGTTACTTATTAATATTTAACCGAGTTTCCCGAGGTTTCCTCGTCATTGACACACTAACATCCCACATTCTTGCAGAAACTTTTTCATCACCAATGATTCCACCTCTTCGTTTATCAAAGCTATCGTGAAAAAAAGAATCCTTGCCATGTTTCATCACGCTTTACCATCACGCCCCTGATCTAATTATTTTTGCATTTATATTCTTCAACTACTAATGATCTCCAAAGTTACATAAACTCTGTCTCTGTCTCTAATCGCATTCATTTTTCAATTCAATTAATATCATTACACTTCACACGCTTAGAAATCTACTTTTTGCTAATTCCAAGTCAATTTTATTCAAGAAATCTTTATTATTCCAACCATAATTCTACGCAGCGAAGCACTTTGTGAAGTTTCAACAAATCTTCTCTAAACTGAGATAGTTACTTGCCTCTGTTAGTTTGTTGATTTTATCATAAAAAGTTCTAGATAATTAGCAAAATAATGAACGCAAATTACAGATCATCTTGGTTACAATCTGCGGCTTGACAATCGCCGAGCCAGGATACGTGGGATCAGTGCTACCTTATAGTTATCTCCGAGTGCCGTTGATCTATGACGGCAAAGTTTTGGACACGCCGGAAGTGGCACAGGCGAAAGCTGCGCATCTTGCCACTCAGGCGTACGAGGCAGTCAGGAACACGATTGGTGTCGCTCATGTGCCAACCGTGCTTCGTGTCTACGCGTCTGCATCTGGTGCACCGATAGGTGCCGATGGTCGCGTTGTCGATACACCGGAAGTCGCACAAGCGAAAGCTGCACATCTGACCGCCCACGCGCTGGTAATTAACAGCAATTAGTCACTCAAACCAACGAAGAAAGTTTTGAGGAAATTTGAGGATTCGTTTTGGAAACTTGGAAACTTTGGACGAGCGAGTGGTTGTGGTTGTTGATGAGATATAATTTTTGGAATTTTAAGACGCGTAAACTATCAGAGACAGTTGAACAATGTAAAAATAAGTTCTCCTGCTTCTTCCTTGGGAACATTTTATTTCTACAAACGAATTTTTGATTAGATTTCTGCACTGTTTTTTGAAAAAATACTCCAAGTACGTCGAATTGTTCTTCTAACTTTAGATTAGAAAATGTATTTATCAATATCTTCTATGTTGAAGGAGGCTGCAAAACATCTAGGACTCGAACCGTACGGCGCTCTATCCTATGCCTCGGTACCTTACACTTATGGATTTGGATACAGTGCTCCCCTTGGTCCTGATGGTAGAGTAGTTGACACCCCGGAAGTTGTACAAGCGAAAGCAGCCCATTTTGCAGCGCATGCTGAAGTAGCCGCAAAAACTGCTTACCAATCTGATGAAAAATCTGATTACCAATGAAGAAGGAACAACCGTACAAGCCTAAAATAAGTTTTTGTCAATTTATTCTTGGTCCACTGAAATATGAGACGAATCAGTAATCGTGAGAAACAATCTGCATGTTTCTTCTTTTTTTGTCTTTTATCGCTAATGCAATTGGAATTGAATGTTACAAGGTAGTAAAAATATCGTGCCATTTTTATATGAAGTGATTTGAATAATAAATAACTTTCTCTTCCACAAATCGTTGCTTCTTTTCATCCATGATTATCTTTTAAGTACGGAGAACATTGTGTGAATTTTTTAAATTGATCAATTAAATTCCTAGAGTGTAACTATTCTTAACTCCGTTTCCCTAGCTCAAGAGACTTGCGTGCCATCATTATCGCCCCTTCTTTGGTTTTATGTCCACCGATGAATCCAATTGAATGCACGAAAACAGCACCCTTGATTCCACAGGCGTTTTCAAGCGCCTCGCCCTGTAAACCTGCCCAAGATTTTGGCAAGAATAACCTAGAAAACCACAAGAGCTCCTTCGTCCTTTAACAGCTCTAAGAGTAATTCACAGTTGCGTAATTCCGTGTAAATACCTGCATACAAAACTTCCAACATCTACAGGTATGCATCGAATTCTAAAACTCTCATCCCCAAAAATGATGTACTTTAACGGAGGCTGTATATTCTGTTCCTTTTCTAGTTCGAAAAGATGCTGAGACCATGGTACACCCTGCGACAATACTATAATCTCTCCGCTCGGATCCACCTGCAAATATTCGTCACAGCTTTTTCTCGAGTACTCTTTAGCAGATAAAGCTACTCTTACACACGAAGGAGAAGGAAATCTGTTCTTGCATAACACTGCACCGAGGAAATGGTTGCGATACATTTTTATACAACTGACAATAGCCGTGTATTCTAATGCTTCGAACTCTATTCAAGCTGTATGTTATTCTATTCAAATCTATGTAAATGTCGCTTGATTGACAACAAAGATACAATGTCCATGGCAGTGCCATCATTAATTGCAAAGGTGCTGACACCTTGTTTTATTCACCTCGAACCGTTTCTCAATAGCTTCTTGAACAATAGACCTGGCTGGCAACCAAACGTTTGCTGCATAATTTACATTCTGTACAAATTCTTTGCCGGTTAGCTCAACTGCTTTCAAAAACTGCTTATTAGGATCAACATTCTTGCTGTTCCACGCAGGATTCAAGAATGAAACCCGAGAAGACAAATGTGTCACAATACGATATCTAAAATGAGTTGTACACATTGTAAAGATTGAATCTGATGTTTTGATCAGATAACATAGCAACATTGAACACTTACAGAGGCTCCTCACTGAACATAGGAACTCCATTATCTATACCATCAATCTCTTGAATAAACGTGTTATAAATATATTTGAAAATGGTCTCTACGTCGCCGTCGCTTGCTTCTGGATGCAACAGCTTGATAATTTCATGGCCGAAATGGCAATAAATCAAACCAGCACTACTCAGTTTTACCGTCGACTCGTAACCTGGCTTCTTTATTACCGTGCTTACTGATTCGTTGAAATCACTGATTCAGAAATCAAAAGCAAATGTAGCTTAGCTTATCTTACTGGCTACCTAACGATACCACTTGAAAACTAACTGTACCTCATATGATGATCGTAACGATGCTTGGAAGGATCATACTCTTGACCAACGTCAACCACGACGTCGCATGTATTCAGAATATCCATATCGCGTGATCTAAAAGTACATTCAACATTCTAACCTCTTGTCGCTCCTGCTGTAAGAAAATTTGACCACGTAAACACCTTACCTTACTATAACCGCATCTTTATATCTGGGTAGCAATTTCAACAGGAAACAAGCGAGCGCTTCGTCGCAATGGAAGCAACCATTGTGCGTTCCAATTTTGATGTTTTCTGTCATCGTTACAAATGTCCGTGACTTTACTCGCGTATAGGTTAGGTTGCCTGACGGAAGAAATACTTTTGTAAAGTGTCGTAGAATTATGCCAGACGTTGCCTTAATCATACCGAGGCACTAAACGCGTTGATAATTAAATGATATTCTTATTATAACGTGAAAAATGCTTACACAACGAAACTTCCTTTCTTTTTCTTTCGATTCAACACATGCACAGCTGCCTGTGAACTGGGACTGAACAATTGAAGCGGGAAAAGCGCCAACGGTTTACGCTCGACCAATCAGAAACTACAAACGCTACGCTTGCGTACGTACGTATTTACTACGTGAACATTTAATAAAGTTTATTATTATTTAGTATAGATTTATTCACGTATTTGCATTACTTATTTATTAGGAAGCGAATGTGATTATCTATGAGTTATTGAATGGAAACATTTTTGGAAAAATTTGCATATCGTATTAAACAAATATTAAGATATAGAATAGAAATAAGATCTCGCATGCACTGTTAAATGGATTCAAAAATGTCGGAGAGGACGTTTATCAGTGAGAAATAAATAAAATTTAATTTCTCACGTGTGTTTTATTATTTTTGACTACAATAACATTGCGATACCGTGGCTTGAAAAATGAATGTATTTACAATCGTTAAAATTACCTATACGAAATTATACGTACATTTCAACGAATTTCGTTATTTCGAGCTAGCTCCTCCTTTATTGGACGATCGAAATATTTAAGAACAAAGATTAGTGCTATTTATCGAGAAGTCTCTAGAGGGAGAGACGTTCGTATATAAGAGTAATCCTTTGAAAAATTAATTAGGACGTTCTAAATCGATAAAAATAAATAAAGGGAAATGAAATAAATCGTGCAGATGGACGAAAGAGAGATTGCACGTGGCGTACAATTATTATTAACACAGTACAGGACTTCTTACATCGACAACGTGTTATTCTACAAAGAGACACAGAATATTTACAGAAACCTTCGAGTATACACGTTTCGAAAACCTTCTACACACTTATCGGTTCACGTTTAACCTATCTAAAAAAAAAAAAAAAAAAAAAAAATTGCTAAAACTGCAACGGGATAAGTTTACATGTAAAAATAGATATATTTATAATATATGTATATATGGATTCTATTTATACATTTATTTGCAAACTGCGAATGTTTACGGAAATTTATAGATATTTTATGAACTAAAAGAATAGTTTGATTTATAGAATTTTTTTAGTTGATTTAATCAGTACTAAAAGAATTTGTCGCAATGTCTTAAACAATATGACGCGCGTAGAACATTCTCAAGTTCAAATACAAGAATAATTTTTTGAAATTAAATCAAGTTTCGAGCAAAATTTTTTTTAAAATAAATTTCTTTTTTTTTAAATTTCGCATAAATGCGTAAAAATTCGTAGTCCGTGTATTAGTAATTCGATAGGAATTTCGATTGAGGGGGCTAAAAAGGACGAAAATCTAAGGATTCCTACAAATTTAGATAAATTTGTAAAGACGAAATAATTTCTAAGAAATTATCGCATCGACGCAGCGATTCGAGTATTTTTCAAGATTCTTTTCTTTAATTATTACTGTACATCCTCGTTAAACTACTCATGCAATTGCATCTAGCCAGCTGATACGAATATTCGTTCGTAATTTGTTGAGCAATGCGCGACAGAATTATTGCTGTATCGCTAGAGGGAATATTCCATCGACGATTGTATCGATGCAAAGTAGGAACAGGCGTAATTCGCTCTTTTGACTAAAGGAAGTTGACAAGGGCCTTGACTATCGAGTTTTATAAATCGTCACGAGCAAGATTCTCAGCCTAGAAAATGTACTCGCGCATTTTTCTGTTGGCCAATGACAGTGCAAATTGTGATTATTTATATTATTTCGATATTTGGACACTGCAGTGTTGCCTTAATTTTATATCTTTTTACAAAGATTGCTTCATATTAAGTTATTTTTTAATGTTTTAAAAAGTTTAGATTTTAATTTTCTACGAAAAATAGATTAATAAATTATTCGTCAAAGTTAGTATGGAAGAGTGCTAATTTTTTAGAAATTTTAAATCTGTTTAAAATCTTTGTGGGAAAGAAGTTATTAAAAAATGAAAGACTGCAATATCCAAGTATCGACAGAGCAGTCTACTTCGTCGACTTTCAATAACTATACTTCTTTGATCAACTTGATTAACCTGTTTTATCGATTTTCAATTGCCGTTCTGCTTCATTGATCAAATAATCTACTTTATCAGCAAAGCTCTAATCAATATCGAATCAATAGATATTTAAGAGTGCATCAGGACGATCCTCCCACTCACTTTGTTATTTTAATTTTATAAAATTATAATTTACGAAGAATTCTACAAAGTAGATGCAGCACTGTCATTTCTCAACAATAAATTCTCTTAAAATTCATCCCTGTGAGCTGCTTATTCGAACAATCTCGAGCATATTAATTTTAATAAGTGTGAATCCATTGTTGTCATGTACAAGGGTTATGGCAAATGTTGAGGGGGAAAAGGCGTATTGTTCCTCTTCCGTGAATACGCCTTTTATTAACAATATACATAAATATACACTAAGGGAGGAGATTCAACAATTACCAAAATCAATGTTGCTAGCAGCCACAGAGACAGAAAAAACGAACAGATTCCCCTTGAAATCCCGGTTCACCACTCTTTACCACTCCCTTTTCA
>KQ435949.1:90708-108110 GCA_001276565.1 Melipona quadrifasciata | reverse complement strand
TCAAGATGATACGATCAATGCTGACAAATATTGCAATCAATTGGATCAATTGAAAGCAGCCAGTAGCAGGAAAACGGCCAAAGACCGCATGTTGTGTTAGCCGTAAGGCAAAAATTATTACAGTTTTGATTGGGACGTTCTACCTCATCCTCCATACTCCCCAGACCTTGCTCCATCCGATTACTACTTGTTCCTCTCCTTAAAAAATTCTCTCTGTGGTAAATCTTTCAAATCCATAAGCGAAATAAAAACGCACCTAGATGAATATTTTACAAGTAAACTTAAACAATTTTGGAAAGAGGGCATAATGAGGCTTCCTGAGAGATGGAAGAAGGTTATAGGACAGAACGGTTCGTATATAACATAATAAATCCATCTTAAACAAAAAATATCGTGTATTGATTTCGCATCAAAAAAAGGGAAGAAACTTATGGGACACCCTAATATTTTGTAGCCAATAGTGTTAAGAAGCAAAATTTGACTGAAAAATATTGAAAAATTCCCAACGTTGGTTTTTAACGGATTAAGAATTACACGCGTGTCTTCTAAAAATATTTTTCGAGTTGCTCCCTTCCAAGCACGGGAAAGTAAGATTCGAGCAATTTTTTCCGAGACCTTAAATTGTTAAATGAAACAGGTTAGCAAGGACTTTGCCTGAGGGACGACCATATTGGGTCACACAGATCGTGCAATCTAGAGCACCCACACCGTGTTTCACGATTCTAAATCATTGTGTTATCAATTAATCAATACGTTTGACAATCCCGCTTGACCCCCGTGGTGAACGAAATCTGAAAGGAAAGGAATATCTAGGTTTCAGATAACAGACCTTGTTTCTTAACTGTATCCAAATAATAAATGATTGTGCACAACAGATTTGTTGAGATAACTAATAATAACAGCAATAGAATAATCAATCGAACTAATTTTAAGATAGAAATTTCAAACAATGATGTGAAATAATACGAAAGAGTAATCTGTCATATAAATTTAATGTAAAAATGTATCGAAAAAAAAAAATTATCTCGCAATCATTCTAAAAGGATGATAGACAGATCTAGGTTAACGATATTCGTTTTTGCCGGCCAAGATCAATTTTCTGCATATCCTGGATTCCCGTGTCCGCACTAAATATCCCCGAACAAAAAGGTCAGAGAATTTCCACCAATTGTGGATCATTATTTCTCAAGTACCGATAATAGTCCCATAATTTAAGATCGAACTACCGTGCGTTACCCCTAGTGCCTGTATTACAAAAGCACATTTTTCTTCGCCTGTTCCGAGCGAATTGACGAAAAGAAAAAAGAAAGAAATACAGAACGAAATTCTTCGCTGTGCCATTAGAGAGAATATATTTATAATCCACGATTTCACGAAGGACCGTTCTCAGGACTTTTACTCCGGGTTTCCTTTCGTCGGTAGCACGGCAACAAAACGCTCTAGTTTCGATAAAGGGGTGTTGAGCAACCGATAATGACCGCGACCGAGTTAGTATAGCGTGGCTACCTGAGAACAATCGTATGCGTGCAAATTTCTGTTGTCTCACAACCCGAACAAATCTCCGCGAACGACCCATTGATCTGGTATGGAAATTTTCTAGGCGACTGGTTGCATAAATTTCATTTTTTATTTAAAGAAAAAAGATTGTTCAAAGTCCGATACAGTATTTAATGTGACTCGACTACGCTAATAAAGACCAGGAGAAAAGGAATGATTGAGAATTGGAAAACTGATGGAATCACAAATGGAAATGTGACATGAGGAAACCAACACGGAACAAGATCTTCATTTTCAATAATGGCAAAGTAGAAAATATTTATTAAAAATATATAATACAGAAGATACAGCTGATTTGTTTTTAACATAATTTTGTGCACTTAATAAGAAACTTAATGTTAATTTAAACTTTAAACATAGCTTTGAATATATTTTGCAGTGTTCTTGTATATTCCGTTCTTGTATATTCCGTGAAAAATACTTTCACATATATATTTTTAATATTCTACTTCTTTGAATTTATCCTACCTATCTTTCACATCAATAATAACCTGCGAAATTAATAATTTTAGGTGTTATGTATATATTGTGTATTCATCAATGGGACTAGCTAAACTGTTGAATGTTTTACACTCACTTTCCCTGGAGATTTATATGTAAGAATAAATTCCAGTGCATCATTTATTTTTGACAATCCAACAGTTAATGCATTTGTCGGTGTAATTAGACCCTCTTCCAGAAATTGTAAAACATCATCTCCTGCTTGTCTAATTAAATGGAATATGATATTAAAATAATCACTAGACCTTAAAGCAATTTAAACCCAACTATTAAATTGCCCTATAAATTTTGCTCACAATTTATTATTCAATTCGTCACAATTTATAATTCATAATAATAACATTTTTAATCGTAACTCGGTATATCAAAAAACAAAATTTATAAGACATTTTAGTTTTAAAACTATTATACCGATATGACTCTGGCTTCTTCTTCCTATATTCTCTCAAATTAAATCCACTAACAGTAAAGCCATCTTTTGATATGTCAGAATCAGTATCTTTTAGAATTACCGCTGAACCAGCAATTATTACTCTCCCTTTAGAATAAAGAGTAATGTATAATAAATTACACTACTTAATTTAAAGTAATAGCTAGGACCTAAAACACTTATGTACCTTCACGAGACAAATGATGTAACACAACTGCAAAATTATCGTCACTCAACAGATCTTTTGCGGTTATTTCATCTTTGTAAATATTAGTAAAACTAAAAGTATAACAACACTATCACTGATTTTTTAACTGGACTACAAGATCTCGCAGTCAATTGTCTTTGAACTTACCAATTCAACACTTTTTTGAAATATTTACCATCATCATCATCAAAGATCTCTTTAATATCTTTCTCTGCAGCTACTTTTTCAATTTGTTTCAACAACGTTTTATCTTTATATTTGAAAGATGCGAGTACACCTTTGTCTCTAGCAAGAGCTGCACCATCTTCCGTAGCAGAAACACTAATTACCTGAATTAATAATGGTCACGGGCAACTTCTAACATTTAACAAAGATTGTTATCAATACTAATTTTTGTAAAATCTAACCTCAGCTTTAAATACATTTGTAGCAAGATCAACAGCAGCTAAACCAATGCTACTCACACCCACATTAATTAACACCATATCTTCTTCTTGAACGCTAACTTTGCTTTCTAATGCAATTAAAGCAGTAATATAATCATCGAGTAACCCTACTACATCGATGGATTGCACTTCGGATGGTATTTTCCAGATATCCTACAAGTTTTTCTTACAGTGGAATGTAAATATAAATAAATGACCCTAAATAAACTTGCTTACGTTAACCTCTGCTACACACTGTTCTGCTAAACCTCCATAACGATCTTTGTTAAGGGCAACAACTTTGTCTCCAACTTTATACCCTTGTTTTTCTGCTTCCTGCCCAACTTGAACTAATTTCCCAACAAGTTCGTAACCAAGAACCACTGGCAAAGTTGATTCAAACGTATACATATTTTTTGACAATAATGCATCTGATGCATTGAGAGCACAGTAACGAACATCTACAAGAACCTGCCAATATAAAGTTGTTATAAGTTTTGCCTTTTAACGATATTTCTCTTAATTTGTATCGACCAATTACTTGAAATTACTCGGAAATTATAGTATACTTTTTTTTCATTTAACAATAATTACTAGAAATTTCAACATGTATCAAGTACCTAAATGTAAAAAGTTGTATATTTGTTAATATTATTATTACTAAAGACATTAAACTTGTAAGATATTGCTATAATCCTGTAAGATAGAAGTATATTAATCCCTATAATTTATTTTATAGGCGTAATAAATTATTCTTATTCAAAATAGACATAAATGATCAACATTGTATAAATCACATTTTGTATTCCAAAATAATCAATTCAAATAGAAGAAAAGACAATTGAAAGTAATGTAAATAGAATAAAAAATATTTGAAAATTCTTGAAATTGTTAATTTTTACATAAGACACTTACTTCATTAGCTTGTAATACTTTAGGAGGTTCAATACTTTCTAGAACGAAGGGATCGGAGAATTTCTTCAAAACAGCAGCAAAAATTTTGTTCGATTCACAAGTTGACATGCTGCATTTTGCATTTTCTTCTAGGTTAAGAGATTTGTTATTCACGACAGAACTGAACCTAACAATTTTCGAACGCGTCGATAACTTTTTCAAATGATTGCTGCAAAAGTGCGCAAAAATTCTTTTGCCTGCCGCCACCGACATTTTCTACTATTTTTGAAAATTCAAATTATCAATTAAACCCTGGAAATAACACCCACACGGTATACATTCGGCGTACTTCGTTAGACGAGCGTAAGCGCGCATGCGCGCCACCAGTTCAATTCGAATATGTATAAAAATTTAAACAACTATCGATTAGCGCGCTGAAATCGAAATGGAATGCTTCTGATTATCGAAATCTTAAAACGGCAGTTAAGCGTCGGTTGTCGCGATTTATAACGTCGTTCTATTCGGAGTGCTGTTTAATTGAAAAATTAACGCGGTAAAAGTGTTTAGTGTTCGTGAATTGTGTACGTGAATTGTGAAGCAATCAGTCTGGATCATAATTCTACCGGTGCACGGTGCTTTCAATTGTTTCTGCACATCAATATTTAAAGAAAAGGTAAGTGGAAAAATCATGCCTGTATTACATCGCCATTGATGAAATATGAACATGCCTATGTTGTCGAATTATTAGATTTTCTTTATCAATTTTGTCGATTATATATGATGATTCAGTATGTTTTATATCGCATGGATCACTGATAACCTTTCCATTCAAGTTTTATTCGATATTTCAATGAAATATTTATGAAATGCCATCTGATATAATCTACCGATATACAGTTACAATATTTCGTAGATTAGGCCATTTTGCTTAAAAATAATTGTTTTTATAGTCATTATAGAATGTAACTTATTTAACAAATGCAACAAACATTTTGAATAGACTACCTCCGACCCACATAATTTGGTTGAAAATTGGCGCGGAATATGTTTGCAAAATGCTTTCTTTTTTCATTTAAGTATATTCATGAATTTAGTACATTCGTTATTGGACTATAGATCTTTTGTATATTTACAATATTTTTTGTACGTAAAAATGCGTAAAATATTTGAAGTAAAGTATCGATGTCCCGTTTATTATAAAAATATTATAAAAATTTACATAAAGATCCGTAGTCTGTATTTATAATGAAATATTTTTCAAAAATACTAAGATTCTATCAGGTTTATAAGCCAATAGAAAGATATAAAACAATAGAGAAAATAATTAATAACTCACCTATCGCCAAATGTATGAAACATTCAAATCTTGACAAAATTTCCAAGGCTGTTAAAGGAGATGTAAACTTCAGTGAAAATTCGTCGTAGAATCCATAGTCAAAAATAAAATTAAATTAAAACAGAAACAGTTATTAATGATCAAAAAATTGTATTTTTCATACAATTTCAATTGTTTCTCTTTGTATTTCACAGAGGCATACAAAATTATAGTAACACTGAGAATAATTAAGATAACTAAATTGTTTCTGTTTCATAAATCTTGGTAAATTTTTACATTCTTGTATAAATTAAGATTTAACAAATTTTCTGAACCAACCAAAGTTCAAAATTCATTAAAATTGACAAATAGAAAAATAACCAGAAGAGAAAGTGATAACTTTCGCAATATGACGCAACCTCGATGCACTTGAGTCTCAAAAAATTGTACAAAGTTGCAAGGAGTAAACAATATTAGTATTTACGAGCGTAATTGCATTTATGAGCGTCGAAAAGTAGTTAAATTATGTCGTTTGTTCACCGTACCTGATAAATCAGGTTGCACTTTACACGATACATTTATTTCATTGAATTTGTTCACTGAAGTTAGCTATAATTTAATTAAGCGTAAATGAAAAGTTTGAACGCAACGCCGAACTTGAACAGGAAGTAACAGAGAATAGTCGCGGAACTGTTACCCCAATGATGTTCAAAAGGGAAGTGATTTGTTCGATTTTTGTTTCTTCTGACAAAGTCGAGCCTCCCCACCAGGCTTCTAGCACATTTTGTTTATTTTTCTCTTTCGAGCATCCCCACTAGCTTGCCTATTTGTTGCTTTTATACTGGAAAATGTTTTCGTTGCACAGATTTTTGAGATATACCGGAAACAGCCATGTCTCTACTATGTCTAATGCTAATTATTTTATAGAAATAAAAAATCTAGGAAAATTTGTTTTTTTCAGTAAAGTATATTAATATCATTTAGGAAAAATTATTGTTCAACTTGGAATTCAAAGATACTTGAGAAGAATTGCAAAGAATTACATCACTCATCTTCAAGTAATACCTTTTAATTATTGCAATATAGTTACACGTAAAAGAGGATAAAATGACAGAGTACAAAGCGTTTGAACTTTATTTATTGAGTTAATGGATCATTGAATTTTCTCTTTCTCTTGTTTTAATGATTGTTACATGGTTATATCTTATAATAAAGATTTCGTAGTAATTCAATATGTATAAAGGGCTATGAGAATTAAGTACAATGTTTATGTATGCAATGAACAGAAATGGTTGTAGAAGTTTCGCCTTACACCTTAATTTCGGTTAATGAACGATCGACAAATATAAACCAAAACATAGAGAAGCGTGTAACACGTGTCGGTGAGCTAACGAAGTTGAATTTGCAAGAAAATGAAATTAAATAAATAAAAAATAAGAGATACAAAATGATGGCCATTGAGGTTTCATTGACAGAAACGATGACATTGTAAATTTGATTAAATTTATTCATTGACAAATATTAATATTCATGCATTAAACAGTATGGCCAGCCGTACTCATTTCTATCACAAAAATGTTAGTGTCACTTAAAAACAAACATAATCATAGATACGCTAGGATTTTCATGATCAGATTAAGAAACAACGAGTATGACTAGTATATGATATAAAAAAATAGTAAACTTATCTAAACGCGTCAGATTAATCCGAGTAAGAACTAAATTAAAGTTAGATTATACTTAAGCAGTGTCTCACTTACTGTCCTAGCTAAGTGAACTGAAATAAAAGCAACTGAAAAGAAGCGAATACATTTAACATAATACAAGTCACAATGGGTATTCTAGTCGTGGTAGAAAAATCCCTTAGAAAACATTTAGAGTGTTTATCCATAAACGCAATTGTAATCATGTCGAATTCACAACAACAATTTATATAATATTGAATTCAACATACCTAATGACTCTTCGTCTTGTAGAAACTAATGTCAGTATAAAAACATCTCTTAAGTTAAGGGCATACGCAATGCAAATGGTACAAAGCATCGTTTAAATACAATAACTTATAAAAATATTTGACAACAATCAGTTTACTTTCAATGAAAGAAAGATGAGCATTCTGTGCATTTGATGAACAGAATGGTAAATACATAAATTAACCTTAGACGCCGAATAAGTACAACGAGCAATAAATATTAAATTAAAAACACTGAAAACGAAAAGACGAAAAATGCCATTGCGTTTGCCATTTATACAAATCGCTATTTCTCCGCAATCTAATGATATCACTTTGATTAGAACCTTGGTACCAATCATTTTTTTCAATTAAAAAATCTACCTACATTACAATAAACAATATACGAACACTTTTGTTCCCCTTCTCAATAAAAGTCGTTCAAGTGAAAATGCTGGATCTAAGCATTTCTTTTCGGTAGCATAGCTGGAATATAAGAACACATACGTTGACATAATTCGTCTATAAACTTCTTTTTTTTTTTTTGTTCGTTTTTTCTTTTTTCAATTTTTATTCTAAACATATCAAACAGTATACTGTGCATTCACGTTCATAATACTGTGAATGAGTTCCATCTTACATCCTACGCAGAATATTGAGATATTACTGCACCGATATTCTATGTACTCATTGTTGCTGTTAGGTGTACAAGTTTCTCTTTAGTACAAAAGTTCGATTACAAACATTAGAAAAAACTATTGTTACTCTTTCGTTCTTCCTTTTTCTTTTCCACCTCTTTCCTCGCTTAGAAACTGAAGTCTTAATCTATGCTTTATGGAATGCTGTTTGAATAATACTTCTAATTTAACATTGATGTATATCAAAAGTACGTCACACGTTTGGATTATTATTCGTACGATCGGCGAAATTTTCTTCGTTTTTGTCATTGTGCAAAAATTCAGTTCGATGGTAGAAATCAGAGGAAGATGCGACGTGATTTGCCTTCTTTTTTTTTCTTTTTTTTTCTTCTTTTAATTGATTGAAAATCATGTTAAAAATCATTTCGCAAATTATCACTATGTATTGTGCCAATTTTACAAAGTTGTTAAATATCGATAAACTCACTCATAAATTAAAATTTTTCCCCTATGAAACTCTCGTTGAGTTAATAATAACTACGTTCAACTGTCGAAATATCAACCGTGTAAGAATCGTTAAAAAATGTACTATACTTTCATCGTTATTATTATATAAAAAACTACTCAAGTTATAACAAAAGGAATTATATCTACGAGTAAAAATGTTACGATCAATACACCTGTTGTAATTACGTATTTTTTTTTCTTTTTCATTTTTTAATATTATAGAAATAAGAGTTTCATAAAAATCCTCTGAATCGATTCTGGGATTGAACTATCGTTTGTGATTTATAAATATTCTGCAAGCCTTACACATATAAAACTGCACCACTTTTTTTCTTTGTTTTGCTATAAAAATCGACCAAATACAAGGAAACCACAAAAAAAAAAAGAAAAAAAAAAGAAAAAAAAGCGAACTTTGTCCGAGTCAATTAATTTCAAACGCGATATTAAAATTATAAGGACTAGTTAAACTTAAATTCTGTCTAGAGATTCGATTGCTTCGCCATTTGCAGCTATTTTACACTTTTTTTGTGGATGATTGTAAATGGTCTGCAGAGGTATATGAAGCAATTCCACGATTTCTATAAAATTAGGCTCTGCAACAGAAAGAGATGAACACGTTTTGATTACTTTTGATGCTACAATTGACTATCTTTGCTAAAATATGCTCACCGTTTTCCGCTGTGATATATCCGTGTCTAATTAAAAAGTCAAGAGCGACTGGCACCGACGTTGTTTTAAAGTGCGAAGACAGTATCCTTTCTAAACATTCGTTAACTGGAAGCAATTCGAAAGTCTCTACCTCTCCGTCGTTGTTGCTCGGTACAAAATCTGGTGGTAGTTCAAGATCATATACAAACTCTGTGTTGGGAAACAGACCCCTTTCACTTTCGAAAAACAGAGACACACAGCCGGCGCTCTTCAATTTTGCAATAAGATTATTGGGGATACTGGCTTCTTCTCCAGCCTCTTTTATAGCGGTTTCGTTGATCCCATAGCCAACACTCAATCCACCACTCACCATGTTATCCCAGTAGCCAGGCCAAGTTTGCTTGTTTGGACTACGTTTTTGCAACCATATTGATAAACCTTTCACAGGATCCATAACATATCCGTTGATATCTACTCCGTATTTACGAATTCCAAACAAGCCTGTAAAATGAGATATAAGCTTTTAAATGAAACAAATAACGACAGTTGGACAGATGAATATAGATGATCATAAAATACACACATGTGGCAGACCGGTCCATTTTAAATAGTGGCGGGGTATTGAATTGTGCGCGTACTTCGTAACACTCTTCTCTCCATCCTCTCAGTGTTATAAACTTTCCACCTGCACGCCATTCCCTCAGAACCTCCTCGACTCTGGCACTTCTCTCTGCATAATCTCTGAATGCTGGATTTAACTGCACGTACTCGGGATGTACTTGAAACACCTTTGAGAAATATTTTAAATACAGGCATAATTAGAATTATATAAACGTATTAAGAGACGCGTCATCCGTTACAATTTTATGCGTGGAATTACCTGTGGATAGTTTAACAATTCTTTCATTACATCTGGACGCACAAGGCCAACTTGTTGTCCGTCAACAACAAAGGCTCTGCATTCACCTGCATGAAAACCTAAAAAATTCAGTTAATGACATTGTAGAATAAAATACAATTTAAAATGTATAGTAAGGTGGAAGTTTTTATTCATGAATAAAGAAACTTGACGCTGAAGAAAAAACAGTAAAGATTCTCATAAATATTCATCAAGGTACATTCTATATTTGCACACCTGTGTTTAATTTGTACCAGAAAACAGATGACGATATAGATCATCTCCTACAAATACGCGATACACATCCTTGACATCTACTTTGGTAAATGTGTATATAGCAACAATAGTACTCAAAATATTTATTACCAAAAAAAAAAAAAAATAGAAAGGATACGTAATAGTAGGGAGTGACTATCACGAAACGACCGTGAAAATCGCCTACGTTTTCAGCAGGTTTAAAGCAGACCCAATTCTTATCAATTCGCTGAAAATACGCGAAAGAATGTACAACAGACTCGAAATCAATATCTCAGTAGACAGGACAGAAAGCCACGCGTTTCTATGCGCTAATCACTACAGAATCGTCGAGGGGACACACAGAGAGGCGAGACACGTTTAAATGGAACGATTTCGCTTACCTGACAGGTAGAAGCAGTTGAATTTGTTGGCGAGCTTCAATAAACGTGACATTGGTTTCTTATCACTATCCGTCATGATGTTTCGCTGTCGTTAGCCAGCTGTGACAAAAAAATGTTGGCATAGAGTATAATATACGTCAGAGGTGAGTCTCTGCGCATCGAAGGGTACAGTCTAGACTGAAATTGCCAATGCGATTGATTGATCCCTATGTAGCTTCACATTTTCTTTTGTCACATTTTCTTCTTGGATTTAGACTTCTTGGATTAGATATCTGATATCGTTTCTTATGTAATTGATAACACACTACTTTTTACTGCGACAGCAAAGAATAATAGAATTGATAAAATATACGATTTGCAATTGGTTGAATTGGTTTAGAAATGACATGCAATTTCTTTTTATTGGGTACTGAATTTTCCACGTGTTTTAAGGATGCAATTTTATGCAATTTGCATCATAGGTTTAGATAGAATTATTTACAACAAAGCTAAGAGTAACGTCAAAGTAACTTTTATAGTACAAAAAACATAAAAAGTATAATACAATTTTTAATAACTTTTACGTATGAGAATGAGAAAACAAGATTATTGGAGAAAAATTTGTTGAAGATTCTACTTTCATTATATTTGGAAATAGTCTAGAAAATTTGGTTCTTATTCAACCATGCTTGAACATAACCTGAATCTACACACATTTCCAATAGATGGCGTTAAAGAGGCTTAGAACGCGTTGTTTACTGTGCCAATTCTGAGTTTGTGTATCTTTCAAATTTAACATAAAAAATGAAAGTGAAAAAGGTTGTGTTACATACTGAACAAGCACGAGCATCTTCTGAATCAGATTCAGAGTACAATTCATCAGATGAAGAAGTAAGTGTACTCGATACATTTCTTAATATTTATCACAAGTCTCTTTCTAACCTATATCTGTTCACGTGTACAGCTGCAAGAAGCTTATGCGAAAGGTTTGTTAAAACCAGGTCTGAATGTTGTAATTGAGAAAAACAAAAAGGAACACAAAAACTGTGTTGTAAGTATGAAGATAGTCTTTAATTAATTTATCAATTCCCAAACATGTTTTATCCTTGCAAAAAAAAAAGTGGCAGGAAAACTATTTCTACGATTGAAATTATTTGCAGAATCTTATGAAGGACAAGTTGAAGAGATTTAAGCTGGATTTGCCATGGATCGAAAGGTTAGATATGGTTAACGCACCGGCACCTCTGGCGCCAGAGTTGGCGTTAGAAATGCAGGAACAAGAAGTGAGACGCGCGAAACAATTGCGGGGAAACAAGAAGTTACCTCAGTACGATCCGACCGACGATCCTGTTTTGAACGACTTTCGCAGGGAGACAATGTTTCACAGACAAGCACAGGGTGCTGTTATGAATGCAATCGCGCGGTTGAAGAAACTTGGCGTGCCAACAATCAGGCCTGACGATTACTTTGCTGAAATGGCGAAATCAGACACCCATATGCATAAAATCAGACAGAATTTAATGAGGCAGCAGACAATAGCGCAAAGATCGGAGAAAGTAAGGCAGCTGAGGCAACAGAGGAAAGTAGGAAAGCAAATGCAGATAGAGGCAACTCTGAAAAAGCACGCGGAGAAGAGAAAATTACTGGAGGAAGTTAAAAAGTATCGCAAGGGTGCGAGAAAAGACTTGGACTTTTTAGATGACAAAAAGAGACCACAGAGGCAGACCGTAGATCAGAAAGCAGCAGCCAAGCGTAAAATGAAGGATACCAAGTATGGTTTTGGTGGAAAGAAACGCGACAGCAAGAAGAATACAAGGGAGAGTTCTGCGAGCGTTGCGGAATATAGAAGACCTTCCAAGCCAGGGAATTTGAAAAAGAAGGAAAGAAAGTCGGAGAAGAGACTGGGGAAAGACCGTAGAAGACAGATGAAAGCAAGGAAGAGGAGACAACAGTGATAAATTTAGCGATGTAAGATGAACGTGTTTTGTACAATGCGACTCACTTAAAACTCACTTTGTAAAATAATAGACGTGTAATAAACGATCGGAGGTATTCTCTGTTTTTACTTTTTTTAATCGAGATATTCCTCGGATCTCGTTCGACAGACAGCGACGAACAATTGCAAACTGATCTGGACAAAAGAATTTTCGTCGCGCATGTGTTCAGACGCATCCAGCGCGAAAGCATTGAAACGTGCGCAAAGAAGGGATTACGTAAAGACGTGTAAAGCGAGGAAACCTTTTTTCCCCTTTCGTAGATCTTTTCCAAGTTAGGTAGCACTGTTTCGTGTTCGATCAAACGCGAACAGTCCCGAAGCGTCATCGATACCGAGGCTCGCGTTTTGCACGCGTAGAGACGTTTCTATGCGCGCTGGAAAAATATACAGAAACGCTCCGTCGACTATTGTGTCCCTTATCGCTCGTACCTTTCGCGAATTCCTACGTAGAAAGGAATTCTCTCTCGCTGTCTACGCTGAAATTTCCTTCTTTCGATTACAATGTATTTCTTTGACCTGGTATTTTTTCAGATGTTGTTTTGTTGGCAATCAGATTCAATCAAACTATAGAAACCAATACTGTTTTAACCACTTTGTTCAAAGTTTCACAACACTCAAAGTAGTTGAAGAAACTAACTATCCTTCGTGAGATGAATCATCTCAAAAATCCTTGCCAAAAGATCGTTTCGTGTTGGATCAGATTAGCCCGACAAACGCAACGCGCAATCGGCTTCTTAATCGAACAACTTAATTCCAAAAGTTTCCATCGAGTTTTATCACACGCGAGTGCGAAGCAAAAAATAACCCGGACAAAACGGACGAATGGTAGATAAAGGTACGGCAGGAGTGGTCGCATGATGGATCGCTTAATCTACAAAGTGACTCTCCAATATTTGTTGCTCGCCCCCCCCCCTCCCCTCGCCCTTCCCCCTGCCGTTCAATACGTTAATGCCCCATTAAGTTATGAAAAATCGCGAAGGATGCGGGCGAATGATAACGGCGCGAAACACGTGGATCAGAGTAATCTGCCTATGGTATCGATACCGGTGGAATATACAACATGTGTCGTCCATTAGACAATCCGCTGTATCTACAGGGTTTGTTACATGCATAGGAATGCGATTACATCGCATATTACATGCGCGGCCACGTTTGCACTCGCGTACAGATACGCGTGTACACATCAAACTCCCCTGCCCCTCTTTCCTTCGGCAATCGTTGCTTCGATTCCCTCCGCGCGCGGAGCTAATGATGATTTAAACTAATCTTCCATTCGCGCGTGTAACATTTAAAATTCAGAGACTCGTACCAACAGTGTACGTATCAGATAATGTCGTAACACGTTGTAAGTGGGCATTTATCTTTTTCTTTTTTTTTTTTTTCGTATCGAGTTTAAATACTTTTCTTCTTTTAAAGAGATGGTTCGAGAGAAATGTGTAACTTTGCAAAACTTGGGAGCCTGTTGTAACTAAACCTGCTAGAGGCTGGGTTCGACAACCCATCCTAGCGGGGGTCCGCACACTCTGCCGCTTAACGTCGAAGATCGGTAGGACATGGACGCTAGGCGCGCAGCCACTTGCGGCTTGTGCTAGTCAAGCGTTCGAATCTCGTAGTCGAGGAATCGTAGGTCGCTACAATTGAATTGCGAGAGCTGACATCTTTAGAAAACGATATCGATTGGCGGGACAAAGTTTAAATATCTTGACGGTTTTATTATTGGAACGGATCTAAAAAAAAGCTAAAATTTCACGACGTTTTTAGAAACGTATTTCCCGCGGAGTGTCGTCAGACCAATTTGACCCAATATCTTCTAATTTTGCTGGAGCTCTTGCGAAAGCCTTGACAAAATTGTTCGAAAGATCGATCGATTAACGCGATACGCGGGCACGCGGCGATCGTCGACGCGATGGGTCCTCGAGGATCGGGTGCAATGGCCAGTGGAATATGGGATAACACGCGTGATTGGGTTCCGAGTGTATACTTGTTATTTGGCGAGTGGAAATACCAGCGATCGAGCCGCATGCATAAGGTCCGGCCATTGGTGTGCAGTCGCGTGCACGTGGCCGTGTATATTTTTTACAATAGCCCCGGGTTATTGTATTTAAATCCAGGAGCACTCTCGCGCTGTGTCCTCGGCTTCTCTGTCCGGCGCAGACACGAGAGCCCTGGGAATCCGCTCTCGAGGTAACAGCTGTTTTAGAGGGAGGCGTCCCGCGTTTTATGCCCCCCGCCCACGCAGTTCTAACAATCACTCAAGTGGTGGTAGTGCCGTTTCATAGATTCGTTCTTCCATGATTTCGTTCTTAAACACTTTGATAGGCTGTCGAGTGCCTTCATGATGTAATCTGTTACAATCTATTCAGATTTCGTATACGCGACTTAAAATTTGACGAGATGGCGCGCTTCTGGAAAAAAGAAAAGAAAAAAAAAATAGAAGAAACGAAATTAGCAGGGACACAGCCAGCGTGTACGAGTTTCATCGAACAAATTCGAGAGGTTTTTTTCCCGTGTATGAGATTCGTGCACGTGCAATTCCGCGGACGAGGGGCAGGGGGCAGGGGGAGGGTATCTCGCACGGATATTTGTATTGATGACAACCACCGCGTGACATGTATCCTCCGTCGGCTGCTAATGGGTGAAATTTGTTTCGCCATTGCCTTCCAGCGATTTTGCTCGATTTCAAATTTCACCGAATTTGTGCTCGCTGCCTCTCTCGCCCTCTCGTGCTGTTTCGCTCATGTCGGACCACCGCGGCGTTTCCGTGTTCATGGGAACCTGACAGGACAACGATAAAATATCCATCTCAATTATTTAGACCTTCGGTTGGCGCGCAGTAGGAAAACACGGTCGGTTTTAATCGATGCAACGCTTGATAAATTGGCGCGTGCTTTTTTGGCGGTGTTGCTCGCTAGCTGGTAATTGGAACAAGGTGGTTGGTATCCTTGATCGTTGATCGGAAGCTCAAAGCAACGCGATTCAAAACTGCAGAATTTCCTTTGGAATTTTTTCCAGATTCTTCTGATTTTAATTTCTACTCTTTTGCTTGCTCAAAGGCTTCTTCAAACGTTCTTGAAATTAATTCTCCCGATTGAAATTCGATTCGTTCTCTCAAGAAATTGTCCTCTCGGACAAAGTTTCTCGCGATCGTAAAAATCACGTGCGCGTGCATATTCGCGCGAGAAATAGAAGACGAATGTCGATAAAGTCAGAAACGGCGTACGTAACGAGATCGAAACCCCGTGGATTTTAGCATGAAAATAGTGGGACGTTCGATGTATCCGGTGCGTCGAAGGATGTAAAACATTTTTCGGATATCTCCG
The DNA here is from genome assembly GCA_001276565.1 of Melipona quadrifasciata. NCBI lineage: Eukaryota > Metazoa > Arthropoda > Insecta > Hymenoptera > Apidae > Melipona > Melipona quadrifasciata. Next base: position 92,205 of record KQ435949.1, on the reverse strand, counting down.
TTCTCGACGCGATAGACTTTATCCGACTGGTAACGAAAACCATTTCGAAAATGGATTCGAGCCTTTTAGGGTGGAAATGAATAAAAAAAAAGGGGTGTATTCGCAGCGATACATTATTAAACAGAGATTTTTGTCCACACTTCAACGTCCGCGCCGCCCTCTTTTTTCCCCCCCTTTTTCGTTTTATCTCGCGCTCGAAACGTTTGAAATGGAAGTTGTTTGCCAGGGTTGCTTTGCAACCCGACCAGGAGCTCGTCAGTGCTGCTGTAACGTTGATTAAAAGTTCAGATTATACGGAGTCACTTTGTTTCTTGAATTTTCAATTCCGTTTCGGACGTCGTTGACGATTGTTCGAAGCTTCCAGTTCCCGTTTGCGCGGGAAGAGGCTGCGAACCGAGTTTTTGCAAAAATTATGGCCGCAGTTTGGCTTTACGGAGCTTTACTCCGATTCCTTCGAAACAGTTTCATTTGAATTTTCACGCGCCGCGCGGAGTTTGGATTCCTCTCGGGATCGGCATTCGAGATTTTCGCGAAACTCGGAGAAACCGGAGGGACGAAATTCACGCGCGGAGGAAACGCTCGCGGGATAAGAATCGAAAGCTCTCGAAGGGTCGTTGCAAATTTAATCCGATTTGGATGCAACCGACAGCTTAGTTCGAGCAGTTTGGTCAACTGGTTTGCACACACGGATCGAATAACTCGCTCGAGCAGTGATTTAGTTATGCTCGGGCTGCCGTCCGTGCACGAGCTCACCTCCGCCAGTGATAATACGCGTACACGCACGGCGTAGCTTGATAAGAATAGCGAGGAAACGAAAGACACTGCATCTCGAGTTTTCTCAGCTTCAAGAAAACAGACCGGTTTCAAAATTGCTCGATCGTCCACTGGCATTTCCCATCTTTTTCACCAGCCTGCCTAGCCCGAACGGCGCAAACACAAACACAAACACTGGCCATTCGCACCGAACGACTTTCCCCGGGAGCGTAAAACGGCGCTCACGTCGGCACGTGGCTGCGTTGCGGGGGGAGGATGGAGCCTGGGCATCGAATAATACAGTCGTCCATAGACGAGATAGTTAGCCGTTGGTTACTTCTGCCCCCCCTCCCGGTCTGTTCCATAAAGCTCGCGGTAAATCGACTGTGCGAGCCGGTGCGGAGCGGCAAACCGTCAGCTCTAACCTACACCGTGTTGCTGCACGTATGCGCTGCCATGGGAGTTGGGCGCTCACGCAGGGCTGCCTGGGCAAAGGGGGGCAGGGGTAGGGTTGGGCAACCATTATTGAAATGCAGTAAATGGCCGTGAGTTTCAATTGCCCCTGGGTGCTCCGAGCGTGCCGTGCTGCAGGAAGGAGAGGCGCCTGTTCCCCCAGCTGGGGGTCTCCGCGCGCCCCCGAACTACCCTTCGCGGGCTGATCGGGCAGGGAATTAGGAGAATTCGTAATGATTCCGCTGGCTGTCGGCGCACGAAAACACACGGGGCAGGGGGGGGGGGGGGGCT
>KQ435949.1:66876-86531 GCA_001276565.1 Melipona quadrifasciata | reverse complement strand
CTCGACGTTTTCACCGCGTCGCGGAGACACGAATTGCCCAGACATTTCTCACACACACACACATAGCGGAGCGTGCACCGGAAAATCCTTTTTCTAGGGACTTTCACACGCTCACGTGTTTTATGTTCCTCCCTATTATGATTGTTGCGTGCCGCGGCGGCGTATCGAGGGCTTCACCGTCGTGTGCTCGACGCGATACGATGATCTTCGAATCGACCAAGCCCTCTTCACCGGGCAAATCGATTTTACAGAGACACGCTACACGCCCGTTTTATATTTAACGGGACATAACCTCTTTACACTGTAGAAAATTCCTACAGCCATCAAACCGTGTCGTCGATTGCCTTCGCTGCTCGTGCGACGAACGTTCACGATGAATCAATATGTCGATTTTGCGATTACACGATGAGAGACTTGGAATTATTTCTGATCAGGTCAGAGTCGAACGGCTCCGTCAGATTATTTTCCCGCTTTCAAAGACAAATCTTCCTCTCCGAGCAACTCGACGTCAAGTTTCTCGAACGCGCGTGTTCTTCCCTTTTCCCCTTTTAACGCCCGTCTTCGTTCAGAGTTCCGATCCACTCGAAACACAATACTGCCACGTTTCTGAAACGAAAGGAGAGAAAAAAGGAACGCGTATCGTCGATGATACCGCTCACGGCCCCGGTATTTTTAGATATTTCCAACAAATATATTCGGGCACGCGATCAAACGAAGTGAAAAGTGTTGAAGTGGGCCATCGAGATGCACCAGGATGCAATATTTTACGAATAGCGAAAAGTTTCGACGGCAAAAAACACCGCTCGATTTTTAATGCTTTCGCGAATCCATCGAACGCGCTCGACAATCGTCCTCCGCGATTTGCTCGCGCGGCCCTTGGCTCCTCGTTCTCCCCCCTCCCTTATGTCCTTCCATCGTCCACCTTTCACTTCCGTCAGTCGAAGGATCTCCGAGATTTTCGATTCGATATTTGCGAATTATAAAATTAATAGAAACAGAGTCTGCTGGTAAAAATTGTAAATTTCAACTCTTGCGAGTCGACTTTGATCGGATTCAAAAGATCCCAAGTGAAAGAGAACTCGCCAATTTCTCCGACTAATCCGTCGTCGATTGTCTCTCGACGATCGATGGAACTTGCAAGAAAAAAGAGGGAGAAAAAGAAAGATCCATTAAGGGAATCGTGTATCTCAGGAATGGTATAATGAGAATTCGCAGCAAACACGTCCGGTCTAGCCAGAGGAGAGCGTCCGCTTAATAACCAGGAAAAGGAGCCGGAATACGTTTCAAGTATTTGCTCGGCGTGCTAATAAGAAGGGCAAAGGAGGCGGAAAGGAGCGAGCAGTTACAAAAAGAGAAAAAAAGAAAAAAAGAAAAGGAAGAAAAGAGGGGGGAAGAAAAACGAAAAGGGCAAAAAAAAAAGAAAAAGAAAGAAAAGGGAAAAAATGAAACGGAGAAGGAAAGGGCAACGATTAATATCGAGTTTATTAAGAGCAGCAGCAGCAGCCGGTTAACAAAGAGCACATTTCAGGGTACGTGACTGCAGTGGCTACCGTACAATTTCCGGCTGGCCCGTTAACCGTGCCCGTCTTCCAGCTTTCTCACCGTTCATTTCTCTCGAGACACGCCGTATTGATATTTGACTTCTTTTATTATTGCGCGTCCTTTGAGCCACGGCGACGCCCGCGACTTTGATTACGCCGCAGAGAATGAAAAACCGGGCGATATTGCGTTTGATAATTTTCAGGCGAGACGGACGGACGTGAAGGATCGGATCGGCCGGGAGCGATTTCTGAATTTTTCTCGATTTCCTCGACTGAGCGGAATCAACGATCCGTGTTCTTTAGGATTCTCTTTGGCGTACTCGTGCCCCTCTTGGATCGCGAAATCGCCGAATGTTATTCGCGGGTGGACTCCATCTTCTGGTCGTTTCCTCGAGAAGAAATGAGAGGAAATTCGTCTCACCGAAAGGCCCAGAAGCAAGACGACTTTTTTGCCATAAAATTTTATCGATATGCAAACATTTGGATCGATAGAAAACAAATTACCAGACAACGCCACTCCTACTCGAGGTCTACGCCACGCCCCCTCCCAAATCAACCAATCGCTAATTTTCGTTGCATCAGCGTTGCATCACTTTCAGTGATAAAATGACGACGTTCGACTGTCTGGCGAGAAACAGAATTGGGGAATTCCAATAGTTGGCGCTAGTTTCCTGTCCTGGGAACGTCAACGTCGACGTTTACGTGCCATTTACAAGCAAGGGTCTCGCTTCGAGAATATCATTCCTTAATTAAGATCCTGCGGTTTAATTCATCAACTTGCCCATTGCAGCGTCCTGTCATATGTACGTGTATATATACATAAATATATATATACATTGTATATATACGTGTACATGTGTACGACCTTTCGCGATAACCCACTTGTGAAAATAGCGAGACAACAAATCGGCAGGTTGGCTAAAACGAGGACGGTTCCGATCTTTTTGCTATATATATTTTAATTAGTCTGGGGACTGTGGCGATGACATATTCATGAGCTTTAAGATCGAAGTTCATGTCTGGCAGCCTTTAAAATTAAAATCGCGTTCTCGATAAAGTCACATCACCTCGCGGAGAATTGGATTTGAAATGAGATGGATCTAAATTCAATGATGATTTTAATATAAGTTCGAGTCGGGTATATTTATTTTCGGGGATTGATCTTAAATTTTAAAGCGCAATGTCTTCTTCGCCAAAAGTACGAAAGAACATGTCCCTATTGTTTACTTGTATTTTTCCAACAACTTTTTCCAAAAATTCGACCCTAGAAGAAAGATGAGAAAATATGAAATTTGAGACTAGAATCCTTGGAAATATTTAACACGTTCAGTTTTTTCTTCCGCATGTTTATTATAATTTAAATTATTCAAAAAGTTTCTTAATTTTAAGCGAGTTGCATAGAAGGTGTTTTTTAACGTGATGGATCTGGCACGGTGACGCATTTGTTAAATATTATCCTTCAGCATGAAATACGGTATCGTATTTTAAGTCACGCTGTGCATTTCCAAAGTTCACCGAGGGAAACTTGTCGCGTTAATTTTCTCTCGAACTTCTGAAAATTACCCCAAAAATGGAAACATATTTCACTCTTGTTAAGCCACTCGGAAACTCCGGCTCCTCATGTTTATACAGCTACCCGCCCAAATCCAGTATGGTATTTTTCTTTCATCCATATGTTTGGTTTCACCGTTATCCCCTTGTCAGCGTTGCTTACGTGCTATATTACGTATTTCGCTCAGTTTCGCAAATAATAACCCGGCGCAACAGTTCCCTTGGCTTCGAATCACTTTTACAAAATCGCCAACTTACAAACTAATAATTCTCGAACCGTTTCGCCAGAAAATGAGGGGAACGTTCGCCCGCTGCAACCACGTTTAACCACCTTTACCGCGTAATTGACGATTATTACGAGACAATTCCTCGAGTTACAAAGGAAAATTCCCCAGCCTCTTCGAGCTGTTTCACCGGCAAATTATAATAACCCCTCTTCTAATTTCGTAGGAAACACTGAAATTGTAAAAATGTTTCCTTCTCCTCTAAAATTCCACGAGGCGTTGTTCGAAAACATGCAGAAACGCAATAATCGACGCGTTTTCCCGACAATTTTCAGCCTAGTCGGACACGGTTTCACTTTTCGTCGCACGTAGCGACGGGGGGAAAAATTCACCCTCGCGCGTTCGAGGTGTATGGTCCTTGAGGGACCGAGACAGTCGAGGGTCTTCCACGGGACCGCCAGTCGAAAGAGACGAGGCTGCAAACTTCTCACGAGCCGGTTGATTTACGAAATTGTCCCGCAAAAGCGACACGCCGACTGTTTTCCAAATTCTCGTATGTTTTGCAAACCCTTCCCTCGACCCTTCGACCATGAATTCCACTTTTACCCCGCCTCATGCAGAGTTAACTCGACTTTCTTCGCGGTGTCCGCCGCATATTTCTATCTCGCCTGGAGAAGTTCGTGAAAATTCGATCGGGATCGCCTGCCCGTTTTCCATGAATGTTTCATAAACGTCGTTCGCCGGGAAATTTTAGGGAGTTTTCTGAAACGTCGACATTTCCGTGGGTTGTTTAATAATTTAGGCGCGTGTGGATGGTCTCACAGCAGAATGTACGGGGTGTCAAGGGTTTCGAGGGTTTTTAATTTGAAACTTTCGACCCCTTTCGTCGAAATCGCGGCCAGCTGTGGAAATTAGAGAGCCCACCGTGCCCCGAAAATTCATATAACACTGATGTTTCGAGGAGAGCGTTTTTAGCGCTTTTACCGTAAGGTTTCTACCAAAAAGCGCAGACCTTTTCCTCTCTTCCGCACTCACGTATTCAGCAACTTTACACGTTCGAAGGAAGAGGGAAAAAATAAAAAGGCGAGAAAAGGGAAACAGCGCGAGAATCAGATATTTCACGAAGAAAAGGAAAAAGGAGAGAATTAGCTATCAGCTCTGTCAGATCGTTGAGAACATGTAAATGAGGAGACGATGTTATCGTTACGCCCACACAAGTTTGATAGTCTACACAAGCTTTCGTGACTGTTCGATAACGCGATGGACTCTCTCTCTCTCTCTCTCTCTTTGGACTGTTTCCCCTGTTTCGCTGTGTAACATCGTGTCGAATCGTTCGAACGCGTTTGTGATTGCGGCTGCTTATCAGCCGGGCTCGTGTACGCTGAAATTCTCTATCATTACGGGGCGTGTCTACGAGTGAAAATATACCCCCTTTGGCAAACGGGACGGACGCACGTCGATTTTCGTGCGGAAAAAATTTCGCCGACGACCCGACTCGATGCCACGGTGTGTGCGTGTTTCCTTCGAGACTATCGATCAACCAAAGTCGAAAATTCCAATTTTTACAGACACTTTCGGACAGGTTTCGTCGAGCAACACGAAAATTCCTGGCTGGACGAATCTAAACTCTGTTGCAATTACTCGGGCTTATTTCGCTTGGCACGATCGAGTTTAATATTTCAACAAACTCGCCTCGTCGGAATAGACTACCGTCACGGTACATGATATGTAAATAATCAGTGTACCAGGCTTTTAGTATTTCACGAACAGCTGTTCGGCGACAGATGTGGGTCACGTTGAATTCCAGTTCCCCCTCCCTCCCGCGCTAAGTGCCATAAATGAGGTCTACCACCATTGCCGCGAAACAAAACGCCATTGCCCCGGACGAGACAAGTGTCTAGCGGTATCTTGCCTTTCAGTGGAACGAATCATTAGAAAGTACAATGGTTCCACCTTTTGAATCTCACCTCTCGCATAAGTTAAATTGAGTTTTCAAACGGAGAGGAGACAAACTGATCTTATTTTTTACGTCACGTTTCTATTTTAACGCTCAAACAATATTTGGACAACTAGGAAAATCTCATTTCTTCAGATTGGTAGGAGGAAATAAAAGACTACGAGCCGTTAGCTTGACAACGCAACGTAAGCTCATCGAAATTGCTGGGACGTGTTTGCCAGTTCCATCTAATCGCTTCATTTCGTCCCTTAAAAGTCGGGGAAAACGGGCAAAAAGTCCTCGCCGGATAGAACGTTTCGTCTAAAGAGGGCAGCGCCGAGTAATAGGCACCGGGCCCTTTAGGCCGGCAATCGAGTGCCGGCGATTCATGCATGAATAATAAACTCGTGTCCTTCGATCGGGCTACGTGTGTACATGCGGGCTGGTAAACGAGCGTGTACTCGGTTTTTCCTCTCCGTTGACAGAGGTGTGATTAAAACTCCCCGGACACTTTGTCCGAACGAACGAGAGTCAGCAAAGGCTAATGAAGGCAACTTTGCTGATTTTCAATCTGCAACTCCGCGACTCTTTTCACCGGGGAACCGGGTTCCGTTTTCGTTGCAAATTTCCCTGCTGGACCCGCGCTTCTTCGATCCCCGTTCCCGCTGATTATCACAGGTGGACGCAGAGTAGCTTGACACAGCTCGGCGTTGTTCCTCTTGTTTCACCTTCCAACTCGAACGCAACATTGATGAATTCGGCTGCTGCTTAAGGAGGGAGAGTTCAAATGGCGACACTGTTTCTGGCCGGTCTTTTCGCCTCTAAAATGAGATTTGGACGAGAATAAAGCGCGCCTCTCCTCTGTTTCTGGAGCGGAAGTTCGGGGCACAGAGCTATATGAATAGACGTTACGTCTTACGGACTTTCGTGACCCGCGATCTGAAATACCGCTTGTACGATTCGTCTCACTGAAAGGCCCAGACCTTTTTGAATCGATAGAAAACAAATTACAGGCGCGATCGCTCAGTAGCAGACAACGCCACTCCTACTCGAGGTCTACGCCACGCCCCCTCGCGAATCACGCGACCCAAATCAGCCAATCGCTGATTTTCGTTGCATCAGCGTTGCACCTAAAGAGGCCCGATTTTTTAGGTTATCCCCACTAAAATCATTTTCAGTGAAAGAAATTACTGAACTAGCGAATGCGCCAGCAATATGATTTTTGAGACCCATTGTAAAACTTTCAGTACCGAGAGTTGACTCTAAAACGCAAGACTGAGCTTTGATTCATTTCTCACACAATCGTACAATAAATCATGTGATACACACAATATGTTAAATCATTGAAATCGTTGCGCCTGCGAATTTGTCGTTGCTCGGTTTTCACGAAGCGTTTCAATTAATTTACTGATAAATTCTCTGTTCTTGCGGACAGTTTCTTCTTTTAGTGTCTGTTTACTATTTCAACGTAACAAAGTTAGGAATTGTAGCTTGATGTTTTTCGTGCAAAGTTTAACTTTATTCTGTAGGCGCTTGCACAATTAACTCCTTTTTTAGGAAAAAAAAGAAAAAAAAAAACAGGTCAGAAAATTTATTTCAGACGTTGAACAACGTCTACAACGAGAATCGAGCCAATTTTGATTTAAATTCGCATAGCTTTGTTCCGATCGACAATCTAAATCCTAAGTCAATGAGACTGGTATAAATAAATTAAAGTTTTATGTTAATAACATTATCGAGTGAAACGTTTCTGAAATAATTGTCAATTTAAATGCTTGTTGTTTAACAACGATTTGTCAATTAAACGAAACCCGTTTAGCGAGAAATGAAAAGCAAAGGAACAAAAAAAGGCAGCGCGACGGCGCGCGTTTACCGAGAAAATCTCTGCGCGATCTCTCTTTTTTAAATATTTTACAAGCTGAAAAACGGCCAACGGGTTAACCGTATTTGCTCGGAAGTAACAGATGATACTAGCTCACAGGATGGGGGAGGGGGGTTGGAATTGCACGCTTGAAAACGGAATTTTTAATCGCGTGCCGTTGAATAATTGAAAATCCCCGTGTAAAAAATATGCGAAGCTTTTAGATTCGACCACCGTGAAATCATTCCGCTTGATTGATAAATAATAAAATAATCCCAGGATAAACCATTCGACCATCAATTTGCCTACTGCGGAAAATAATACCACGCGCATCATTCCCCCTTTCTTTTTTTTTTTATCACTGAAAGTGATTTTAGCGGGAGTAACTCAGAAAATCGGGCCTCTCCAAGTGCAACGCTAATGCAACGAAAATTAGCGATTGGTTGATTTGGGTCACGTGGTTCATGAGGGAGCGTGGCGTAGACTGGCACTGCGATCGCGCATCTAATTTGTTTTCTATCGATTCAAATGTTTGCATATCAATGAAATTTTATGGCAAAAGAGTCGTCTTCGTTTCGAGATGAATCGTACTGGGGTACAAGTGCAGGTTTTCTTTTCCGAATATATTACTCTCCGGTTTCCATAACGTAATAAAGATTGTGCCGACACACGCCGGAACTCAGTCAGCACCGATAATCACGTAGGTCAGCTTATCAATTAAATCGGGCTCGTTAAGCCAAAGAGAGCAGCTGGAAAGCTTTAAATAATTACCTATAAATGCGAATTTATTGATCGTAATGAAATTGCACGTTAAACTAATATTCGATTGTAAGCGACTACGATTTTAATTCGATGAAAATAACCAGTCGGAGCCGATTAATGTACGAGTCGGTAGTAAAAAACAAGAAGAAAGAAAGAGGAAGAAATAAATAGAGTCCAAAAAGACCAGAATCTGATTCCTCTCTCCCGACTTGCGCGAATTTCCCAACTTCCACTCGAGTTCTCCGTAGCCAAACGCAGATTCGGCGGGTATCAATAATTACGTACGTCGCCTCATCAATTAAACCCGATTCATTAAGCTAAAGACAGCAGCCGGAAAGGGTTTGGGAATCCTCTTAGAGAGCCGAGCAGAGGACTATCGCGCAAATTTCTTGGATCACGCAACGCAGGGGAGTATCCACCCCCCCCCCCCCCCTCCGCCCGAGTAACTAACTTTCGTCTTTAAAGTCTGCGAGTGTGTACATTAAGGTCTTTGTACGTAAGACTCGCGAGTTCTCTCCCTCCGCCTTGCATCGGTTCTCCTCTTCAAGGGGACGAAGTCGACCACCGACCGGTTGATACCGGTTGGTACTTGCTAATTAACTCTCTGGATTTCCTTCGCACGCCTCCGTTACAGTGTCGTTATCCCTGGCGCCAACTGATCGACTGACTGATACTTTTCCTCTGCGACTCCGAACGAAAGGCCGTAGCTATTCGATACTAGGTTTCGCCGAGCGTACTCGCTCCTAAACGTCCAACGAACGAAATTGTATCCAACGTTCGCGAAAGTGCAATTTAAAAGTTGAAATTCGAGCGCACTCGGCGTTGCCACATTGCTGGATGTGACAGAAATGAGAATCACTGGCGCGAATTTTGAACGTGATGAATGACAAAGTCGGATACGGACAGGTTGGAGAAAGCTTCTTCGAAATTATGACAAAGATAAAAAAAGGAGAGAGAGAAGGAAAAACGCGGCTGCAACGTTAGGGAGATTTATAGCGAGAAAAGACCGCGTCGAGTAGTAAAATATGTTTTCGCGGCGATAGTAAAGCAAATTTTTATGGCGAGTAAATTCCTCACCCTCGCGATATACCGAGGTGGAAACGCTATTTCTCTCGCATAATTATTCCCCGTCCCGTTACTATCGATTCGATTAAACCGAGTTATTTTTAAGCAATTTTTTAAATGCTTCAACCTCCCTCGATCTCCAGTGACCGAGTTTTCCTCGAAAACGCTCGCAAGTTGAAACTGGCGATCTAATCGAATCACTCGAGTCACCTTGCGCTTTCCAAGCCCAACACCGGGGGACGCGTTTTCTCTCGCAGCGTGAAATTATCGGGAGCAACGCCTCCGGGCGTTCGATTCGCGCGAGTTTGATTTTCTGCGCGATGAGAAATCCGTCGATGGCGATACCCGAAGCGTTTCCCGGCTCCCCGTCTCGGAGCGAAAGGACGCGGAGTCGCGCTGACTGGAGGATGGGTCTGCGAAGGATCCAGCCTGTCCCATGGGCGTTTCACCTATCCAGGTTGGTTTCATACCAGCCGATTTTAAACCCGCCGTCGGATGGGATAGTTTATGCCACGACCTTCGCGACTTTTTCCATTTGCACTTGCACACTGCTCGTAACGAGCTTTCTTCCTCTGGGCGTCGGGCTCGGGCAAATTTTATTCGAAATAAAGAAAGAGTCCGGTTCCACTAATGTATCATTTAGAAACAAACAAATTGCTTGGGAAGTATTATTTTTATTTTATCACTGAAAGTGATTTTAGCGGGGCCTCTTCAGGCGCAACGCTAGTGCAACGAAAATTAGCGATTGGTTGATTTGGTTCACGTGATCCGCGAGGGGGCGTGGCGTAGGCCTCGAGTAGGAGTGGCGTTGTCTAGTACCGAGCGATCGCGCCTGTAATTTGTAAAAAGTACAAAATCACTAAACAATGCACTGGGGTACAAGTCGTGCAGTTTTTTCGTTTTTCTTTCGTTCGAGTTGAGTTCGAATTGGTTGCATCGACTTGAAAAAAGATTGCTTGGAAAGTGCTTTTATTTTCTATTTGGAAAGTGAGAAACAATTTCTTCCGTTCGAATTGAGTCCAAGTAGCAAGTAATCCCAGCAGAAGGTGAGGAATCAGGGATTACACGCAGACGGAAAAATTGTACCTGCGGTTTAGTCGTCATTGTTATCATTCTCCGACAATGTACGCAATGCAACTATCGCTGTTACCGAATACGTACTTTGTTGAAATATATTAGATGGACGCGGGGAAAGCGATTAATATCCCCGTTTGTTTGCCGAGTATTTTTCTCGTTTCCCGCGTTTGTTTCCACGTTATCCACCGGTTACACATCCCCGGAGCGCGAAGAATATTTCATCGTGCCCGCTCACGGGGACATTTTAAAGCGGCCCGGGATGGGGAGGGAAATTTTTAATAAGGTGAAAACGGTACGCGGCTCGTTAGAGGACGGTGGCAAACGCGAGGTTTCAATGAGCCGTGTCTTCTCTTCCGCTCCTCTACTCCACGGAATTACACGATTCCCGGCGTATTGTGCGAAATTTCACTCGCCAAGATGGAAACCGTATTAAATATACTCGAACACGTTCGAAAACGTCGAATGAAATCACGATAAAAAAGGTCATTAGGTGATTAAAGTCTTTCAATTAGCTTGAAACGCGCCGCTCGAAGATTCCATTTATCGCTTTCGCTACTTCGCAGCACGTTTTCTAACGTCGTCGCCTCGCTTTTCTCTCTCTCGCTCCGACTGAAATGAAAATTATTTCGTACACCGGTCGGCCGTGTGCCTCGTATCTTTTTAATTATTTCGCGTGACAAAAAGTGCTCGCCGAGCACCTGGAATGTTGCGATTCGATTGAACGGAACGTCGATTGGACGTTTTGTAGAGATGGAAAATTTTGATTAATTATTTTCGATTAATAACTTTCGCGTTGCGCTTTGAGCGGCACGCGGGATTGTGATCGGTGATCGGTTCGGAACTTTTCGTCTTTGAAATTCTTTTTTTATCGAGTGGCGATATTCTTTGGATCGCAGTTGATGTTGCTCGCTCACGGTAATATTCTGAATTATCGATCACAGTTTGAAATGTATAATTTAATGGAGAGCTCTTGAGATAAATATGAACTCTGCAGAATACACAATAACTAGACAGACACGGGTGCATATCTCACACGAGTAAATACAAATGGGACACATAATACAAATTAATTTCAAATTAATCATCCGTTGGATCTGTTTGATCAATTTTTTTTTTTTTTTATCGTTCTGTGTAATGAGTTGGCCAAAAAGTAATTGCCTTGCCTTTTAAATAGATGAATGTATTTCAAACTGCAAATTCATCGCGTAACCTGATGCCTTTGATCGTTCAAGCTTGGAAAAAGAAAATGTACAATTTCGTTCGATGTTGGTGAAATGGAACAATTTGCTGCGTTACTTTCGAAAAAGAAAAAAAACGTCGTGCAAGCTCATAAATTACGACAGTGTTAGAATTTAGTTTGCTGAATTTCTCCGCTGGCGAGCATATCAAATCGTTCTTGGAACTGCCTTTTGTCAAAGAAGTTGACAACGAGATGAATAACACAAACATATATATACTGTTGAATAAAATTTCCGTTTCTCATGAAAAATTCGCCTTTTCATTTGTACACACGCACATACACAAAGAAAGAAAAAACTGCACGACTTGTACGATTCGTCTCACGGAAAGGCCCAGAAGCAACTAGCAAACGAAGGCGACTTTTTTTCCATAAAATTTTTGTAATTTTGTAATTATTACAAATTACAGGCGCGATCGCTCAGTACTAGACAACGCCTACTCGAGGTCTACGCCACGCCCCCTCTCGAATCACGTGACCCAAATCAACCAATCGCTAATTTTCGTTGCATCAGCGTTGCACCTGAAGGTCCGATTTTCCGAATTACCCCCGCTAGAAAATTACTTTTCGGCCAACGCAAACGATTTTCTGTTGCGCTGGATCGCGCAGAGTTCCAAAAATCACGGGGGCAGGTACGTTTCGCGTGTTCGCTCGCGACTGAATGAATATTTAGCGGGACGTTGGCGCGCGCGGCAAAATCAGCTATTTAACATTCGTTAAAATTATAACGTCCGGTCGGATACGAGTGGCCGTGTAATCGAATGCCGCGCGTATATATAATCGAATATATAATCGAAGGATAGGGGGTGGCGGGGGGAGGCCGTGCGACGTGCGTGCACGCGATTCACATGCGTCAACCCGATATTTCCGTATCGGCGGCAATTTCGCCCGAGCGGGCGGGAGTCTGAAATTCACCGATTGCACGTCCAACTGGATTTCCAGCCCCAACTCGCGGAAGGATCGACGCGGAGCCATCGCCCTTTCTCCCTTTGTTCGTCGCCTCTCCCTCCCCCCCTGCTCCCTCTTTTTCGAATATCGCACGGTCGATGTTGTTACAGATTACAGGGCGAGCACGAGCGTAGGGAAATTAATACGCTGTTATTTCGGGCGGGATTACTCGTGCAACTGGTAATGGGGGTTTCTTACGTTTCTCGGCAATTCTCTTGCCTGTAACATTGATAGATCTTTGGGGCGTTCGAGGGGGATGTTTTTACTGGGTTCCTTTGACAATCTTCTCGAACCAGATCGCGGGGACATGTCGGTTAATAAATGTTAATAGTATTAATTCAGGCAAATGCGATATCGATTCTTCGATTCGAATTTATACACACCGCGTGTACCTTTGGAATGCGAGGCGAATGGTTTGCAACATCATTCACGACAGATGGGATATTAAATATTTTTCGTCAGATTCGGAGATTCTATCGATTTCACGGGGGCTATCCGATTACCGCTAATGACAAATACACCGAGTTAATTAAATGTGACTAATGTAATCTGACGGTAATTATTCCTGCTCTGGTAGTAATTGCCAATTAATGGCATCTAATAGAAAATAAAACGCAAACACCGTCACGTCGGATGTCGACGTGTATGTAACGAATTATCTTCATTTTCTCTTTATTTCGTTGCTAATAAGGCCGATTGGCCGAGCGTCCACCCACTGGCGTTTAATTATATGTAAATTCTGCGGATGACGGATGTTACGCAAGATAAATCCGCGGGAAGATAAACTGATCAACTCGATTTGCAAGTTTTGCAATAAGGAAAGAAATATTTAGAGTATCTCGACTCCGTTCCAAATGGAAGGAACTCGCGGGCTCCGCAGTCCAACCTTTTATCTTTTATAAAAATAACACGTTGTTGCACAACGCACTTCCAAAGAGTGATTTACTACTTAAACGAGAAACGTTGTGCGACGTGGATTATAAACACGGCGGAAATCCCATCCGGAATCGTTTCTTATCAACGAACCACCCTCCTTGGAAATTCCCCATAAAATCAAACGCAACGGACGCAAACCGATGTATCGATCACTCGGACGCCGCCTCCGTTTCGCCAGCACCGGCGAATAGGGGGTAAAACGCACAAGCTGAAATGGCGGGGTAGGGGTGGTGGAGGATGGCTCGCCGATGTAGAACAAGCTGCACACGAGAGTGCACACACATCGGGTTTCGGAAAAGGTCGCCGAAAATTGCAGCCGCTCGCTTAATTTGAAAGCTCTTCGGCAAGTTCTTAACGCGTAATTACGCTCTTGTCCCGATTTTCAAACGCGCTGACATTAAGCGTGTGCGCCGCTCGGAAACGACCCGTGCCTCGCGAGGGGGCGAGGAGGCGTTGCGGAGGAGGAATCGTCAACCCTCTTGCACGCTTCTGTTTGTTCGTACCCACGTAGGTGGCGATTACTTTTCGCATTTCACTCTCGAGCGCTGCTCCGTTGAGCCCGAACGCTTTGCCAGAAAGCTCGAGTCGAATTCTAGGGGGAAAGAAGTGAAAATGGAGATCGGAGTTGTGATATCGGTACTTTCCAGTTGTGCTTCTCTTCTTCACTTTGTTAAGAAAAAAAAGTGGAAGAGAAATTTTTGCAACGGTAAAGTTTGAAAATTAAGTAGTTTGGGAGAGAGTGGGGGCAAAGAAATGTAAAAACGAAGAAAACACGGCGCTTGACGGTGGGATAAATCTTCAACGAACACAAGAGGAACGTAAAGTAACTGTTGGCGTGGTAAACTAGTTGGAAGAACGGTCCGATTAGCTTCGACCCGGTGGAAGAAGCGTATCGCGAGCGTATGTGGGTCATTTTGGGAAAGCCGCAAACGGTAGTAGTCAAGTGTACCAGGGCACCGAGAATGCAGTCGCGTTATAATTACTTGGTCGCGTGTGCGCGGGCGCGGGCAAGTCGTTTAGGTGTGCAAATATTATGCCTGCAGCTGCGGACAGTGTTCCAAAGACTAATTAATGATGTTTAGACATCTGCACGCGACTCTGTACAAATTAATACGCGGGAATTGATATTAATTTTCGGGACGTGAATGTTTAATGCGAAAATAAAGTTTGTTAATTTTGGGGGAATGCGTCGCACTCGATAACGTCATCTCGCGACGCGTTGAATGGAAATGCGCTCGTCGAAGATCGTTCCCGAAATGTTCGTTCGAATGCGATTTTAACAAAATTTTCCCGAATAATGAAAAGAAAATTCCACTTCCCCGTTCGGTCTCGACTCGATGATCGAGCAAAAGCAAGGCGGAGGTGAGACAGAGGCGCACAATAGCCCGGAAGCAAAGTGATCCGTCCGACGGGGATCCGAGGATGAAAGAGGGTTGGAGGAAAATCAAAAGGTCGCTTCGAGTGGCCCCGGCTTAAAGGTTAGGGGGCTTGGTCAACGCCGCGCGGGAAAGTGGATCAAGTTGTTTCTGCAAACGCGCGGCGTGTTACACGCGCCGATGCAGATGGACAAACGCGTGCACACACACACACACACTCGCTGTCTCTCTGTGTGTGTACGAATGGCTGCGACGGGGCGAGCCCAAGGCTCACACGGAGGAAGTGTTTAGACTTTAGGATGCACATGGGAACGCGCGAATCCCGGCGACGCGGTAACCCGTATTAGGGTCACGTGCAGATTTGCCACAGCCAGAGCCTATCTTATGCGTCCCACGTACACTCATCTCGGAATCAGAAAGCCGTCATAAACGATGCAACGGATATATCCTCGCCCGGTCAGAATTCTCACATCCGTGGAAATAGTTGGCTCGACCGGCAAAAGTATTTGCCCGTTTCAGGAATCTTTTCTGAAACCTTCCTCTCTTTCGATCGTCTTGACGAGAGACACCTTGCGACTCGCTATCGAGCGCCTGATCAACCGAGTCGAGTATCGGAGACCGACGTAACCAGTTCAGCCACACGCGTTACACTCAACCGCTCGCTATACTCGGCAATTCCACCTGACAAACACTCGGGGAAGCAGGTTGCTCATTTGCCAGTTCTCGAAAGCAGACCACCGTGTCTGCGCCGTCTGCTCGGCGAATCGATAGCCCGGCAGCAGGCATTAAACCTTATCAAGACAGCCAGTCGTCCAGGCGGCAGCCAGGGGGACATTAATATCTCGTCAAACAGTGCACACGTCGCGGGAGTATCAACTCGGTCGCGAAACCGACCGGGAGGGGGGCGGGGGGATCAATATTGAAAGGAATTTCCAGGAGGGCAAACTGACGCGCGGTTCGTGGAACAGCGGCGCGAACGCAAATACCGCGCGTCCGGGAACGGGAACGCGCGGCGTGTTTCAGACGCGCGCGCGTAATTTCCAACGATAGCGCGGCCATTAGACGAGCCAGCCTGAGTGACGCGGTGGTAATCGCGAACGATAGACGCCCGATCAATTAGACACTCGAGTAATTTGCTAGCTCTGGCTAGTTTCTGTCGCCGAGGCGGACTGCGCAGCTCGCATCTATCTATCCATCTATCCATCTATCTATCTATCTGTGCTTATTTGCCACGCGGAACGCGGATCGGATGTGTCCATCCGTTCAGGCGTTTCCGGGCACGTTCGCGATGGCCGCGCGAGCGCGGATATCGACGCATCCTGCCGCGGGAAACCGGACCCCAGCCGATATTGACTTTCGTTTCAATATTCAGTTTCTTGAATAAAACAACAGCCGGCCGGGGGCTCCGCCCGCCTGTTTCGTACATCCGCGCGATCGTTCGGTCTAATCATCTCCGTACGATTGTCTTTGAATTTTATTCGACCGGCTCGCGCTCGCCTGATTGCGAGAGATCCCACCTCTCGGGGCTGACGCCCGTCGTACGTGTTATATCCTCAGATTTTTAGAGATTTTGTCAGAGAGTAATTGCAGTGTTGCTCCAACTGTGACTATTAACAGTTAATGACTTTTATAAACTTTGTAAGAAGTTCAACGTTCGTTCATTCTTCCTACTATGTTATATCGTTTTCATTATAATTATCGGCAATTCTAAGGAGAGAAAGTTTGAGCTAGAAATTTGGAAGGGACAAGAAATGCCGTGTATAATCCATTAGTCGCGCAAGAAATCAGGGGTAACGATCCTCGAGGGCGAACTTTTTCCGCGTCATCGAGACACCGGCGATTTTCAGGCAACTTTTCAACTCGCCTCAAACGCCATCGCTCCCCCGTCGTTATCCCATCGCGGTCCCCTTTTTTCCCGACCGACGGCGATCGATGCAGATCGAGGGTAACGCCGATACACCTCCCATCGCCGCCGCCACTTCATCGAATTAACAAGAGCCGGGGGAACTTACGACTCGCGAAACGAAGCAGCCGCACCTCACTCCAGATAGTTACAGTCGGCTGAAACTCGCAAACTATGCGCCCAAACTTTTTTCCTACCCGACGTACGCGAGCAACGGGACATTTTGGCGGGGTCCGTTCGAGCATTATCGTCTCCCCCCGCGAACTGGTGACCTCGTCGAGCGATCACTCGCGATTTGCGGAGAATTTTGGATATTTTGGGGGTAAATTTCTTTCTCGGAAAAGCGTTCTACGGAATGTTGCGAAGTTTGTAGAAAATTCTGTTCGCGGTAGACAAGAATGAAAAGTTTGAAATTTCGAGGTTTTATACAAAGTGACTTTGAAATTATTATCAGAATCTTAGATATCTAAAAATTTGAAAGTTGGAAATTTGCACCAGTTTGAACAGCGTGCGAGTTGAATGATGGTAATCAACGAGCGGAAACTCAGTCTTGAAAAAATCCCGATTCAATCGCCGTCAATTTTTGCCTTTATATAAATCGCGATTAATTTGTACATCGCTGCTTCCTCGGTATTAATATTTAAATAAAACGCGCACCGCCGAAAAAAAAGGGTGCTCGAGATTAATTTCAATCGTTGATTCAAAGTGATCCGGTGATTTTCATCGGATCAATTTTATGCGCGATAAAAGTGATATTTTAACATTCGTAGTATTCCGCGAGGCTGCCGTTGAATTTCCCCAGGATTTTCGGAGCTTTTATTGAAAATAATATGAAAGGGCGTTGTTTTTTTAAATATTGGCTACACCAAAAGTCAAAATGGGATGTATGTAGCAAGGTATGACTGGTATGCGCGATTGGAACCGAAGAGAAGTAATCATAGGAGCACTCGATCATGTTTGAGCCTGGACGTTGTCATGGCCACGTCAATATAACGTCACGGAAAATTGCTTTTATTTTAATTGAATTTTCAAAAAAAAAAAGAGAGAAAAAAATAAAAAAATAGGCACCGTATCACACGTCGCGTAATCAGGCAACGCTACAAAGAGCTCTTCTATCAAACGCATCTGCAACATTTTGTAGAAACATCGGAAACGTTTAATTCCCCTGTCAACGTTAGACCGAAAATTATTCCCCGACGTTTCGGAGAGCCAATGACTGACTACTCTGTCTGTTGAAACAAAACTTGTATTCAACTTGTGAATTTGTATTTCGTATAATATAATTACCTCACGTACAATGTATATCGTTCGAGTTTTAGAATAACAATAGTGATAATTTGTTGGACCAGGAACAAGTTCCAAATAATTTGTTAACGAGTAGCAAAATCGTGCTAAACGTTTCCTTCGTTTCAAAGTTACCAAAATTACCTTGGATCGCTTTATCGCGCGTGAAAAGAAGAAAAAAGAAGACGCCAGCGGAAAGTATTTAATTCAACCGGTGTCCCGAGAAACTCTCCCGAATTTCCCCGCGTTTAATCCGAAAACAAACCGCGGGGACGCCATGTGTCTCGTTCAGAATCGTTCGTTGCCAAGACGGTATCCGAAAGTTTTGCTCGCTACTGTACGAGGCAGGCCCCGTACCAGAGCGCGGCGTGTCACGTATCAGTGTGCCAGCTAGCTGGCTCTAGGAACTGTTGCGAAACGTTCCGCGTCTGAGCACGGTAATGCAAGTTTGAGCGCGGGGCCTATACAGGACACGTCGCCGTGGAATACCGTGACGCGCGCGCACACATGTACACACACATACGCAGCACACATGCGTACTATCATGACGGCGCTCCGCGGTGGATCTGTTTTGCGCGGCAATAAGAACAATTATGATAATAATTGAATGGTTAACGGTGCCGCGGCAAGAAATTCCTACTCGAACTTCGCCGACTGTCGCCTCGCGCTAATACTTTACTTATTAGATTGCTACGCGTCGCGGCCGCTAATGGAAAACGTGCAATCGAGTTGGCTCGACGCTGATGGCATTTAGCTTAGCCGGGCGCCCCCTCTGTGTCGCTACGTCTGTGAAACTTTGTTGCAAAGTATCATGCTTCTTTGTCCCCCCCCCCCTCTCTCTCTTTATTTTCTCTCTCTCTTTTTTTTTTTTAATGGAAACAGCTTCTTGCGGGATCCGACGCGAAAGAACGAGACCGATTTCACGCGCAGTCCGAGATAAAGCGCTGCAAGTGACACTTTGACTGGCAAACTGTCGATGAATCTGCGAAACACTTTTCCACTCTCTCAAATTTTTCGTGCGACTCGCGCCTCTTTTTGACTCTTTTCAGAGTCAAGCCAATACACGAGAAAGTTAATTAATCGTCAATAGTAACTTACAAGATTGCCTCGGATATTAGCTCAGGAAACGTCGTTCGTGGCTCGATCAATTTCCTTAAAAATCCATCGATCTTTGAGAGAATCTCAGAGACGAGCGCGTCCGACGAAAGTTTCAAATCCAGTGGCCATTAGCTCGTCCTTTGGAAAGAAATTACTTTCGACGAGAAGAGAGAGAGAGAGAGAGAGAGAGTGCGAACACAGAGTCTTGGGCCACGTCTTCTATATAAGTCAGATGTTTGCGGAAATATAGTTCCCTGAACGATGAAAAGAACCTGGTAGGCGCCTTTGTGCTTCCGGCAGAATGCATGGATTACACAAGCGTATCGGGCCGCGCGATTGTGGCATGCGATTGAATGCTGCCGCTGTGCACGCGTTCGATACGTGATCTGTGCCGCGTCGTTCTGGATACATGCATACGTGCATAATTGATGGACGTGCCTGCAATCAGAGTACATGTGATCTTCAAGGGTTTCAACTTTCATTCCCCCTGCCTGCTCCCTCCACTGCCCCCCTCCCCAGGAATTCTCTTTGAAGTCCTCTGTTGCGAAGAAACGTTTAGATCATGTTAGTGCAGTTGGAATCATTTTCTTTCTTTTTTTTTTTTTTTTGGAGGGGGAACTCGAGCACCAACCACGTCATCGTTCCGAAAGAAAGAAAAGAGAAGCAAACCAAAGTTTGAGAGCAAGGATCAAAAGTCACTTTCGCACATTTCGCAGGTGCAGTTGATTCGACACGCGTGTGGCGAGAGGGAATGAAAAAGTAGGGCAACGCGCACACAGGTTCGCCAGTTGTGCGCGAGGAATCAAAATTCTCTAGCCGGCAACTTTTAACGAATCAAGTTTCCCGCCAATCGTCT
>KQ435949.1:38770-50605 GCA_001276565.1 Melipona quadrifasciata | reverse complement strand
GCGTTTCAGAAATCGCCGAGAGAGTTTAGATCTCTCGAATTTTTTAGTGTCTTAGTAATTGCTGGTGTCAGTGAGTTAATAAATTTACCACGTTCAGCAACAAACAGCGGTTTGTCACTTTTATCGAAATAAAATGACAAAAAAGTACAAATTTCATGGTCAAGTGCACCAGTGGCGTTTTTCAAGAAGGCTAGAACGAGAGTAGATACGCGGAATATTGACACCACGGAGAATTTTATAAAGAGAGGATAATTTTGCGGATCGCAGTTTTAGATAAAAGTTTGCAACTCTCCGACCTTCTCCAATCCCTCGCAGCCCCCTCCCCCCCCTAATTTCCCCGACAGACGATTTTTGCCCGACTGTGGCCGCCGGCGGTCGCAGCGTCGACGGTTAATTCCGAGAGCGAGATGCCGCGGTGGCGGTTCGATTTTTCAAAAAACTGCGCCGGAAAAGACACTCACGGCTCCTTTGTTGCGAGCGTCGTCGCCTCTCTCTCCCGAAGCATTGTGCTCCCGACTGAGCGCAGCGGAGGGAAGGGGAAGGGGGGGTACGGCGCGTCCGGGGTAGCGCGCATGCGCGCCGCTAGGGGTTGGTCGCGTTGCCTGCCGAGTCTCGGACCCGGCGTCGTCGCCAGTTATCGGCGAACCGCGATTCGAACCTCGTCGCTTCGAGCCGCGCCGGCGACGAGATGTAAACGCGAGAGCCAGGTCACTTTCGTGAACCGCGAACCTCGCTTCCCTCCCCCCACCCCCGCGGTCGAGAGCGTGGCGTGTGTCTCTCCTCTCACATCGGCGTGGTACACGCGCGTGCCTCCGCTCGCCGGATCGTACACACTTGAACGATAGCGAAATTCGGCGCGAGGAGAATCCTCGGCGTTTCGATTCTCGTACGTACTCATTCGCGAAAGGTGCAGTGTGCGTGCTACGATCGTACCTCCGCTTGTTCCCTTTTGGTTTCTCCGACCGGTGTGAGTATTTCCTGTATCCCGGTGGTGACACTCCGAGGACGTCGAGAGGTGTACGATTTAGGAGAGAAACGCGCGAGAGAGGAGGCTGTGAACGCCGGACTCGCAGTTGGGTATGTTTATTCATGGTCTCGGCGGTGGTGAATGGATGGATTACGCACACGGTGTCTACCAGTGTCTTTCGCGATCTTTTCAGGTATTCGTGTACGGATTTCACAAACTCGGAATATTCGTCCCGAGCGAGAACTTTTCGCAGTCAAACGCGTGTACATCGCATATTAATTGTATCGTGTAATTGTCTAGGCTGCCAGGGGAGATTTTCCAACCTCTAAAGTCTGTGTTCATCAGAAGATTGACGGGATCTGCGAATTTGTCCTACATTTAAACAAAAGCTACTTTACTTGGTAGTTGACGAAGAAATTCACAGTACAAAGTCGAAGATTGACAAAGAAATTTATAACAATAAATCGTTCATTTCAATCTTTAAAATTCAAATAGTCACAATTAGGTACGTACGTACCCAAGTTTCTATGTTGTACAACTTCTCGAGGCCAGCAAACGCGCAGAGACGTCCAGTTTTTAATCGACAGTCGGCGACGTAGGAAGTGATTTATTACGAAGCGATCGCAGACTGCGCAATTACCAGGTTCGTTTCATCGACGGAGGCAATTGTTGCGAACGTTCTTAATCAGGACGCTTAATTCCGGCGGCGGAATAGCATTAACCTTCGCGTCGGCCCTTGAACTCGATCCGATCCGAGGCATTGTTTACCTTTCGAATCCACATAGAATTTACGCAAAGCCAAGCCCTCGGGCTCCATTAGAACTTTTCGAGGGAAATTTCATCGACAGCTAGCGGGGGGCTCTCGCCTCCTCCGTTCCCTCCGCTCGCTTTCAATCCTTTTTCCCTCCCTTTGTGATATCGATTCAGGCTAGTGACAGATTATTCTTCCATCCCTCGCAGGTGCGAGTAAGAATTTCATTTCCATCGGGCCTTCGTGTTTTAAATTTTACTCGTCGTCGTTGGAGAACGAAACGCGCAGCGTGTTTCATACACGTGACTGTATATTCGAAAACGAATATTTAGGACGGGTCTGTATCTTTGTGGAGCAATTGCTTCGTTATCGATCGAACTTTTTTAACAGTTTCGAGTAATTCAATTTTCGACGGGTGATGGACGATCATTCAACAACATAGTAGTCTGCACCTGTTACTCACAGTCGAGCGAAGAATCGCTCTATCATCGTCCTCCGGGGTTCGTTGCACTCCACTTTAAGCTTCGAGAACCGCTAACTTTAGAATCGAGAGTGCGCGTCGATCCCTCTATTTTTATTACACCCGAACCAAGCGAGACAAACAGCGAAACGCTCGATCCGCGACCTCGTACCTGCCAGCAGGTTCGGAGCGGACAAACAATCTCGAGCGGGTTTCCCTCCTCTCGCGTGGGAAACAAAACGCAGCCCGCAACGAATTAACTTTGAAACCGTGAGCGGACGGATTTGCTTGGCCGCGAGCCGACGCACGTCGATTCCGAGCTCGTTAACCGGCAACATTATTGTTCCAAGGGGAGCACTAATTATGAAAGGGGGCGATATTTGCACGAGTGTGTGCTGGCTGGCTGCCTGGCTGGTGGTGGTGAGCGTGTAGCAGTGGGTGTTCTCTATCGCGTACGCGGGCGAGTCGATGAACGCTAATGTTTCGAGCGTGTTTCCCGGGTGCCGCGTGCGCGAGTGTGGAACCTCGGCGAGGAGCATAGTTGGGCCGAGATATAGGCGAGTTGTGGCATCGGTATGGCTGATATTACCAGGCCGGTAATGTACTGGCCGTCGTGTGCCCGCGCCGCATTTCTCAAAACTTTGAAGCGGTCTGTGGTTGCAGTTTGAATTGCTTCATTAGATCTTACTTGTACGGAACCAAAGCTATCCAGGTTCGATCCGAGCGACGTTCCAACGTTTCCCTGTTTCTCTTTCTGTCTTTTCGCCTCCCGTCCGTCCGTCCGTCCGTCTCGTTGGCTGGCTGTTTGTCTGGTTGCTGAACTGCAGCTTTGCGAGATTTCCAAAAGTGTTTGAACGCAGACACGCGATTTGTTATCCAGGTGATTGGATAAATTTGTTTTAGATTGCAAGTCTCAAAGTTTTTCTATCAACCGCTTCAGGGACGAATTTTTAATTTCAGTCAAATTTACAAAGAAATTTATAATTTATAATATTAATGTAATTTCATTTTATTTTTTTTTTTTTGACAAAAATGACACAAGAAAATTAAGCTCACATTTCAGAATTTCAAGATAATTATTTCTGTAATTATTTCTGTAATTTCTGTAAGTTAACCGAGGGCCAAGGGCACACTTCACAATCAAATTTTCAGTATATATATATATATATAAGTAACAAACTTTAGTATTTAAATCAATTAAATTACCAGTCCCGGAAACTAACGTTGCGAGTCGAAATGTTCATTCGCCGAAAAAAATCGTGTTCTCAACTTTCGACGGGGAGAGAGTGCGTGTCGCTCACAAAACGAACATCCAGCCGTTCCGCGCGTCACAGAGAATAACAAATCTCTCCAAAAAATTTCCAAGGAAATTTCCTTTGGAGGAAATTCGGAACGAGCGGGCGAGCGGGAGTATATCGAGTCGACGTTTATTACAAGAACCAAGTCGGAAGGGAAATATGGGGAAAAGGAGCTGCGAGGAAATCTGGCTAACGTTTCCGGTCGCCGGGAATTAACTTTCGTTATGAATTCAGCTTTCCCAGCGATTTTCACGAGAACGCTCGATGTAGCGTGAACGCTGATCGCCGAGAGGGGCGAAATAAAGTTCCGCGCAGCGAGATTAACTCTGGCAAAACACTGGCATTCGTAGTTAAATTGTTCGCCGGACGTAATCCTCGAGACCTTTGGCAACGTGTTTGGCCTGTGTAAAAATACGTGTGCGCGTGTTTCTTCGAGGCGGCGCGTTATCGCGTTCGTTTGGTAGTATCAAGATCTCTCTTCGTTCCAGTTGGCGTGTCTCGCGCGTTTCGGGAGATCGGCTCGATCGGCGTCCGTTGTAATTGAACTTTTGATACGACGAATGTATCTGGACCCCTCGAGACGAGAAGAATCTTTTAAACATTTAAACATTTCGCTCGTAGCCGTTCAAGTCCGAAAGTCAGTTAAATTAACAGTATTTTCAAACATTTCGCGAGAGAGAGATTAGAGATAAAATCTGCAGCGGAATTGGCCTCGAGCTTCTCTTGTTCGTTTTCGAAAATTCTTTTCACGAACCGCTCCGTTTTTTCCCCCCCTCCCCCGTAACGAAAAGAAAAGAGAAAAGGAAATGCGAAACATTCTCCATTAATTAAATGGAATTCTTAAAAAAACGTTTTCCCGAAAAATTCCCGACGGAAATTACACGATACACGTTTCCTCGCGTGTAATTGCGAAAGAAAGGAAAATGTGAAAAAAAAAGAGGATAATATCGGTTTTATTTTTGTCGTTGGATGGAATTTGCACACGTTGTTAATGGCAGACAACGGGGGGGGGGGGGGGGGGGGGCAATGCGCGTACTAATTGAAAAATAATTTGTTTTTCATTTCTGTATCGCGATTCGCGGAGCGGCGGTGTTTTAATTGGAACTGAAAAATCGTCTGTGTTTCCGTGCCATTAATTACTCCCGTTTCCTTTGATTTGCTGCCCCCCTGTCTTCCACATTAATTTCCAATAAAAATCTCTGCGCCGATACGCGCGAACGTATCCCCTCCGTTTTAAAATATTTCCGTCGATAATTACTAGTCGCCTAACAACTGTAGTGAATGTTTAAACATTCGTGATTTGAATTGTTCAATGGAATGGTACGGCCAGTGGACAAACATTAAATTTCATTACGCCATTGAATCAATAACGTTATAACGTAATAGTGATAATAATGATAATTTTATTATACCGTAACGTTATAACAAACGTTTAAATATTTAACGGGGGGAGGTATTTGATTCCATTTAGAAATTATGATTGCGTGTTACTGAAAAATTGATTTCACCTAAAGAGAAGCTGTTTCTGTGCAGAAAACAGATTCAAACAGATTCAACGTTCACCAATCATCATCCACAACGCGGCGACCCTCGAAGGAGCTCTCGAATTCTTAAAGCAAAAAAAAAAGAATAGAGAAAGAAAACACACCGTGCATAAAGAGTCCAAGAGCAAAGTCAAAGTTCCACCCCAGTTCCATCTTCGTTAACCGGCACCTTGAATTCTTCATCCCCTGCGAAACTTGGTGCCGGCACCCTCTCTCTGGCGAGGGTGATCAGTCCACGGTGATATAAAACGCATAAAAATTACAATTCCTTCCACGAAGGCACGCCCCTCTTTCCGAAAGGAAACAAAAAAAAGAGAAAAGAAAAAGAAAAGGAGAAATGGAAGACGTCAGGTAGTCGCTAAGGTCGCGGAAACAGAGTAGCGAATGATGAAGAGGGCAGGGTGTTTCGCCGGTTGATTTACCCGGAGCCAAGGTACACGCCGTTCAATCTCCATTCGCCGGTACTTTTGAATAATAAATCCGCTAATAACAACGGAAGGGGGGAGGGGGAGGGGGCCGGTATTAAATTCCGCGTAAACGAAGCAGCCGCACCCACGAGTCGATACAACCGGCACCCCTCTCACACCCTTGCGCCGCGATACGCACACAGGCACGCGTGTGCACGCACAGTCGGTGCACACGTATCGGCTGCTAATTGAATACACCTCCGGTCCGAACTTTAATAATATCAACAGTGATGCATACATTAAGCGACGGCTAAATTAACCAGCCGGACCAACCGGTTTCCTACCCGCGCTAGTACTCGCGGCCGTCATTAGCGCGCCTAATGAAACTGGATGAATCGCTGAATGCGAATATTTCGCGGGACCGAGGATTCAATCCTAAGAACTCTCGACGCTTGTTGCAGTGCGACGTGAAACGGAGTCCTGGAAGAATCGTCGACTCTCATTTTTCAACGAATCGAGTCCAAAGGTTCAAGTTGAGCAGTCTGCGTGTGAAAGGGAATCGAGCGACATTGGACGGACCGGAATGACCATTCACTCGTTAATCTTCGAGTAATAACGTTATCAGACGACACGACACTCGAGACCATCTCGTACGAGACCTAACCTCGAAACCAGCGGTCAAGTCGGGTCTCACCGGCGTGTAGGGTGCTCAAACAGAGAGAAAACGCGCGTTCGAAAGGGAGGCAATGAAGAGAGAAAGATTCGCGGAGAAGAGCCGGCTCGCGGTGGAGTGGTCTAGCGGCGGAAGAGAGGCTTGCAAGGGCAAAGAAAAGTGGAGGCGGAGGGAAATTTCGCCGGGCCGAAGAGAAAGGCTTGAATTCCACCTCCCTCGCCAGCTCCAGCCACCCCCCACCCCCCTCGCTCTTTGCTCGACCTTCCCCAAAACACCAGCCTCCCTCTGGTCTCCGGGGGTCAATGTCTGCAACCTTGCCGCCCGCCGACGGTGGCGCCGCGCAATTACGAATCCTGCGCGTGATACGACGCGTCCCGAACGCTGGCCCCGATGGATGACTCTGTCATTCGGACAGATGCGAACCGCGCAGTTGCTACATTTGCATATTTGTGAATCTTTCTTATAAATTTCTCGGGACGGACCATGTGAATTTTCGCTTGGGCAAACTTCCTCGAAAGTGACCGAGCGATCGTAAAAGAACGTCGGCGGAATTGTAAAAGGAGGGAAGGAAAAGAGGCATTTTCGATGCAAAATTCAGACTAGACCGCTTCATCCGTGCTTTGATATTCCGCCATAACTGCGCGCGCAGCCAGTCTACCACTTACACGCACAGAGGACAGAGGATTTGACTACATTATTTTGGTATCCGGATTTCGACCCCCCTTCAATCCCTGTCTCCTCGTCTCTCGCAGATTTCTTTTCGTCGGCAATTTTCTGCATAATATATCCGTGGCTCCGTGGTTCGCGGGGTCAATGTCTCCCGGCTCTCGGTTTTCCCGTTTTACCCGCGACACGAGATATCCGCCTACCGCGCGCCACGTGTGCGCGCGTACGTACGTGCACGCGCACGCGAGTGGATAGGTTACGCGGATCGCGGGATACACCGGGGTGTCCGGTTTCTTGCTACGCTTTGTGCCAGACAACGATATATATATATATATGTATGAACCGTGTGTCGAGAGAGCAGTCCCTGGGCAAAAAGCAAGAGAAACGGCAGGTGAAACGTGGATCTGCTTCGAATTAGGCTTGGAATCCCGGCTGGCAATCTTGCTGAAAGAGCCTTTGCGTCGTGGTGAATTTTTTCCTGTCGTTCGCAGATTAATGGACGCGAGAATGGGCAATTTTTCTGACGGATCGTTTAGTCGACTGTATTTTTTGTTCGCCACGGGACTCGAGCGTTGCAATTTCTCCGATTTTAGAGATAATTAATAATTCGGTCGCGCCCGACATTAGACCCATCTCTGGGGTCTTTTCCCCCCCGTTTTCTTTCTTTCTCCCCTTCTATCCGAAAATGATTCCATTTAGCTGTTTTCCACGCCTGGCCTCTGATAAAAAGCAGGCTATTAATTCTACCATCCGTCGAAATGAAAAATCCTTTAATTGAGAGCGTTTTATTTGTGGCGTTTGGATGGTTTCGCGAGTCAATTTCGCACTGTTCTCCTGCCGACCGTTGCGGCTATTTTCGAGCTCCGTGGCGTTCGCGCGATTGATTTTTCTGATTATCGCGCGCCGTCCATCTTCCTACGATTTCACGTATTCGGCAAATAAAATAAAACACGTCGAGACAAAACATCGAATCGCTTAAGAACGGTCCCCGAGTAACTTTTATAACCTCTCCGCTCCCAGGAGAAATTGAAATCCTTTTCAATTTAGTTTTATTATCGCAGAATCGCGGGGAGCGTCGAGATTTATCGCCAAATGCGCGAGCATCGCACGGATTATAAACTGTTGTTGTTGACGTGGTGACGTTGGACGAGTCGCGCGAGAAAATTCTGCAGATAGCCGATCTGTCGCGAAACTCGAGGACGCGAGATCCTTTCCACGAAAGCGTGGAAAGACGCCTCTCTCCCTGTTCCTCTTTATCGAGGCGCGTCTTCCTTTCTCAGGGCAGGCTGGAAAAATCTCAACTGTTGCGTCCGTTCGATGGAAAACGCGGACCCGCTGCGAAAACCCAATTACCAGGAGCACGCTCGAGCCGGCTAGGCTCTTTGAACTAGGCACGCAGCCGGTCCGTCGATTAATTTCGCGTTTTTTTCCCCCTCCTCCCTCGCGCGGCCCTCGTCGTTCGATGGTTAATCGATCGCCAAGGAGACCGTGGCAAGTGAATTTTTTTTCATCACTGAAAGTGATTTTAGTGGGAGTAACCTAGAAAATCGGGCCTCTTGAGGTGCAACGCTGATGCAACGAAAATTAGCGATTGGTTGATTTGGGTCACGTGATTCGCGTAGACCTCGAGTAGGCGTGGCGTTGTTTTCTATCGATTCAAGTGTTTGCATATCGATGAAATTCTATGGCAAAGGAGTCGTGCAGTTCTTTTCCTCTCGCAGGTTCGACTTTTGGAAACGCGGACGATAATTTCAAGCCATTATCGAGCCAATTTTTAAACGTGACAGTACCGAAGGAAGATTACCGAAGGAGAGAGGGAGTGGAAAAAGTGTTATTTCGAACAGAAGGGAATCGAGCTGCTCGTGTGTAAAATTGACTTTAGCGAGAATTCGGGTTAATACCCTATCTGTCGTTAATATGTCGTCGCGTTCGGTTCCATTCGGCCTGCAGCGTCTTATCGTGCCGATTGCCTCGAACCGAGAGCGAGAAAGGGAGAAAGCGAGGAATTCTACTATTTGGAAATCCCCCTTCCCTTTAATATCGAACCGTACGTTATCGATATACTTAATCATTTAACGGCCGATACGGTATTTCCACGGTGCATTGCGCAAACGGCGGCGCTCTTCTTGCCGTGCTTTTTGCCCTCGGCTTCTCCAACCTTATCGAACGAACAAGACAAAAGGAACGCGTAAACAGAGTCGGTTCGCGTGAATCACGTCCTTCGTTGCCGCCGGGCGGGAAAAACAAACGAATAAATTAATTCCTTCGGACTCGAGAGCCGCTCGATTGAAAAGCGAAATTAAACGGGCGAATTTAAGCGGGCGCGCGCGCGAGAAATCTTTTTCGTTCCGTGCCGAATTTTCGAAAACCGTATTGCCCGGGCGTAGATTTATTTTGACCACCGAAACTATCAGTGGATTTATTTTGGCCATCGACGTTGCGCCGCTCTCGTAAATTCTACGGCTTTGATTCCGCGTGTGGGAGTTTGAGGGAGGAAAAACAAAAAAGGAACGAAAAAACGGCCAAAGTATTAAATTTGACAGTCAAACTGTTTGAGGCTGGTCATGCCGGTAACATTCAGCGTCAAAAGGGGCCGGCTTTTTTTTCAAATTCGTTTCAATCGAGAAAGAACTAACCCTATTTCGCTCGAATAACGATAATTAACTCCTCGAATCTGCAATTCCTGGGGCGTAAAATTTCAAGATAATTCGTTTTACTTGCCAAAAAAAAAAAGAGAAATATCGGCTTGTCAGTCGACGAAACCAACTACCGAATCTCTTTGCGCGAACTAAAACTGGCGATTAATCTGGATCTGATCGAATATGGCGGCATTGGGAACCGCGTACGCGCGACGGAGCAGCGGCGTGGTCGCCGTCGTCCAATTAGGCGAACCGGTAACGATCATTTTTTCTCCTACCTTTGGCCGGCTAAATCTCGACAGCGCTTTATAAGCCAGGTCTGATCCTAGATTAGAGTTAATTTTGAAACGGCGGACCGATCGGCCGCTCGTAAGTGGATTCTTCTCCGGGCGTCGTAGTCGATGAGTAGGATTACGTATCAGCTCGGTGAACGGCGGTATAATCGAGTAACAACCAGTCTATTAGTTTGATCGAAAAGTTCTGTCTCCCCTCCGGGACGCGCCTTGGCATTTGTCACGACGTCTCGCAATTTTTGCCTAAAATATGTCCTTCTATAATGTATTTATTACAATATATGTAAAATATATAATATCTGTAAAAAGTCGAGAAGCACAGAAAGCGTTTTATTGTTGGTGCTTGGCGGTATAATTGTTGAACTGTTGCAAAAGTTTTGAACCTTAGTTGGCGTTGTGCAGTGCAACGTTACAAAATTTTAAATCGTTGCCCAATTGTTGACATATTTTGACGTACAAAATTTCAATCAGTAGCCTCGTAATACGCAATTATACACGTTTTCCGGCGATAACGAGATGTTCGAATACAGTCACGTTCGCCTTCGATTATTTTAGCGTGGAAAGTCTTCTGGCAAGTGCGGAAAAGGTTCTAAATAAATATCGGACGGAGGTGGAGGTGGAACTCGGTAGAGATACAGGAATATTCTACGAAAGGAGAGAACGTATGAAATTGAAACTTCAGGAACAGTCTCGCGAAAAATATCGCGTGCCAGGCTCTCTCCGCCGAGTGAACCTCGGGGATGTGCCTGGGAAACATTTCTTTCTCTTAATTCTCTCGACCCGGGGAGATTAGAACGCGAGAGGGGACGAAACTTTCGACTTGATTCGTCTCTCAACAACTCGTCATCTGGCCATTAATCGATTTTCTAAAAATTCCACACGCGCAGAACACAATTTTAACATGTCTCTATCTCTCTCTCGAGCAACAATAGAAATCTGCTCGCGTAATTCGACTCGAATCACGTTGATTAGCCGCATCTACGGCTCGGACGGGAGGCCGTCAAACGCCATAAATCCCGGCCGATTCATCGCCCGATCTGTAAATTCAAAATGAGTTATTCTCTGCTCGTTGGTCGTGTGTGCCTTTCTGGAACGTTGGCTGCCTGATACTCTCGTCACACACGGACGTACGTGCGCACACGAGCGGCCGGCGGAGCGTGTGAGCGCGGAGGGTAAGCTGGTTGACCTTTTGACCCACAATTGGTCATCGAAATGCCAGTGTAATCGGTCATTGTTGGCAAACAGCGGAGAAGTGGCCGTAAATGGAGGAGCTCGAAAATTGAATTCGAAGTTGCGATTATCGATCCGACTCTGTTGCACGCATCTTCTCGAGCATCCTTTAAAACACGATCGATCAGCCTCGTTCGCGTCCGGGGCAACGAACGGCCAAATTGATTTTCGAGAAGCTCACCTCTTTCTCCCTTTTCTTTCTCGTGCGATGTTTACTTACTATTTAATTAGACGACCACCATACCGGACGATTTAATAGCGAAATCATCGATTATTGGATACGTTACGCGCGTGTATTTCCGTCCCGGTAAAAGTCAACATTAATTTCGCTGGAAAAGGCTCGCTTGCAGAGTAAAGTTTCATTGAAGGAATTTCAATTTAAAGCCGAATGGGTGAGCTTTTTTTTAATTTTCAACTTTTACGAGAAAGAGTGGACAATTTCTGGTCACCCAAGGTGAGAGCCTCGCCTCGAATTCAACGCCCCCGACGCGCGCGGGAGAGCCACCGATTCCATTCCCGTGAGAAAGTGAAATTCCTCGCCGTAAACCCCACGATTCGTTCGGATCGAATTCATACGGGACCACCGCGTATAAATTCCGTATCTCTTTGGAAACGTGCTGGTCGAGAGAGAAAGAGAGACGTGGGATTCCGGTCGCGATCGTATTTCACACTTTGGGGCAACGAGTGCGGGCACATTTTCGGTCAGCGATGTGCCGCGGACTCGGCCGTGTGTCGGTGGGAAAGGTCCCGAAGGAAACGTTTACGGCCAAGTTAACGACTAATCCCGGCCATAGTTGCAGTCATTAGGTCCAGCTTAAAGCGACGTTATTGCTTACATTAGTTACCAACTGTTCCAACCGCTTGACTCCTACCGTGTACCGATGTTCGATTTAATTACCAACCGCTG
>KQ435949.1:0-27169 GCA_001276565.1 Melipona quadrifasciata | reverse complement strand
ATTTATTAGTTTTTATAAATTTTATAGCGTATTTATAAATTTTTAGAAATTTTATAGTGTAAATTTTATCGTGTGGTTTTGATACAGTTTATACAAATTTTACATTTCACAATGTAATATATTTGCGCTACACGATGTTTGAAATGATCAATTAAAATTGCGCGACGAGAACAAATTAGAGCGGAACGTTAATTTTGACAGAAATATTCCACAAACGCAACGGATGTAAAATATAAAATGTTGCGTTCAAACACGCATTAATTTATCGTTAAGAGTTTCGATAAAGATACCGATCGACGTTATTTTACAATTCGCAATTTAATTAGGATTCGCACGTGCGAATTTATCGCGAGTGTAAATCCTATCGCGAACGCGCGCGTTAATAATAATTCAATTAATGTAAAATCGTTTAAAACGACAGCAAATTCAGAATTTGGATAAAGAATAAATTTATTCGTAAAACGTACGCGGTAATGATCCGTTTAGTGTTGCAGCGACCGGATGAAAAATTCACACAGTGACAGGGACGAAATCTCCGTTCCGTGGAATCGGTTTCTTTATTCAAAACGAAAGCAACAATTGTCCGGTGGCTGGCTGTTTGTATGAAAAAGCTGCTCTCCCCCCTGGGTCGCACAAGGGGGCAACCTTTCCTTCGGGCTCTCCTCCTTTTCCTCGAATCTGTCGTACGCATTCCCAACCTCCCTTTTCTACCAAAGTTCCACCAAGAAAGAGATGACCCCGCTATCCTTAACGGGGAATAAATGTGTGTGTGTGGCCATGCAGACCTCAGATTGAAGACGTTTGAATGAAAGCTACTGCCATTTATTCAGCCAACGTCTCAACGTGTGTGCAGTCTGTCGCGTGTGTTTGTATTTACTTACGTACGTGTGTATGTGCGTGTGCCCTATAAAATTACCTCTTTTCTCTTTCAGGTAAGTCACTGAAATTACAACGGAGCCGATTTGGTACGAAATGTTTTTTCCCTCTCGTGAGCAAAATTTTGGGAAATATTTTCGACGTACTGCCATAACCAAAAGAGCGCACCGTGCACGATAAAATAGAACGTTTCGTATGTCACGATCACCAATCATCGACATCAGGTCCAGACGATGTTCCGGAGATCATTGAACGCCAGTTTGGTGAGTCACTTGATTATGAACCAACCAGAGTTAGAATTTGAATATCAATGAGAGAAGAAAAAAGTGGAGGATTGAATCTAGCCAGTAGATTATACTGCGTGTGAGGTCTCCAGATGGCCACTGACTGAGGTAAATGGGGAGGGGAAGAAGGGGCACTCGGATTAAGTTTCCATGGGGGGATATAATTCGGACATGGGGACCGTGAAAGAGTCTTTAAAACTGGTTTCGACTGAACCCCTACTACCTGGTTCGGCACCGAAGAGAATCTCAACGTGCTTCTTCCACTACTCTTTCCAAAAAAAAAGTAAGAAATCTCAAGAAACAATAATTCGAAATAAAAAAAAAAAAAAAGGAAAAGCGGGACATTTACAATAAATTGAGAAAAAAGTGTATTATTTTTAACACCAAAAACTATCAAAATAGTCAAAATGATCGATTCGTAATGTCGTAGATGCGATGCATTTTTAGAGATTCGAACGATTTTTCGTAAAATAAAGTGCGAATAAAAGTTTCCGCGCGAGATCGCGTCGCAGAGTATTTCCGTTCTTTCCGTTTCAGCGTTTCTGACGGAAATTTTACGCCTCGATCGTCGGTTAAGCATTTCCAGCGTTAAAGGATTAATAAAACAAAAAAGAATAGACGAGAAAACGGCAGTTTTACGCTCGCGGTGAAACGCGTCGATCGCGAGAAATGATTCGAGAAGAGGAGGAAGAAACGCGGCCACTCCCCCCAACTGGGTACGTAAAGCGGTGCCGGTTAGAGAACCAGTTACTTTTTCCCCTCGGTCGTTTAATCAAATTTTCCCGGGCGGCAGAAGGAAGAGGGAAATTCGCGTATTGATTGCCCTGGCCGTTTAATCGACGTGTTCTAACGTGGAACGTGGCGGTTTTCGGGGCTGGTAACGAGATTCGAATCGGTTTGTATACCGGCGAAACAGCGAGCACAGGTAGCCTGGCCGGCAATATCCCAGCGCCGGCGTGTTAATGTATTTTTAATACGTTTCCCCGGCGATTAATCAGACGGGCGGCGGTCGGCCGTGTGTTTTTAATGTTCGACGCAAACACTGGCCACCCTTTCATGCCCGGTGAAAATTTAAATAAGCCGTGGCCGGGCGAACGCCGACCGGGAGATAAAGAAAATTGGCAGGGAAAGGAACCGACCGTAAAAATCGTGCAAAAAATCGTGTTCTTCGTGCCAGTTTGTAATCAGTCTTGACAACACACATTCTGGAATTGCTCGAATTTTTCTCGATATGGATGAAAATTTAGAAACGAAGGCGTCGATCAGTCGAACGTGCTGTTTAAAAATTTTCCACCTTTTTTACGGACTTTTTTTCGTTGGCAAAAACTTTTTTGCCATAAAATTTTGTTGCAAACATTTGAATCGATAGAAAACAAATCACAGGCGCGACCGCTCGGTACCAGACAACGCCACTCCTACTCGAGGTTTACGCCACGCCCCCTCGCGAATCACGTGATCCAAATCACCCAATCGCTAATTTTCGTTGCATCAGCGTTGCACCTGAAGAGGCCCGATTTTCTGGGTTACCCCCAAAACTTTCAGAAAAAAAAAAAAAAAAAAAAAAAAATAGGGGAAACAGAAGAAAGGTCAGGAAGACAGTTTGCGTGAAACAATAATTCCCCGAACAACGGTGGGTGGTTCATTTTTCTTTTTCTTTTTCTTTTTCTTTTTCTTTTTCTTTTTCTTTTTCGTCGCGCTGGAACACGCCGACGGAGGCCATTTAACCGCGCTGTAACCGGTGGCTTTAATCTGCGCTGACGGGGTGCGGCTCATTAGATGCGATTAGTCTGCAAGCAGACACGCTCCTTTATGTCCACACGTACATGCTTACGCAGGTACACGTAGACGCGCGAATAACCAGCGCAAACTGCGACGCTGTCCCCATCAGGATTCAAGCGGCGTTGTGTCCTCTGTTGCACACGCGAGAGCCTGTGTATTTGCCTCTCTCCCTCCCGCCCCCCGTGGATCTATAGACGCATGTACGCCACTCGAGTGTGCATTTCTCCCTATGCCAGTGTGTACGTAAGTACAGGAATTTTCCGGATCCAGTTCTTCTGATAGATACAATTCTTCAGTTCGAGGGATGTATCGGTTGTTCGAGCAGAGTTTGAAAGAATTAATTTTATCGTTGCAAGTTTGGCAGTAGAGGCTGTGATGACTCGACGCTAGAATTGAAGTAGCACCAGAGTTGAAAATCATTTTAACTTTTGAAAATATCCTGGTTGGTCGTTTTTGACCATTTCATTAGCTCTGGAATCGTTCGTTTAATCCAACACCGAGAGGCAGAAAATAAAATTTCCAAAATTCAGTCGTCTCAAATATATCCTTGTTATATACTTACTCGTGTTGAAATTTCACTCGTAACTTGACAAAGATTCTTGCAACCCCATTGGTTCTTAATTCGTCCCATCCCGCTGAAAATATCCTTTTAAAAAGCAGACGTCTAGATATTTCTGAAAACAGCACTACTTTCATTATCAGCACATGTATTCGTCATTATCTACGCGACAACGGACAATAGCACGCGCGTACATGTGTGTGTATGTGTGCAGTCGTCTTGCGCGGAGGCATAGTCAGCAGGTTCGGCGACAATGAGGATGCGCTTTTAATAAATCGCCACCTTGCAGCATACACGATTTCCAGCCTCGTGCTCGTTCCTCCGTGAAGATTCTGCGTGTAGAGGTGACGTTTAATGGCTGCGGATTAATGGGGTGCAGGTGCGTCACGGGGATGCTGCGAGCTGCGAATTGCCGGGGACTTTTAGGTGATGAGGTTCTCTTGTTTGCCGAAGCGATTAATGGTCCCGTTATAGCGGCTAGTTTTCCCGAGCCGGCCGGGAGTATTCGATTTTGAACGAGTTAAAAGAAAAAGAAACGCAAGCAGAAACTTTGCTGTTAATTTACGAGGGGTTGCGATAATTACGGAAATTACTCGAGGCTGTCTCTTTCTTTTTTCGAAAATTCAAACTGTTCAGCTGGCTGACGAGCGTTTTTCGGTTATTTTCATTAAGAAAGATGATGTAAAATATACAACGATAAAACAAATGTATAATTGCAATGATAATACCATAGTATAGGGTCGCGATAATTACGTTTCTTTTCGGAAAATTCAATTAAGCGAGCAATTGGTTATTTTAATAGAGTAATATAAAATTTCATTTTATTAATTAAAAGCCTGAAAAGCCCATAAACAACTGTTCTGACTAGGAAATGAAAATTTTACTGATATGTAAACATTTGAATCGATACAAAACAAATTACAGGTACCAGACAAAACGCCACTCCTACTCGAGGTCTACGCCCCCTCACGAATCACGTGACCCAAATCAACCAATCACTAATTTTCGTTGCTTCAGCGTTGCACCCGATTTTCTGGGTTACCCACGCTAAAATCACTTTCAGTGATAAAATGTGCAGAGTATCGTTAATTCATCTCCTCTGATTAATCTCACGATACGTTCGTCTAATTAAATCGGAGCATTTCCGTTTTCGTAAACGGCCGGTCAGCGATCGACGCCGTTCATCCTATCTAGCATTCTTCGAAAATTGGCCGTTCACGGCAATTTGCATTTCATTAACGTCGCGCCTTGTCCCGTTTAACGGCGGCGGCCTCGAGTTGCGAGCAGCGAAATCCCCCGTCCGCGCGTATTAAAAGTTCAGGCCGACCTGACCGGTCGCGTATTTGCATACGGTGTAAAAACTCGGTTGTTGCGCGGCGGTGGCTCGCGTGACGCACGAAGGATCAAGGAAAGTCCCTTGTATTTCCGAGTTTTAATACCATTGGTCCACGGAAATAGTACTTTAACTAGTTTATGCCGTGGATAACGTACGCGTGTCGGTGAACCGAGCGCCGCGGTCCCGACACGTGAATTACACGAGCGTTGCTCGATTCTCTCCTCTGCGTCGTTGCCAATGAAAGTTCCGATTCTTCAAAATGAACCGTGCAACTTGCCACTTCTGACCAAACACGCAGACATAAGCGGCTCCTTTCCAGAGACAACGCTGAGATTTCGTAAATCAACTGGCTGTAAATTCGTAAAACCGAGTGTGCCGTCTCGTCGCTGGTTTCCAGAGACAGCTTCCTCACCTGAACGCCGAGATTTCGTAAATCAACCGGGCGTAAATACGTAAAACTGGGCGCGCTGGACCCGTCATTGGCCAAACACGCGCCGGTACGTTCGGAACAGTTAAAATTGTAAACGTTGCCTCGAGGAAGGTAGCCGGTGGCCAGCGCGAGATATTGAAATAATTTACGTCGGTCAATTTCTCCGACCGCGAGACCCTGAATCTTTCATAAGGTCGTCCCGCGCTAGAATGCAATCGCTGCACCGGGCTGAATTTTAAATAATGACGTTCAGATTACACCCGCGAAGGTCCACCGCGTAACTCATCCGGCCGACTCTCCCGTCTCGATCTTCCATCCCTCCAGACACGAGAATTTAGACTACGGATCTCGAAGGAAACGATAATTTTCGAGAAACAAACGTTTCATTTCGAAATTGTTTACAATATTCCAGTGTTTCTCCCCCCCCCCCCAAGAAAAAATATACAGAAGCATTCGAATTGTCAATTTTTCATCGCGCAGTCGTGAAACATATTCAATCACTGCGAGTGAAAATTGGGGGTAAATAGGTGAAATTGCTCGAAACGCGGAATAAAAGATTAGAGGGGAGATCGTGTTGCGTAACTCACGAGGCCATTCTAGAATCACCGGTCGTGGTACACGTGTTTTCGCGCCATTTCGCTTCCTTTGTGACTGGCCACGTTCCCGCGGAACCGTGAAAAACACACACGAGTTCGAAGCTGCCGCTCGCCTCGGCGCGCCCTCCCGTTTCCGGTCTTTCTTTTTCCCCCGCGCGCGCGGTTGACTGCCCTGGCCCCCACGTGACCTCGTAACTAGCATACACGTCGAGAGAATGCGCACCAAGATTAATCACTCTCAGCCACGAACTTCACGATCCCTGGTTAGTGGTGATTCGTGACTTTCCCGTTCCTGGACTGTGTTCTCGAGATTCGAGTATTCCGTGGTATTTACTTGGAAGAATTAATCT
The DNA here is from genome assembly GCA_001276565.1 of Melipona quadrifasciata. Lineage (NCBI taxonomy): Eukaryota > Metazoa > Arthropoda > Insecta > Hymenoptera > Apidae > Melipona > Melipona quadrifasciata. The sequence continues at coordinate 20,959 of KQ435949.1, read as the reverse complement.
TTTGGGGATCAAGTGTCGTTTGGCAGAGGAATTTGTCAAAGAAATTTCGCTGATTGTTACTTGTTGGTGTGTCTTGCGGATAAAGATCAGAATTGGTAGAATCGGAAAATAGGGCCTCTTCAGGTGCAACGCTAACGCAACGAAAATTAGCGATTGGTTGATTTGGCGAGGGGGCGTGGCCTAGACCGCGAGTAGGAGTGGCGTTGTCTGGAACTGAGCGATCGCGCCTGTAATTTTTATTTTCTATCGATTCAAATGTTTGCGCGTCAATAAAATTTTATGGCAAAAAAGTCGTCTTGCTTTTGAACTATGTTACTTATGGTTCTGTATATACTATATTATTATTTAGGAACCATGTTGTAAGAAGAAAATCACGAGTCCCGAATAAAGTTGTTTCGAAAAGAAATAATCTGGGTTAATGCAATAAAAGGCACGGGCGACAACAACAACGGACGTTGATGATCACGGGGACTCGTCAGTTCTCAGCGAGAGCAGAAGACTGTTCTTAAATCAGAGCGGAAGCCGAGTGAAATTTCCAGCGCCGCGGCTGGAATTCTGCGGTTTCCGCGCGGCCTGCAACACCGCCGATAAATTCTCTCATTTCGTCGGGCTTCTTGTGTTATCCTTTCCCTCTCTCTCTCTATCTCTCTCTCTCTTTCTTGCTCGCCGGCTTGTCACCAGAAAGGTTCATTATCCCGGGACAGATGACGAGTAAACGTTCCCTTAATGAAATCTTCGCAGTGATTTTACAAGGGAAGTTTCGCGAACCGGAAGAAGCTGGCGCGCAGAGAGCCACGAATACCAGTTTCAACCCTCACAGGTACACACCGCGTGTACGTGTACGTACGTTCAGACGACATTCTTCGGACCGACGGTTTTCCAGATTCCGGGGACCGGCGATCGGACGACGGGAATCGGGCTTGGAAATTAAAGCGGAAACGCGCTTGGCACACCGGCGACGAAAGTATGCTCGTCGAATACCGCGCGCGTCCGCGCCCTCCCCAAGATGATATTTTTCCACCGCAGAGATATCGCGATTTTCGATCCTTGCTGTTTTCAATTCTGCACCTTTGCAAAGCGTTTGGAATATATATTTGGAAACGGTCGTTCAACGAGTCACTCGAAAGAAAAGTTGTAATCACATAATTTCTTTCATTCGAAAATCATATGTACGAAATGAAGAAAAAAGAAAAAAATTGTACGTGTACGATATTATAATTCTTGCTTTAATGGTCGAGAAGAAAATCGCAAGGCAAGAGGTCGGCCTGGTACTGCGCACTAATGACCATTTTTTAAATCCTCGAGATATTTTTCAGTTTATGAAAATCGAGAATCGACGTGATCTTTAAACAAAGTAATAGATTTCACCCAACACACTTGGCCAATCCCCCCTTTTTTCCTCCGCTTAATTAGAAGACCAGAGGAGGACTCGAGACGTAGGAAGCCTTTCTTTCCTCGATGATCCGGCGAGCAACAGTCGCTGGACGGACGGTCGGCGACAGATAGTCAGAAAAAGGGACAGCAGCTACCTGTAGTAAGAATCCGCCGGAGAGAGGAGAAGTAGCAGAAGACGAGCGAAATCACGCCGGAGGCGAGGGATTACATCGCTGCGTAAACACCAAGTTACTTCAATTAAACCTCCAGCCGGCACGACGAGTCCCAGGCTGTTTAACACCCCGTTCGGGCGGATGGAAAATTAAGATCGACCAGCCTCGTAGCGCCGTGCCGCGCTGGCTACGGGAACTTCGTCTGGGGGGATCGCCGGCTATTCAAACAAGTCTCGAATTATTCGACGATTTATCCAACTTGCCGCTTGGCAAGGCGCGTTTTAAACGAACCGAACCCAAACTGTGTCACCTTCCCCCCCAGGACACGGTCGAGTCGAATCGAGCCTTTCGACTCTTTCCAATCAGCGGGGCCGGGACAGAGGAGGAGAATGTTCTTTGTTGTTAGCCTCAATTTGAATAATTTACGAATCGCTCTTTGTTTCCGCGTTGGTCCGTCCGTGCGTTTTAAACGAGTCGAATTAAATCGTGAATCGTCTTCCGTAGTCTGGAATCACTTTGATCGATAAAAAGGATTTGCAATCTCACTCTGTAAATATTACAGCTCGAGCCTTTAAATGTTGGTGCGCTGAGAGAATAGATTTTGAACAGTTGTACCGCTGGCTGGCCACAGACTTGGCCACTTTGGTTCCAAAATAAACGCGTCCCCGATACATTTCCGTGGCATCGAGGGTAACGAGGGTAAACGCGATTTCCCAGAGCCACCGGGTGGAAGGTTCCATCGAAAAACAGGCTCGCCATAGTATATCGTCCCTCTAAACCTTTCTCTTATCGCGGGACTAATCCCCTGGCTCGCCGAAAGGACACAACCTCCGTTGACCCGGAGGGCAATCTTTTATTAAATCTCACCCGGGAGACACTTCTTTCTGCCCCGCTTGATTCCTTCTCGCTGGTTTCGAGTAATCAGAAGCAGATTTCCGGACGACTAACGGCACACTCTTACCTTCCAGTCCTTTATCCAGTCTGAAATTTAGATTTTTCGTTTCTAAGCGCGGCTTCTCCAAGTGCGGAGGAAATTTTAGTAAAATCGGGTTTGACACCAAAGAGAACTGTTTTCGAATAAAATTTCCTTTGTGTGATGTATTATCCAAGTGGAAAAGTTTGAGAAGCTTCTCAGATAAATCTTAAAAGGATAGGATCTCGAGAAGTTTTGTAAATTCAGCGCCAGAAGAAGGTTCGATCGAAGAAAAAAGGAAAAGGCAAAGGTGGCAGGGAGCGTGAGATTGGTGGTTGCAGGAAGATTGGATTTATCAGCTAGATGATAGCTGAGACACGTGGCCGAGGTCGTGAAAGCATGATTCATCAGATTGGTAGTTCCAGTGGTAGAAATTACCAGCGTAGTCTTTGTTCCCTCAATTGGTCTCCAGTGTCTCGTCTAATCTAACTTAATCGAGTGACATGGTTCCAATACGCGTTTCCTCGCAATTTATTGGAAACGTGACGCTGCTAGTCGAGCTCGTGTGTTCTCGGACGGTTTCTCTCATATTCCATCTTGGCTTTTAGGTTAAACTTTTAGGGAAAAACGGTGAGGTGTGCCGTTGAAATTGACACCAAAGTATCGTTTCGTCATGTCTAAAGTGTCTCTTTAATTTCAAGTGATTCTGCTTAATCTGGAAATTTCCATCAGAGAAATTAAAGTCCAAAAATCTTTAACGATACGCTTGTAAAGATTACGTTTGTAAATTATAAATTGGTCATTGCGACCACTTTGATAGTTTTAATGTTTAATGTTTTTAAATTAGGTTCGAACGATTCACCCTGTACGTAAACGTCGGGAAACATCGGATTACGAGGCTTGTTTCGAAACAGTTTGCAGAAACGGTATTATTACTGGCACTTATATTATAAATCAGACCCTGAGAAATCCCGGACGAACTTAATTAGACAAGTGCTCTCGCAGGACGCTTAAGGAGCTAATCACCCGATGCTGCAGCAATTGTGCGATCGATTTGTCAGTTGTACGCGAGCGTGAGAATCTCCAGCAGCTTCTCCGCTCCTCCGAGTTGCGAAAGTGCAAGCACAATGTTTTTTGCAGAAATTCCAACAGTTGAATATATGTAGATTGAATAATGAGAAAAACTGCACGACTTGTACCCAGAAGCAACTGTTCCGACTAGGAAATGAAGACGACTTTATTGCCATAAGATTTTATTCATGTGCAAACATTTGAATCGATAGAAAACAAATTACAGGCGCGACCGCTCGGTACCAGACAACGCCACGCCCCCTCGCGAATCATGTGATCCAAATCAGCCAATCGCTAATTTTCGTTGCATCAGCGTTGCACCTGAAGAGGCCCGATTTTCTGGATTACCCCCGCTAAAATCACTTTCAGTGATAGTAAGAAAAATCGTTGCTGAAACAATCGTAGACAATTAATCACGGTTCACGCATCTCTGAGCGGTGCGTGACTCTCTGAGAGGTTCTCCCCGAAAGAAAGACTTAATCGACGGTTAATTGATTCGCGTAAACACGCCCGGAAGAGCAAGTAGCATTCCTCCTCCCTCCTCTCTTTCTCTCTCTCAGCCTTATACATTCGCGTCAAGGGCACTCGTGGAGGCAATTACTCGCTACTAATGAGCAACGTTGCCAGGGCGCAATCGATAGCACGTCAAACAAGTCAAACTCCGCCGGTATAAGCGGAAGTTAAGTCGAACGAATAGGAGGTTCGGGCGCTCGAGAGGAACGATGGGTTAGGGATGAAGGAGTCGAACCGTGCACGCGGATAGAAAGAGAGAGAGAGAGAGAGAGAGAGAGAGAGAAGGGGTAGAGGCAGCATCGGAAGCAAATGAACCGAGTCTTCCCCAAACGCCGTTGTCCTTTCATCCGCCCTGATTCCAGCTGGCATTGAACTGCACACGGGGAAATCTGATCCCCCCGAAGGGGAGAGATTTAGATTGTCGCGTTGCGAGAGTGGAGAGGCCACACCAGGACCGGGACATCGGTATTAGACAAGTTGTTTGATGATCCGGCAAATTCGAACGGCGATATCCCTCTTGTGACGTTCACCTCTTGCTCTGTCCTGGCCCACCTATTCCATTTGCTCGACCAATGACGATGCTTTTCTCCTTGGTGTTTTCGAAGAAACTGTTTCTTCACGCTCGTTCGGCTCTGGGACCAATTGTTTCTGTTTCTTTTTTGGGGGGGGGGAGACTTTTTTTCCTTTGGGGAAGGTAGCTGTCGATTTTTGAACGTTCAACGGAGCGACGTTTCTCTTTCGTCTGTGACGAAAATGGCGTTCCTTTGAAACGCCTTATGCGAAATTGGGGTGGAAACTTTTAACAAATGGAGAAAATGATCATCGTGTTTTTGAAAAATTTTTGCAAAGAGAAAAAACTGCACTACGATTCGTCTCTGAAAGGCTTCGAAGCAACTGACTAGGAAATAAAGACGATTTTCGTATTGATAAAATTTTATTGATATGCAAAAACATTTGAGCCGATAGAAAACAACGCCACGCCTACTCGAGGTCTATCCCACGCCCCCTCGCGAATCACGTGACTCAAATCAACCAATCGCTAATTTTCGTTGCATCAGCGTTGCACCTGAAGGGTCCCGATTTTCTGGGTTATCCTAAAATCACTTTCAGTGATAGCAAACGGAATAATGTTGTGACATTCAAATTTTCCGTTTGCATCTGGATCCTTTAATTACGTTCGTTGGTAGTAAATTTGTCGAAACGAAGCTGAAAGATTCAGTTTCGTCGAATGGAAGCTTTGCCGAGAGATCAAAATCCTCCTTTGGAAATTTCTTTTTCATCGCGTCGTGAATCATTCGGCTGCATCGAGTTTGCTCCTCTCGATAATCCGTCAAAGGAGAAAAAACGCGTCGGGTGGCGAATAATTTAATTTCCTCCTCTCTCCGTTCCCCGTTCTCTACACGCTGCACCGATTAATGTCCACTTTATTCCCATCCCCGGTCTACCTTTCGCGTGACGTGAAATTAAAATAATAACAATCGTTCCCGATTGCCGCGAGCAACGAGTCGACGAGATTTCTTGAAAATTTCCCCGACGATGGGAACGACAGCTCCTGTCGAGGATCCACTCCGCGCCTGAACGTCCACGTCGGCGGTGATTAATTCGTAGCGACAGTCTCGGCCGGTGAAATTTATGCGACACACGAGAAATACTGCAACACGTTATCGAGTTTTTTGATCCGGGCTCTCGGGTCCGGTCGCGTTTTAAATCCGAGTTTAGACGACGGAGCACGATGGACGATGTACAAAGGTGCGCTCGCACACGCGACTCTCTCTCTCTCTCCCTTCAAAGAGAGGCCGTTTTTCCAGATTTAGCGAAATGATCGCCTGGCGCGCACCGTGTTTCGCGTCGAAAAATTTGCGACCTGCAGTGAGTAATCAGCTCTTGAAAGTGGCTATTGACAATCGGGATTGGGGACAATGAAGGGCAAGAGACTTTCAACCCACTTGCTCGTCCCTTCCCGTAAATTCCCTTTCAAATAAAATCGAGGGAATTAACGCGCACTGGAAACTAGGTTATTCTTTTCATCATCAAAGTCTCTTGATATCTCTGCGATCAGTTGTTGATATCGGCTGTAGACGAAGTTTATATCAGATTCGGCGACTGAAACTGTGAAAATTGTGAAAAACGATTCGTAGCGTTTGAATTGAATTTGAAACAAAGTATCGTAACGCAGAGGAGGAAGATCGACGAAGGAAGCGGCGTTTCGCCCGAGGAATAATAAATTCCGACTAACTGCGTCCTGACGAAGTAGCTCTCGTTCGGCTATTCTATTTAATTCGGCCTGCTCAAACAGCAGTATTCTATACTCCCCCGGTGTATTCACGTACAATAAGATATCTTACAAACATAACCGGGAGCACTGGATCCGCTGGGAGCAGAGAGTGGCCGTCTAATTTTTGCTCTCCGTGTTTGCTTTCTTTGCGATTCGCTCCGGGAGCCTGCGCTCCCTGCCTTACTTTAATTTATCCAGCCAATTATCTTCCAAACTTGCGAGCTTATTCGCGGGAAACGGGAAATTTCACAGGAACTGGTTGTTAATTTCACAGACGACGATAGTAATTTCACTCGTGTTTCCACGTAAAAGTTTTCGATCTCCGCGCCGAGAGAAAGATTCTCAACGTGGCTTTGATTGTCTTGCGGCAGAATTTACGCGCCTCGTCGTCGAAGGGGGATGAACTATTTAACCGGTAAAATGTTAACTCTGTTTCCGCTGAAAATTTTTGACTTTCCCCGCATCGGTGGAATCCCGCGGCGCAATCTTTCCGCGGCGTTAAAAAATTAAGGGTCGATCGATCTGCTTAGGATTCGCTCGGAATTCCCCCGTGTAATATTCCCAAGAGAGTCGAGAGCCAGAGAGCTGGAGAGAGTTATTTTATATTCGCGACGGCTTTCCTCTTTGTGGGTCGGGGTTCTTAGCGCGAACAAAGTTCGGCAAAGTGCGGCTGCGTGGCGTAAAGGGGAGCAAGAGTCCCGCTACAGGGCTCTCTCTCTCTCTCTCTCTCTCTCTCTCTCTCTTTCGATCTCGATCTCGATCTCGATCTCTCTTGGTTTGTTGGTGACGCGAGGGAGGACGCGGCTATATTAGATAAGTTCTGTCGCGCGAAATAGCGCGCTGGAAACTGGCTGTGCTCTCTCGTCAGGCCAGAGAACCTCAGAACCTCGAGGGGTTCCCCTGGCTGGTTACCCTCGCTTTCTTCGCTTTCACCCTCCCGTCGCGCAGGCTGGTCCTTCATTACGGCCTAAATGGAGAAAATTGAAAGCACCCTGACGACGTCCCCCCGCCGGTCTCACGCTGTTGTTATTTTATTAATACTTACAGATCGATGTCTGCTCTCGGGAGCCTTGCCTTTTGCCCGTAGGTACCCAACTGGGGGCCGTAACGAGTCCTAATCATCGTTAGGGACGAATCCTCTCGGCTTTGATCCGCGAATCTCTGCGCGGTTTGGGAGTAAGTAGATTGGTAGTCAGGACGCTTGGACGTCGCAGAGGATCGGAACGTCACGCTGTTGTTGTTTTTTTTTATTAACACTACAGATTGGCGTCGCAACTCATGTACGCGAATCATTCAGCTTGTGAGAACTCGTTGAAGCGATTGACGAAGAGAGACGTCCGGAATGTGCGTCTTCGATTTCGATTCCATTCCGAGTGGCGATTCCTTTGTTTCGGAGACCGGCAACCGGGCGAGCAACGATGCACGACCAGTACCTTCGACACGGCTCTTTCAATTTTCTCTATTTAACTGCTAATGAAGAGATGATCCACGCCAGACCCAGAGGAGAGGATCCATGCTTAGAGCAGATACACACACACACACACACGCTCTCTCTCCCAGCTTTGTTCATAGCAATCCGAAAGCCAATTTCCACCTCCTCTCCGCGCCAATTTGTCGGACCTTTTTCCTTCGTCTATTGGACACTCGTGGAAATTGGTACGACTCGAAAATCGCTCAAAGTTCAACGCAGCGCGCAAAGTCGTACAGTGGCGCGTAATTACATTTAACTAGCAAAACATCGTTCGCCACTTTTCCTTTTAATCCACAAAACGGCAGAGACACGAGCGACACTTGTATTTTTCGCTAAAATTCGATGCACTGAATACGAAAACAGAAAAAAGATGGAGAAAAGAGGAGGACAAATGACGGGACTAAGATAATCCAGGAATCTAATTTTTATCGCGGGAATGCACTGGAGTTTCTCGAAATTTATGGACGGGTGTACGGTTTTGCAGCGAGGGAGAGGGAGAGGGGAATTAGTAGCGAAATGGGGGACACTTAAACACCGGCGGCATTTTTAATTGCGTCGCGGAAGAGGAACGCCGCAGGTACAAAGGATAACAACGAGATTTTGGCAGGGTTAAAACGCGGCGGTCTCATAAATCCTGATAATCGCGGCCGGCTCTTTACGAGCCATTACCGTTCGTTTTCCAACATTTCCGCAATTTTCGCGGCAAACGACACCGAAAGAGAGAGAGAGAGAGTAACTGTAAGCAATAGACTATTATAGGCGGCGACCCGGTCAAATGATTATCGGATTCGAACGACGTCCACCTTTTAGGTCAGTTTCTACCCGCCTCTTTTTGGTCGTATTTCGCCTCGAGGCTAACATAAATTTGAGAAAATCGGCTAATCCAAATTCCAACGATCCGAATTCGCAAATTACGATACGACCAACAACCAATTCCCCGCTCCCCCGACTCTCTCAAACACTCACCAGGCAAACAACTGAGAGGGGACTCTGTACTTTGAGAAGACAGTTGGAGGCAAGCGAGGCGCTGCGACGGTGCCGTGCAATTAGTTAATTAACCGGCGAGGAGGCGCGCGCGTCGAGGGCCATCTAAAAATCGTCACCGTTCGACTGCGCCGGCATCGTCCGCGGTGAAAAGCCCCAGCCTCGGCGGAGGTGCGAAGTGCAACCACTCGCGCACTCGAGCGCGCCCTGTTAATTCACCATGGCGTAGGCTGTGCCATTTCACGGGCGCGGGCCCCCGCTCTCGAGGACACCGCTTAACGACAGCTTCTTGCGAGCCGTCTGCCTTTTTATTGTCCGACGCGGCCGTTTGTTTTTAGCCTGACCAAGCCTGGCTGCTCGCTGGCTCGGCAACTTGCACGAACGAACGCCCTTTCGAGAACAACGTTCACTTGTGCGAGCATCAAGTCGCTGGAGCACGGATTTGAGGAAAGTCGCGTTTCTGAAGTTGAAGAGTGAATTTCGTGGTAGATTGGCCGTTTGAAAGATTCGTTGGTCGATGCTTCAAAGGGAAATTTCTCGATGAATATATCAGTTTGCTAGTGGGAGCAGACACTGATCCATGGCTGGGACGAGTACTTTGACGTCAGACGCCAAAACCGCCGCATGAATTGTGCAAAGACGGTGGCAGACCGACGCGGAGCAACTTGGCTTCGAGAGACGACGATGATCGAACGATGGACAAAGTATGTGCCGTAATGTCGTAATCAAAAGACATTCGTTAACCAACTGAGAGAGATTTCCAACAGTTTCTCTCTCCTCCTCCTCCTTTCTTCATCCTGATCGCGATACTCGTACGTGGATCTCCACAACGTCTCTGCGACGAGATCCTCGAGAGGAAATTCTCGATCCTCATCCTGCGGAGCCGGTGAAAAATATTCGCGATCCGGAGCCGGGAGAATTACGCTGACCGCGTAGGTAACCGGCGTGAGCGTTAATTGCTCCGGCTCTTAAAATAACACTCGATTACTCGAGCAGTCGAGCTAGCAATTTCCTAAATACCGAGAGCCAGCTAGAAAAGGCCGGCGGAAAGAAAGGAAGCGGGAGGGCTGAAAAACGAGGAGGTGGCCGCGTTTAATTCCTCTCTTCCGCGAAGGGGTTGAAATATTCTAAACGGCGAAACAAACTTTTGATATTCTTTGTTTGCCAGCAGCTTTGTTGCCGCGCGCGCGAAATTCAAACGCTCGTACCAACGATGGGAACGTTTAGCCCCGTAAAATGCTATTTTTCCTTTCTGCCCCCGTTTCCTCTTTTCCCGGCGGCACTCATAATTTCACTATCGAAGGTTGGTTGTCATAATATTTCGTCTTTTCTCTCACTTTGAATCCAGTAAAGAAGGAATCTCGCTTCGAAAATTTAATCATTGCGACTGTTGTTGATTTTATAAAGAAAGAATAATGATAATGATCCCAACAGTATCGAATCAATTTCGATTCTGCACATACAGAGTGACCAAGAAATTATAATTACTAGCTACACGTACACCAAGGATTCGGTTAAACTGGACTAACCAGAATATCAGACTCGGCTCAGGAGACTCGCGTCGATGAATGTTGAATTCACTTAAATCCAAACTGAATTCAGGTCAACCAAAATTACCGAGAATTGGTTTTCTAATTCAGAAACGATGCCAAACGAAAGTTGCGTTAAACTGTGATCGGTGACCAATTGACACAAAGTCTCAACACTTTTCCATAATGGGAATTCACGTACAATTTGGGGATAACTACTTGAACAAACCGAGTACAGTATCTGGCGCTTTTGTTTCTCGCGAATTCGAACCGATGTTAACTCAATATCAACTCGGCGGAACTTATCGCAGACTTAATATTAATTTCGATCTAGTTCACTCCACCGGTCTAACCCAACTTCCTCATTAGCCTAATACACACTCGGGCGTTGGTTCTAATCTCACCTAACCGCGTGTTCGTCAAAAGAAATTTCTTCGTTCCAAGTGAACGCCCACCGAGACCGTAAAATATTAAGGGGCCAAAAATATTCGACGCTCCCGCCGAAAGTATTTTTGATTAAACTTCCTTTCTCAATGTCGGTGTTCAGACGTCTTGCTCCTTCGCCGTCGTTCCGTTCTAAATAAAACCAAGTAGCGCAGACAGGGGGGGAGTTTCCAGCGAGAGCTGACATTAACATTGAATTTCTCCCCCTCCTCGCGTGGAACTCGCTCAGGCTAATTGGCTCGCGAAACAACAGGGGCGCTGCGTCAGAAATAACATTCGGCTAATCTAAATTCTAATTTCCGTGCAATTAGCATGTAGTTTCCAGAAGCTTTCGTACCGGTGCTGCCCCCTACCCTGCAGCGCGCATTATTGCATTAGTCACGTGTCTCGTGAATGTCATATTAGCTAGCTTCGTGCCCGGTAAGATTACCCGATATCAGATCGCGTAACGCGAAAGGGGAACGCGTGCCAGCAGGGATCGCGACGTCGGAGTCATCTAGGGTTCCCTAGATTGTCACTAGACGCCGCGCGGTTGACGCTGCTCCATCTACAATATTTTTATCACGTGCTTCCGAAGCGACACAATTATCAATTGAACGTAAAACACGTAATCTAACTTTCAGGGTCATTCGGAGATTAATTCCATAATTGCTATATATTGGATCGTTGAGGAACCAATTTTGAAATTTTTATAAGCATACTAACAGTATGCTTATAAAACATATCGAGTATCGGAGGTTAACCTCCGCACGTTTCAATTGACTGACGTTCGACTAATTTTCGTCGTTGCGTCGATGTAAATAATTAATAACACCGGACATTCCTTTCCTGCGTTTTCTTTCACACACACTCACACACACTTCATACATACAACCAGGAGAGAGAGAGAGAGAGAGAGAGATTCGAACTGTTGCGAACAATTTGAATAATGAAAATGGAAAGCGACTGGGGCGAATAAAAACGCCGTTTCGTCGAGCCTCGAGATTTCGAATTTACGAAATTACCGCCGGCCCCGTTTTGGCGGAGTTTCAATTTCAACGCGGCTGGTCGCTCGAAATAATTCCATCGCTAATTTCACTCGGCGCTCCCCGTCGGTTTTATTGTCCAGCGTGACGTCAGTGTGGGTTGCATCGGTACACCGACGAACGTGCGCGCGTGTGTAGGCGAAAGTGTGACAATTGGGCCTGTGGAGACGGGTTACATTTGGCAGAAACGCGCGCGAGGCGATGGCTGACAGGATGACGGCGGAACGCGACATTAGAGCGGGAATGCGTGCGTTTTCGTTTGTTTAGAGGCAAGGGCAGCGAAAATGCCAGACAGAAACCGCCGACTGCTGTCCGTTCTTTTGTTCTAAATCGATCAAGTCGTTAGCGAAATTGCGCCGTGGTGCTACGCGGGAAATGTTGATAAAGAAAATGTTTGATGTCCGAACGATGAATGATTACGTTTTAAAACGTTTCGAGCAAGAACGAAAACTTTGGAAAATTATCTGTAACGATTGAATCCAAATTGTTTTAAATTGCAACAATTCAGCCATTTCAGAACATTGTTTGTGTGATGGTAAATTTTAATTGTCCGGCTACGTTCACCCAGCCTGATATGGCATGTTCACGACCCCCCGTTCCGATTCTGTTGTTGGCAGACCGGCTGTTGCTGCATTGTGTGGCGCGTTGGCACGCCTGCACGTACGTATCCGTACGCGTGTGTGCCGTTTAACTCGCCACAAAGACAAATCAGTGTGCAAACAATGGCATTTCTGTCGTTGTCGCTGGCCATTCGTCACCGTAGCTCAACTCTAGCCCGAAGTTGAAGATTTCACGAATCTCAGAGGTGGGAGAAAATTCAAAATTAATTCGCTGCGTGTTCCCTCCTCGAAACGCCAGACTCCAAATTATCCTCGTTGCAAAGGTCTAACCAACTGAAGGTCCTACCAAAGTGTTTGGAGCAAACATGCCAAATGAGCGCGCAGAACATTTCCCACGAGTTGAACTTTTTTATTAGCATCCTCGTGAAAGCAGACAAGTGGGAACAATTCGAAAAGGGACACGTAATCCATTAACAGGGAAAAAATGGACCTCTTTTGCGTCACATTGCCTGACCCAAGTTGTCAGAATTGGACTTGACCCAACCTCCAATTCACATTACCTGACCCAAGTTGTCAGAATTGGACTTGACCTAACCTCCAATTCACATTACCTGACCCAAGTTGTCAGAATTGGACTTGACCTAACCTCCAATTCTCCGCGAGAAGAGAGGAATCTCACTTATCGACTGATTACTCGCCGTTCAATTTTTCCTTCTTTCGAGGTTATGTTTCATTCGAGCCCTCTGGCGGTGTTTACGTGCTTTATCAAAGTATCGTAATAACGGATCGTTAGGGCGGCGGATGGAATTACGGCCGCACGCCGTGCAACTTGGATGTGCACGCGATTTTTGTGTGGGAAGATCGGCGATACCGAACGGGGAAAACAGATTTTAACGCGAGCGTGCGACGAGCCGGTTTCCCAAGTTTGTTATTGAAAGTAGTTTCGATTATATTTCTGCTCAGTAGTGGAAGGTTGTTTGAGTTTCTTATCGGTTCTCCTCGCGTGTCTCTTCGTTCTTTTAACACGTACGTGCGTCGAGTTTCGACCATTTAGAGGGGTAATTCGTTTGTGGTTAAACTTTCGATCCTATCGTCGAGAAATTTGTTGAATATTTTAGTAACCATCGCGTCCAATCGATTGAAATCAACTTTTGTAATCTCAGATCCCACCACTTTGTAGATTAGAATTTCAATCGTCGTGATAATTCTAGCAACTCTGCTTTCAACGAACCTAAACTGAAGGTAAAATTAGTCGATAGCCCAAGAATCCCTCCGAAAACACGTGTCCAAACATCGTCGAAACGAGCATTCTGGCGCCAATCAAGTTTCTCTGGCGGAGAAGTAGAAGGACAAGATTGGAAGAACTAGCCAGGCAGCCTCTCCACTCGGAGAGAGCGACTATTTACGCCATTAGGCGTGTAACCACAGCGAAAGGGGGACTCGGGACAGTCGCTTTGTGTTATTCAGTTCGGGCACCGGAGCCACGTTCGGCTTAAATGGCCTCTTCCGTTCTTTTTCCATTGCCCCCCTCCCCCTTTCTTTCCGCGCTCTCGGTGGCGGAGGCCTTTTAAAAGCCACCAGGGGGTGAGAAGCTGGCTGTGGCTGCCTGCTGTTCGCGTGCACGTGCTGCCAACCATCGTGCACGCTTCCGATGAAGCGTGCGTCCAACGATCGCCACCCAGTAATAAATAATGCGATCGGAATGTCGCGTCTGTTGTTCTTCTGTTTGACTGTTGGGGAGGATGGTTTCTGGAGGGGTGTGTGTTGGACGAGTGTTTCGGCCAGAATCGGCGTTAAAGGGAATACGTTTGCGGCTAACGTGCTTGTTGATCGCGGGATTAGCTGGTGTTTAAGTGCAAGGGTTGCGTCGCTGGCAGTTTAATCTCCCTGTTTTGATTTCGATTCTCGCCGGAGATGGAGAGCAGTGGGAATCGCGTTATCCTGTTGATCGTGAGACACTCGATCACCGCGACTCCGCAAGCATTTGAACGATTACTTGTCGCCAGCGCGAGAGCGTACAATCGAGCAGTGTGCAATTAGGTTTGGGCGTTTCTTACACTTTTAAGAGTTTAATCGAATTTCACACACGGCACTGTAAACATTTTGCAAACATTCGAAAGTGTTCAGAGATGATTGACGAAATTTCGCAGTCGGAGGATTAAGTACTTTTAACAAGTGGCTGCGCGCCTAGTGTCGAGGTTCTGCCAATCTCCGACGTTAAGTAAAGCAGTGTGTGGAAGGATGGGTGATCGGGCCAGCAAGCGTCTGGGTCAGCCCCACTAGATGAGTCGAAACGCAACCTTCTTTCATCTCTTTCTCACCCCAAAGCCATACGAACGTGTAAAACATAAAAAACCTAAACCTAAAAAAAAAAGGATACCAAACGAATGATCCGTCAGTCGACCCCGCGAAGCAAGAAACGATCAAAAGGAGGAATGACGTCCCTGCGGACGGGGAAGTTGAGAAAACGGTTTCATCGGCGTCGCGTTGAAGAAACAATGCGTCGATCCCGCAGCCCGCACGAGACGGTGACAGCCAGCAGGGCCGAAGAAAAGACTCTGACCGAGTCTCGCGGGAGTTACCTGGACAAATCCTTACCTGGATGGGTCGAGTTTCCACGCCACTTTCGCAAGAAACTCCACTTCGACGCGCGATACATCGACATCGTCGAGTTTCGCTTCCAAAGGGAAACGAGGGGGCGAAAAAGCCACGGTTGGGCCGCAGATTCGCTTTATGGCTCCTCACCCTCGCTCGCAATTTGAATCCCGGGAGCAGCGGGGAACGTTTCGACGCGAGCGTTCTCGCGGCCGGCGGACGAGCTGTGACAGCCGGGCAAATGGCTGTTACAGTTACGGCCGCGACAGGAATATATGAATTCCTGCGGGACAGCCGTTTATGGTGTTCCTTCTTTTGAAGAATGGCCGGACGTCTCCAAAGTTGCGCCAGTCCGCCTTGTCGTCCAACTGAAGCTGAACTGGGGTTGAACATTTGGGGGAGGGGGCACTGCTAAACGGACGTCTAATTAGGCACGGAATTGGATTTTTGGGGTTGAAACGATAGTCGCTCCGTTCTAGAGGGGACGTGTTTAATGGAAGTGCGGTATAATTGGGATTTCCGGAAGGTGGAAGGAAGCCCGCTCGCATCAGACTTTGGACGTCGTTCGATTGTTCGCCTCCTGTTCTGTTTGATCACCTGTCTCGAGATAATCTTGCGTTGGGTTAATCGTTTGCAGGGATGGCGACGCTAGACCAAGGACGTGGCTCTCCTCCGTTCGAGGAAGATTTTCCGCGTCGTTTCCTCGATTCTCAGGTCTGTCAATTAACGCGCCCGGATTTTACTAACGAGTGTTCGGGTTATTGCGCCCCGTGTTTCGGATGATAATGATCGCGGACGAAACACGCGCTGCTCGTCCATTAGCAGAAACGAGACCGTTAGCGTAGCCACGCGGTGTTTGTGTCGAAATCGATAACAGACGATGGCTCGGCGCGAATCACCCGATTGAAACCCGACGTTGGCCCCAATATAACAAGTAACTGCCACAATATTATCGATGTTGCCATGATGGATACACTTGCCGGTTCTTCCATTCGCCCGTTCTCAACCGGCGGCTTGTTTCTCCGTTCCCACAGTTGTTCCGCGAAATCTTTCGCGCTCGGAAAGTTCTCCGAGCTGAAAATTTCGAGAGAGTTATTTCCGGGGATAGAATGGTCGGTGCGGGTAGGAAATTATTTTTAAAAGGTGGAAGAGAGTTGGAAATTTTTCTTTCGAATCTCTCTGCGGTGAAATTTCGAGAATTTCCAGACGCGAAGAAACTTTGATTTTTAGATTTCCTGAACGTTCCTTTCGAACGGGAGGTTTCCCGATGCCCGTTTTGGAAAATTCAAGCAGATTGGTTCCTACATATTTGTGAGGGGGAGGGAGCGAGAAAAAATCCCGCAAAATGTTTCATAAATATGTATAGCAAGAAAAATTTCGGCGGAATAACTCTCGAGTATTTATATGAAGAGTTTCGACGAAATAATTTTCAAACTTTGACGAGAAATTTTAATTTGCTCAACTCCCGGAGTTTGATCATTTTTCGTCGCAACTTGCACTTTACGAAACATCCGAGGTATTTCAAATGTTTAACAAAACATTAAATTCGCAACGGTGATTGGCTCAGTGCGATATCTTCGGTCGTCTGCAAACGAAGCTTCGACTCGCTCTCTCTGGGGATTTTTTCCAACTGGGAGGAAATCCCTAGAAATGATCGAGCCGAGTGCTGCTGCAGCGTCGTCCAATAATTCACAGAGGCTGTTTCGATCGTAACAAAGATAGGGAGAAGCACGCGTGCCAAATCAGCTGATTGAAACGCCGCCGCCATCATGATTCGTTATTGTCCCACGTGACGGCGGTGGTGCGGGGCGGCGCCATTGTGATCTGCTTTATGGTTGCTCGTGTATCCGCTGGCTGGGGTCGGCTTATATAAGAAGAAAGGGAGAGTTACGGGCGCAGAAAGAAGGAAAATGAGAAACAGAAGGCAAAACGACGAATCCTTCTTGAAGGCGAGCCGGCTTTCAACGGCCGGGAGGAAGCGTGCGCGAAAGTTCCTTTGTGACGATGACAAGCGGACGAGCAACCCCGAGGGGGGATTTATCTCTGTTTAAATAATTTAAATCCCCGCGCCGCTGCCTCGTTTCCGGCCGGTTGACCACGAAATTGGTATTTCTCTCAAGAAGGTGAAGTCTGTTGAATTCAATCGTTAAACGTCTAACTCGTCGTCAAATCACGATCGAAGCATTTAATTCAAAGTTGTTCTTGTTTCAATATCGTCGAACAGGACGGTGTAATTATCCAAACTTGCAATGGAAATGCAAAATCCACGGCGAGAGAAGGAAAACCGACGATGGCGAATGTGTTTAAACACCTTTCCTAAAAGTCGAACCGCCAATCGGAACCGCCACATTCAGCGAATTCCGCTGGCTGAATAATTTCAATAAATTAAAAGCACGACCTCCTTGCTCCCTGCACGAGGGTAGAACAGCAGCGAACACACCGTGCGCGAGAGCGGGGAACTCGGAAAAAGGAACGCGTGGAGAGGGACTTTCGTAAAAACAGGCGAAACACAGGGGCGCACGTGGGAGACTAAACATCGGGTGGTAAAAACGGGCGGTGCAACAAAAATAGCCGAGGCGAAGAATAACGAAAATGAGCAAAGCGAGGGAGAGAAAAATGAAGAGAGAGAGAGAACGAAATAGCAGGTGGTAGGGAATAAAAAATTGGCGAGTATGAAACGTGGCCTGGGCAAAACCTGGGCTTCGTGGCAGAGGGGAGGAAAAACAGACGGCGGGAAGAAAATGACGGGAGCACGAAGACGAAAGAGGGAGAGAGAAAACCGGCCTGGAAAGGCAAGTACTTTCGCGCTCGAGCAAAAGAGCGGGCCAGCAGGAAAAAGAAGTTGAGCAACTCCGACGAAAGAGCTGAAAATTCGACAGAGATAACCGAGGATCGAGCCAAAATGTTTTGAATGGTTGCAGGAACATTGTGGAATTTCGTTAGTGAGAGGCGACTGCGTTGATCCATTTTGAAATTAATTTTTTGAAAATTGCGAAACGTTTGTTAGAAAATGTAAATTTTTTGAGGGCAGTCGTTGCGAGCTAACTGATAGGAAGTCAGAGTCAGTGTCGTCGATGATCGTGTTGGCAAGCTCAGAACCGAACGGATTTAATCCAGCTGCTACGTCGATCCAGGTTAACTCTGCTTGACTAAAGGTCGAAAGGCATCGATGGAAAAACGACTCGAAGCGTGGAAAATTCGTTTCCGCGTCAGGGATGACCACGCTGGGATTGGACGCTTTGGAAGCGATGGTGAAGCGTCTGCTACGAGACGATACGGGCTGTTAATGCTGTAGCTGGATTGGAAGTCTGATATTCGTCAAGTTTTCGCTTAGAACTCGTAGCATTCAACGAAAGAGAGGAAACAGCCCCGATTCTCTAGTCTATCGAACCTAATTCTAATTCCAACTAACGTAAAGAATATACAAATGCACAATTTATACAATTATACAATTGACGTTTATTCTAAAACACTGGCTTGATGGCAAAGGTAGAATCAATATGCTTTTGAATGTCATTTATAGTCTTCGGCAGCCTTATTTTTCCTAGGGATTTCACATGTTCTTCCTTTAACGTGAATTTCACTGTACTGCTGATTTTCTTTAAATCTTTAAATGAAGAAAAAAACTGCACGACTTGTACCCCAGCACGATTCAATACCTCAGTACCAGACAACGCCACTCCTACTCGAGGTCAACGCCACGCCCCCTCACGAATCACGCGACCCAAATCAACCAATCGCTAATTTTCGTTGCATCAGCGTTGCACCTAAAGAGGCCCGATTTTCTGGGTTCCCTCGCTAAACTCACTTTCATTGATAGTTGCATCAGCGTTGCACCTAAAGAGGCCCGATTTTCTGGGTTCCCCCACTAAACTCACTTTCAGTGATGAAATATTTGTCAGTATTTGTTAGAAGCTGCCTAATCGCATTACGATTAGATCCAAGGGATGAATCTTTAAACGGTGCTTATTGTCAATTACGTTCGCCCGAGCGTTTAGTCTCCCGTATCTTTTCCATCCTTCGCCACCTCGGTCTCTCGCGTACCTCTTTCCTAGTTATCCTTTACTCTACCAGGCCGCTACCAGGATCTTTCGCTCCGGCTCGCAGCTAGCACCTTGCACGTCACAGAGAAAATTTTATAGAAGCAGAGAGTCGCCGCCCACTGCTCATTAAAGCAATTAGTACCTGTAGCTGGGTAGCTCCGGCTCATCTCGCTCGTCCGTTTCTGCCGTTTCTTTCGTTTTCTTTGGCCCTCTCCCTCCTTCTCCCATCCCCTTGTTCGCGCTTCTCGCTGCCTTTTTTCCCCGCCGCGAAGTAGGAAATTAAGCAGAATTTTCTCGCCAACACGGGGAAAAAAACGCGCGTGCGGTATTAACCCATCGAGGATCACCCTGTCTTCCCACTTCATCGTGATTATGCTTTCGTGATTTCTGCACGCCAGCCAGAGCTCGTGTGTTCCTGTGCGATAAGAGTTCTTCTTCCTCGTCCGATGCGAGTCGAGTTGTTTTAAGACAACGAGCGTCTGAAAGGTCTCGCAGTTAAAACAGTCGAGATCGAGAAAAAGCTGATATCCGAGAAAGGAGAAATCGATCTCTCTCGCGCTACTCGCTCATTTCGTCGAAGACAAACAGTGTCGCGGCGGGTCGATAAACGGCCTAAACGCGGCGGCGCTCTTAATTCCGCCGCGCGTGGAAAAACCACCGGACAGTTTCAGTACATACTTTATACGAAGGAACCCGGGTTATCTGGGATCTCGTTGTTATTGAAAAGAATGGCAATAAATGGACGATGCGTCAAGAAAGTGTAGACAAATGCTTTTCCAAGAAAGGAATTCTCCCTCGCTCTGCCATTTTTCAAACGCAATCGCGGTCGAACGCGAGCGAGCAAGAAAGAGAAAGAGAAAAAGAAAAAGAAAGACAGAGAAGCCGCGGAACTAAAAGGGAGTAATCAATAGTCGCAACTCGGGGGGATGAAAAATCACGCAAACTTCGGGACATGCATTCGAGGCGCATTCCACGCGGACAACAACAGGAGGGAGGGCGGAGGGAGGGGGAGGAGGAAGATAAGCGCAGAAAGAGGAGGAGTGGAACAGGACGTAACGAAAGCGGGTCAGACGGTCTGCTCCGGAGAATATGTAACTTCCGTCGGCTGGATAATCGCGAAATCCGCGCAATTTCTCCGTACGCGTGCCTCCTTTTAATGGTAGACGTTAAAAGTATTCTCTCTTCCTACTCAACGTTGCTGCTTTTGAAATTCAACGTTTGAAAGCAATTACAGTCTGAGATGGAAATTTCTGCAAGGGAGACTCTTCGATCCGTAATAATTTTATGCGAGGCAGCGATGCACAAAATTTTGCGAAATGTTTCATCGCTCGTCCTCTCCTTGGTCGACACGGTGTCTCAATATCGTCTGATCAGTTGATCCAGTAGCAATATAACGAGTACGAGGAGGGACGAGTCCGCTTTATTGCTATCGCGTAGCCACTGAAGCCATAAAGTCGCAAAGCGGATCAGCTGACCCTCCGAAGTGGCGGGGTTCGTTCAACTGCGACACTCTAGTCGCGGACCGTGGTCCGCTTAACCCCTTTAAAAACTGGGGTGGAGCTTTGTGCCTCTGTGTCCCGTTCCATCTCGACGCCTTTTGTTTCTGCCAGCGGTGAATCGTCGGTTTCGAACTGACACGTTTCCTTTGATGTCGCTGCTCGCTGTCCTCGCCCTTTTCCAGACGTTTCAACGTTGCAGTTCTGTCGCGGACTACGGCCTGCTCCCTGGAAAACACTGTGTGACACCGTTCTCTCGAGCATGAAAGCTCTAGGAACTCGACGATAATATTTTGAGTTCGTTCCTGTCTGAGCGCCGAGATGAACGCTGCCAGCCTTCGATCTTTTAGCCCATTGACGCGCACGCTGTCTGTCTCCGGTGACGGCGCGAAAATAATTTCAATCTGAGGCAGATTTTATCACTGCGAAAGTGATTTTATCGGGCCTTTTCAACGCTGATGCAACGAAAATTAGCGATTGGTTGATTTGGGTC
>KQ435947.1:96466-114076 GCA_001276565.1 Melipona quadrifasciata | reverse complement strand
ACTGCCGCTCGCGGTTTCCACCTCGCGAATAATTCGACGGTTTCCGGGAATCTGCTTGCCATCCTGCGTTTTCGCCAGTCTTCGCCCGCGACGAACAAAGCGCGCGTCAGCGTCTTGTCGTCTTTATCGTCTGTGTTTGAGCCGTTTGTTTCGAAAGTGGCGTGGCAAGTCTTCAAGCACCTCACAGCGACGAAAAATGGCCATGTTTGTCATCTCACGCGAAATTACTCGTGCCGAGAAAAATACAAGCGGATCTTCTCTGATGAGAAGTTGGCAAAACGCAAAAAACCCTCAAATATCTCGATTTTGAGACCAAGCGACTTGTGTCACTTATATATTCGTTCATACATGGTGTCCCAGTTTGGAAATATTATTTTTGCATTTTTCTGGTACAATCAGAAAGGAGTGATTCTATGATATTTCTCGGAATAATTCTAAAATAATAACTTTGCGTAAAAAAATTAATTGGGGATAATACGAGCCCAAGTACATTTATCTCTAAAATAAGATATTTAACTGTTTGCGTTTTGATAAATTTAATATTTTTGCGTATAATTTATCAACCCAATAAGTATGATAAACATTGTTTGGAAGATAACGTTTTTGATGATTTGATGATTAATGAAATAACTTTTTAATTTTTAAAAAGGCACAAGTTCCTTGAAAGAAATAAAATTCCCTTAATATTAAAAAATATCCAACTTTTATTCACTATTAAACGAATGTTACGTTCAAATAATATTTCGCAATTTATAATTCATTTTTCCGCGATTTGCGTGATTTGAGGGATTTAAAAGAATTATGATACGTCAGTGGTATATAGTAATAATAAATCCATTATATCGCGTTGCATTATACGTTAGTGTTGCGATTTTTTGTACAGTGATGTCAATTGAATATTATTAAAGACGCGGTAGTAACTTCAGAGTTTTGAACAGTGTTATAATAGTTTTATAGAACATTTTATATGATTCTATTCTCAAAAATCGCACCCAACATATTTTTAATTTCACTCTTTCTCCATTAATATTTTTTAATCTTCTAAAAACTGTGTCTTTTAGAGATTTAGTTGAAATGAAATCTTCTATATTTAATGCAATTATTATTATTTAAAAAATCACTATCTGATCTAATCGAACACCACCATTTTAATAATAAAAAATGTAGCTCTTATCTCTTAAAATTTTACTGCATAATATACTTCATGTCACTTTGAAACTCTTAAAATGAAGCCACTTTCAAAATAAAAATTTTTATCATTCTTTAATCAGCCAATTTTCTGTCCACAAAATCTTAATGATTCATTAAGTATATTAGTTACAATTTGCTTAAAAATGAAAAGATAACGTTGAAATGTACATGTAAAAACAGCTAGCTTGACTTTTTTGGAAAATGGATTTTAGGTCATTCAATAGTTCGATATAATATTTGTAGTAATATTGGATAATATTTTCTCACATAAGATTTGTTAATTTGTCAAATACACTTCAATTCAATACTAATTCGGATTAGATAGAAGTGAATAATAAAGAAGAGTGTGAGAAAAGTCCTGAAAAGTTGTATAATGTATAGAAGTTTAAGGATGGAAATTATACGTTACACGTACAATTATGCTGTTTCAAGATCCTTCTTAGTGTGAATTATGTTATAATTTTTTAAAATATTTAGTCATTGTTTGAGTCGTTAATGTATTATATACGTTTCTTGCAAAGATATTTTTGCTTTTGTTTTTCAAAATTCAGACATCTCCAAAAGACAGACATCACAAATTATTTTTGTAACTAACTCCTCTTGTTACTTTAAAGATTAAAATTTTCTCTTTACAACAATTTCTTAAAACTCGCCGAAGAAAACGATTTTTCTTTCACTATTTTATCGAACTTTGATTAGAGTCAGTTAACGAAATTTTAGGATTTCTTGAACTTTTGTAGTTTGATCGTAATGTTCAAAGTTGAATAAAATGGCGAAAAAAATCATACAGCAAAGTTTTTTCGTTAAAGGCTCGTTGTAAAAGAGAGACTTCAATCTTCACAACCAAGGTAAATCTAATTATGAAAACAATTTTTCAACGATTTTACCGACCTTTGAATTTTCACCAATTTTTTGAGAACAAAAGTATCTTTTTTATTTTTCATCATTTGCACGGTATAAAAGCAACAGTGGCTTGTTGTACGATTGCTTTTTTTCTTTTTACAGAATTTGAAATATCGTCAATTTTATCGTCGAATACATGAACAATTTCGTGAGTGGCTATAACTATATAAAATTGATACTTGTTGTAATCATGTACGAACATCAACATAAAATCACACATTTATTCATTCCCCACAGATTCACACAGAGTTTTAATATACTTCTTCTTCTTGATATTTGACCTTTTTCATTTTTGATTCGTACGAATCTAACAGTGGACGTATTTATTTAACTTATGTGTTCTTTCTCTAACTACTGTACATTTAGAAAATCAAATTTATTATTCAAAATTATTAAAGTTATCAACCCTGAAGTTCAATAATTTTCTCCTTCATATTTAAATATTTCTTTCCAATTTTCCACTAAATCTTCTCGCCAGTCTCTAGTCGATTTCTGTAAGCATCTCGAATCTCGGATGCTTACTTCTATAGATATAACTCGTGCCTTCTTTACATAATACGTACGTATCTTTCCCATTTGTGTTCCATATTCTTTGCTTTCTGCTCCCAACATCGAAGATTTCATTTGAAACCTGATGCATTTCGCTTGTATTAGGTTGACCAGAAAATACCTTGTCATGTCGACCTTCTTTGCTATGAATAATCTTGTTGTCTTTATTGCTTATTTGCTCGCAATGGAGGTTTTCAAATCTGCCATGATCTTGAAGATTCAAGTTTCCTTTTTGCAACTTTTTAAAACTTGTACGATTTTCTTTTCACGATTTCATTGAACTTTGAACGTTAGAGTTAAATGACATAATGTTAATGTTATTTCTTGAATTTTTTGTTATTTTACTTCAATGTTTAAGGGTTCAATACAGTGGCGAAGAGAAACTCATGCAGCAAGTTTTAAGGAGTCGATGTCAAGAGGATCTTCGATCTTCAGGATTGTGGAAAATTTTCCAGCGATTTTGGAACTGTTTAAATTTTTACAATTTTAGACAATAGAAGCATCTATGCTTTTATACCTGCTGTAACCGAAAAACAAACTCAAGGTTTCACGTTTTAATCTAAGACCGTCCGAATTACCAAATATGATTTTGTACAATTTAAAGTAATTTTCCATTGAGTGTGCCAACATTTCGCTTCGATTTATAAAAGATGTAACTTTGATTCGTAAAATGTAAAAACGGTGACAACCAGCGACAACCAGGTTTGCTCATTATAGCGATTTTCTTTTCTTACACTTTGCAGTCATCAGTGTTCTTTTTCTCGCGCATCGAACGATCCATTAAACGCTGTGTAACAATTTCCTTGATTGGACAAGTTCGGTTTTATTGACGACGTAAAAAGCTCGAGCAGCAGCTTAACCTCTTACGCTGGGATGACGTGCCACGCACATTGAGAATTTTTTGTTCCAAGTTGCAACATTTTCTCAGTTTTAAGTATATTTAAATGTAACCCAGGCGAAACAAATGACAAGTTTATTACTTCTTAATCATTTCTATTCAGTGATATCATACCGACGAATTAAAAGGAAAAAGAAAGCGACGAATTATTGTATACGGTTTGGTCACTCGTTATGGTCCGCGCACCAGTTGCCAGCGCAAGGGGTTAATCGATGACGATCTAAGCGCGGAAGAACATGAGTTTCCAAGACAAATTCCTTCGTGTCCCATTGCTTCCTGCGTGTATTAATCATGAAGATTTTTCTTTCTTTCGCGGAGATTGGTATCTTTTGACAGAAGGTTCGCGATATTTAATACCGATATTTCGACATTTTGATTGTTTCGGATCAAAGTAGGCAAATTTTATTTTAAATAACTTGCTTAAGTGGTTGCTTCATTTTCATAAGTGCTACAAGTAGTTGAATATTTCCTTAATATATACACCAATAATTATATTAAATTACATCAAAAAATAAGAATAAATAATGGTAGAAATATTACAAAAAAAAAAAAAAATAATAAGTGTAAATAAAAATTATTTTCGAATCGTAATAATCTGTTATAGATTTCGCATGATTTGTAATTTTTGGTTCTGTTGCAATAATATTTTGTAGATAATGTAACAATCTGTCAATTTCTTCTGCTTCTATTGTCACTCTGTAACTTCATCGGAAATTATTTCACATGCTGCACGTAGCAATTGCACGTAGCAATTTCCGATGAGAAAGTGACATAATGCGTCAAGATTTTTTCAGCTATTCCTGTTTCTCGATTAAGGATTTTACTCCAGGAATTGAATATATTCGCAACAGTTGTAGTAGTTCATGTTTCATTTACTAAATCTATACAATCTGTAAAGTGTAAAAAATATTTTTTTTTGAAGACCATTTTGACTGGTCATTCATAAGACTAGGTGTGTATGAAGTATCAGTAGGTTGAACGTTAACAACTACATTTATAGGAATTTCAATAAATTTATATTAATTGCAATCATTCAATAATTATTGCTTTATTATAATTTATTGTTTTATTTAATTTAAAAGTACGTATGTATTGAGTTTAAAATGATTTAGATGTATTCAATGTAAAAAAAAACGTGTTAAAATGTCAAATTCCTTTCCAATCGAATAATATATAGTAAACAATACTGAAATTCACCGCACGTGCCTGATATAACAGTTGACCCACTCTTTCTTTCGATGCCAATTCGCAGAATACTCTCGTCTTAAGTGTCCGCTTTCGGTCCCGACTGTGGAACACTTACGAGGGCACTACTGCACTTTCAACGTTTTGCAACGACGTCTTCGATCCGTCTCGCCGCCTCGTCGATACAGCTACGCATGATTAATTCGTCGAGGCTTCTTCTCGGGGGTGAAATTGCGGTCAATGAACGTCGCGTTGAAATTCGATTTGGTGAAACCACATCGTCACCTTCTGTCGCGTTTGCTTAGGGTTTACCACTGTGTATCGTTCGATAGGCATTTAAAGGGGATGTAAGGCGACGCCTTATGTCGAAATGTATGGGGAACAATGAAAAAGCGTTTGTACAAAATAGTACATCGAAATATAATTTATAAAAACAGAATCGACGATACTTTTACTCACGTTCTACTTTCAAATTTCGCTCGTGCGAATGAATTCAAAAGTCAAAGAAATATAGGCAGATCTGGTTTTTTTGAAGAGAAATTATATATTAGCAAAATCAGGGTTAGGCAGTAATTAGTTGCTTTGTAATCATTTCTGTATTCAATTACTAAATGTAATCATAGTAATCGCAATCATTAATCGATCAGTCATTGTTGAAATAAATCAGAAACCTTGATTAACTTTTGTAACTTGTAATCATCAAAATGACCATTTCAAATATAAAAATATATTTCTGGAGACTCGAATGATCCTTCGTAAAATACACAAATAAAAGCTTGTATATGAACCATTATAACTGTTGCGAATATTTACCCTATTTATAAGTGTTATAAAGATTTTCTGTTTCTTTTACATTAATATCTCTGATGGAAATTTTACGACTTGGTCGTCAGTAGTTCTAGCGTTAAGTGATTAATTTACATTTTATTTCGCTCTGTAGTGTATTATTTCTTCACATTACCATAACATGTTCAAACATGTTAATCGCCTAGGGCTGTGCTATTCGATAGAACTAAATGTTGTTATTGGAAGCTGTTTGCAGTTCGAATATTAGATCCATTAGTAGACTGAAACTGGAGAAAATATCTACAGTGTATATCTAATTTGTCTCAATTATATTTTTAATATAATCACAAAAATCATCATATCGTAATGAAAATTTCGATCATTTGGCAAGTTTATTATCAAAATCCATCTTCATCAAAAGTTGTGCCAATAACGATTCAAGAATTGTACAGATGAGACTTTCGATCGAAGTCGATGGGAAATTGATTGAACATTAAAATTGTAGGATCGTGTACATTGCAAAACAATGCATGTAATAATTCAGATATTTTTGTGCATTGTATACGTTCCATGCATTTTTTAATTTTCCATAAATGGACAAAAATATGCAACCTACGTGTAAGGAATGAGGGGCGTATATCGAATTTGGAATTTGTGTAACGTAATTACTAACTTTAAATAAAATGAATTTTCTTCAATCTTTATTCGTGTATGAAACTCTTACAAGATATGTTTGATGGAATATTGAAATCAAAGTAAATCTTACGTTCTGCAAGTAGAACAATCAATATAAATGTGTTAATGATGCTACATATTTATGATATATCAGCTGGCAAATAATAGATTAATGATCCAGAATCAGCAGAAATTAATATATGAAACACGTGAACTATAGTAATAGCAAATATATCAAGTCGTTTCTCTTTTTACAGTCGTGGAAGATCGAATTCCCACAAATGTTCCCACAACCTATCGATCGACATTATATCGAAGGGAGTTCGAAGTAAACGTTAAAACTTTCAATTAAGAATTTGGCCATTTCGTCCGTAACCGCTCTCTAATACCACAGAAGCCATGCCACGAAAGAAATTGAAAAGATTGGTTGGTCGATCTGAAAAATAAGAACGATTGTCGTAATTATTGCGGTGTAGCGTCGTAACGGGGCAATTAATTTCCAGCGAAATTTTTAACTGATTAATTATATTGCCAAACAAAATAATAAAAAATTTTTAAAAACATGTGTTTGTACGGGGCCACGAAAGAAATTGAAAAGAAACTGGCTGGTCGATCTGAAAAATAAGAACGATTGTCGTAGTTATTGCGGTGTAGCGTCGTAACGGGGGGGCAATTAATTTCCAGCGACATTTTTAGCAGCGGTGATCAATACTACGCGCCATTTACTGGCCGATTCGGAAAGGAGATTTTCCAGCGGCGATACGTGTCCCGCGTTTCAACGGAATGGGAAAACATACGGTTACCCGTGTATTTCTGTTTGCTTGGATGCAATTTAATCGCACGACCGCGCTCCCGCCCCCGTATTACGCGTCTCATGAAGAAAACAAATTAGCGGGCCGATTTTACGAACGTGTTCGACAGAAACCGGGAATAGGGGAGACGCGCGCGCGAGAACTAAAGGCACGGAGTTGTATTCGAGAGTGACAAGTTGCTGATTGAAATTATTTAGCTACAAAGATGGTTAACGGTGAGAGTTGGTAGGGTCTGAAACGTTAATAGCCGCGAAAGTTTTGAGGGAATTTCGTTTGAGCTGACGGAATTACGGATTCTACTTGATTGGAGTAGTTGGTCAAATTTTGACCGACTGAAGGGGAAGTTGAAATGAGGGGCGTTCAAGTTGTCAGAATAGTTCGTGAGATGAAGAAATACACGGAATGCGTTCGAACATACGCGAGCGGACACTTTAAGTTGACTTTTCGTAATAAAGATGAGGAAAAAGAAATCGTTTTCGTTTTTAAAACAAAATTTTTTTCGTATAGAGAAATGTGCAAGTGTTTTTGCGAAATTTTTATAGAAAGAAATGTTAAAGGTGTGGAATTTTTGTGGAATTTCTATGGAAAGAAGTGTTAAACATGGGAACACAATCTTCTTCTGGAACAGAACATTTTAGAGTCTGTATAATAAAAGTTACATAGAAATAAGTTGTTTTGGAACATTGGATTAAAAATCCATTTTTATATTCGAATACTACTCGTTGAATAGTATTCAGTGTTAGTATTTGGCACGAATATCGAGAACTTTTTTACTACTGATGAACAAATTTGTGTTTCTTCGTCAAAAAAACTTTTATTTTTATATTTTATAAGTTCTACTCTGTCTAAAACTTTTATTTTCAAGAACGGTAATTTATTTGTTTTCATCGGAACCATGTAATGTAAAAATATTTAAAAGTTCCATAGCTTTTTTGATATTACTATTTCAAATTAGAAGACAAGAATTAAAATGCATTTTTTTTCATTAATGTAATTTATTTATAATAAAAGTGGCAAATAAAAAGTAATAAAATTCATTACTTTCGTTGATGTATTGTACAAATTGACTGTGTAAATTATAAAGAAGAAATATTAAATTTTTCAACATTATAGACAGCCTTGCAGCAACTCCATTGCTTTTTTCTCATATTTCTTTCATCCAACAGTACAATAAATCTTTGAAGAAATATTATATAAGTGAAGAATGTTTTTCTTATCAAACAAATTTCAAGTATTATTAGTATTGTTACATTATATTACTTGATATTTATTGTTCCAAACATGGGATATACTTCAAATAAAAATAGTAATATAATATACTTTGTACGAATCTCTATAGTTAATAGATACAATTATGGATAAATTGTGATAATTTGGTTTGAAAGTTGAAGAATTTAAAAATGATTCAAGTTATTCCATTCGTTGTTGAGATGTTGGAACGATTGAAAAAGTTTGATCATAGATTTTATAAATTAACAGATATTTATTTTATTACAAATATAAATCTTGAATGATACAGGTATATTGAATTTAACCGCTTGCGCTGGCAACTGGTGCGCGGACCATAACGAGTAACCAAACCGTATACAATAATTCGTCGCTTTCTTTTTGAACTCGTCGGTATGACATCGCTATAGATAGAAATTATTAAGGAGTAATAAATTTATTACTTTATTTTGCTTTGGTTATATTTAAATATACTTAAAACCAGATCAAACCAAATCAGCATTTGATCTCATTCACGACGAAATATAAAAAATTAACAACAGGAGAATCGTCAATTGTAGAAACGTAATGTAGCATTTTAATAGAATTGCACTAAATGTTCAATTATTTATTCGCGATAGTGTGTTTCTACAAAAATTTTTATACTTTTTTTCTACGAGCCTCACACGTACCAACTGTATTGTGTCAAAGTTTCCGTGACAACGTAATCTTCAATTGCGGTGAGTTGAAAAATTCATACTCCGGTGCAACACGCTGAAAGTTACGTTAGAGACGTTACAAAAGTAACACCATAAAAGTAAAAACCATCGCAGGTTGTTCCAGGTTGTTGTTACGAAATATATCGAACGCGACGAGCTATTTTGAAAAACTGATTGCCAAAGTGACGCCATCTGAGACCAGAACATTCTGGTCACATGTAAGTTACAAGCTGAAAGTTGCACGGGCCGCGCGTGCACTGACACGGTAACCTGGACCTTGTTCATTTTTCAATTAACGTAGTTCAGAAGTTTTCGAGCCGTAACTTTTTGCGAAATGTAACCCGCCGTTGTAACAAATTCAGACGCGATTCGGCTCTGCGCGTCGGACTTCATGAATAAAATTCCAGTTTTACATTTTTTTTCTTTTTCTTTTTTTCAGCGCCCGTCGATGTCCGCCACTTCGCGCGCGGCGGATCGTGTCGCCTGTATGAATGAAAATACGAAAGAGTAGAAAACGAGTTTGCAAAATTTTATTGGAAACGCAAAGTGCGCCTGGAATTACTTCGCTACAAGGCGTGACATTCTGTCACTGGTTTCGACAATTCGATGTTTTCCGTGTGTTTCGGCTTGTTTCGGTTCCCTTCTGTTGCCCCTTATTCACGGATTGTTGGCGACAAAGATATAACGATTACAGAGTCGGATGAAATTATACGATGAAGCATTGTTTTCTTCATAGACGAAATCAATTTTTTCGCATACTTTTCCAAGAAATGTAAATATTACAATTGTCATTAGTTAATGCAAATACTTGAAAGTATTATCGTAATTATTAATTTATGTTTATTTGAGAAAGCTGTTTCTTTTAAAATTCCAACATTCTTCAAATTTTTGAGCCAAAGTATGTTAGTACACGTACGTATCTGAATATTTTTTAAAGAAAAGTAAAGAAAGAAAACACAAAGTTTATCTCGAATAGAATAGAATTTCTGTTCAATATAGAATACAATTAAATTTGTAGTTCGATTAACCAGTTTTTATTTGTATATTTTACGAAAAATTATTCAAATCTATAAAAATCTATGATATTTTTAGGAAAGATTAACAAGTAAGTAACAATAATTTCTTGGCCAACTTGCAAGCGCATCACATACAATTCTATTTTGTTCTTTGATTACCTTCCATTATTAACTTTTCATTGACAAATATCATAAATAGACTGCAGATTTTGATAAAAGATCATGTTTTGAAATCAGAAAATTGTTTTATGTTCTACTTGTTACAGGGAACTTTATATTTTTGATATTTATATGCATTCTGTGCAATCTTGTGCTTCTAAATTCCTTATACAGTATGTTTCACAAGAGCGTAGATGCGATGTCATTGAAACTTGGTATCGAATGAGCCGCAGATCATGGTATGATAAAAATATGAATCAGTCTGTAATGCGCGTTAGCTTCCAGGACTTTAGTATCCTCGGTCAGTCCTCCTCGAGATAAGTGCAAAATACGCTAAATGCTTCGAAGCGGTGTTCTTGTGCTATCATCCGAAAGGTCCTAAAATGACTGCAAGAACTGCAGCAAAATATTTGCGTAAGTCCCCTCAATTCGTTGACAAGTGGGTGCAACGTTACAAAGAGACAAAATGCGTGGATGATCTTCCTGATCGAGGTTCGAAGCGAGTTACGACGAAAAGCGAAGATAGAGCGATTATGCGGCTTTATTTAAAAAATCTAAACCTCTCCTTGCGTAAAGAGCGAGCTCTTTTGGCAAAAAGGGGAACAGACGTTAGTATTTTAACACTGAAACGTCGTTTGAGGGAGAATAACGTTGCATGGCGCAGTACAGTGTCAAATCCGCTGCTTTCGGCGAAGCACGTTGAAAATCGTCTTGCGCGGGCACACGAAAATATTGATCGTGATTGGAGTGATATTGCATTCACTGACGAATCTTCTTTTGGGGCTTTAATTCCTATAAAGCAAACACGGTCTGCTTATGGAAAACCCATCATCGAAAGAACAGTTAAACATCCACTGAAAGTGCATGTTTGGGGCTGTTTGAATGTTCGAGATTTCGGAACATTATGCATATTTATAAACACTTTAAATGCCCAGAAAATGATTAAACTATACGAAAGAGGTCTGTTGATATTTATAAAACGACGGTTTAAAAATACTGGACACGAATGTGTTCTTCAAGAGGATAACGATCCCAAACACCGAAGTCGATTTTGTACCGAGTAGAAAACAAGAAACGGTATCAGAGTATTGGCCATCCCAATCCCCCAATGCAAACCCAATCAAAAATGTATGGTCCATCATGAAGTATAAACTTCGAGTAAAACGTATTTTAAGCCTGAAAGTTCTTGTTCGGCGTGTACGAGAAATATGGAAGACGTTACCTGTCACATATGCAGAAAAATTAGTTGAAAGGATGCCTAAACGGTGTCAAGCTATAATCGATAACGGTGGAGATTGGATACGCTATTTTAATTGAGCGCGCATTAGTGTTTTGAACTTACTTTCGGATTATAGACAATTTTTTACAAAAAAAGTTAATTTTTAAAGGGACATGTCGCGTTCACGCTCTTGTGAAACATACTGTAAATGTATAAAATGTAGTTTAGGTATAAAAGATTTTATTTTTACTTACTATGCGCATAAGCATTTGGACACTTCTAAATTACTGCAATATAAAATACAATTGAAATCAATTTTTTTAAATTTAATCTTAATATATACAATAGATATAATAGAATAAATAAGTATAATAATTAGATGCAGAATGACTTTAATATGTCCGTTCCGTTTATTAAATTTTAGAATGATTCACATGTGTATTTCTATTTATCAGAAATAGTGACTGAATCGGATTATGAATTGACGTTCGATGATATCGATAATATCTATAAGCGATTTCAACGTTTTAGACATCTTGTATATGAGCGAGCATGTTTAAATTAACTTGTACTTGCATTCTATTATTATATTGTTATATTAATCTATGTTATATCTGTAATATTTTATATAGGGTGGCCACTGAAAATTGAAGGGTTTGAAAAAGTCATAACTTGTTCATTTTCTTCTTTTGTAGGTCATAGACTATCCTTTGGAGATTAAAAATATATAATACTGAAAAACATCCATTAATTGTATTTCCAAATAAAATAATAAAAAATTTAAAAAACATGTGTTTGTACAGAGTGGTCACTGAAAGACTCAATGTTGTAAAACAAAAATAACTTTTACAAACACATGTTCTTTTTAACTTTTTGTTATTTCATTTGGAAATATAAACAATGGATTTTTTAGTATCAGTACTACGTGTGAAAAACAACAGCCCTCAAGTATGCTCGCGAATACGGGCTCTGCCAACTCTTCAATTTTTCAGTGACCACCCTACGCTGATTTATCTAAACTTGAATTAATTAATTCTTAGCTTTCTTCAGCTAGTTTCAGTCTCGTCATATTTTCCCCGCCGACATTTCTCAAAATGAACCCGTAGTTGGAGGATTAACGAATTAACAAAAATTACGTTCACCAGCCTCCCGTAAGATTAATCGAAAACCACGCTCGCACGTGTCAAAGCGTTACTTTGAAAAGTAAACTCGTTTCGCACTTTCCCGAACGGCTCGAAACTCCGTCTGACGAGCTCATCTAAAATCTATTGGTATCATTAGCCGTGAATGTTCGCGGGTACACGCGGATATTAATTAAAAGAGGGTGCGAATTGAGAGAGAGGGAGAGAGAAAGAGCGAGTGAGTTGGCGGCGGAGGGAGGGGGTGGGAGTTTCTTTTTTCTCCGGCGAAAGTACACGTGTCCGGGTGCAGGGGTGACGAAGAATAAAAGGAGAGAGCAAGGGGGAAATGTACGAGTAGTTCGTGCCCGACTCTTCACCGGTCCTCGTCGTTCTACATTTTCCTCTTTGAACTAAATTCTTTGTTAATTATACGGTCGACTGCTTCGTCGTTAAATTCAAGCCTCGAATTGCGCCCGGGCCGCCTGCTCAAATCCCGTTATGGAGACCGACTTTTTATATCCACCTAACGACGCCGAGCGAGAAAAATTTGCAATTTTAAACCTGCGTGGCCCGTCTGTCCATTGATCAAAAATCCTTTCGCAGAGTTTAGCGCCGGATAATTTCAACGCTATCCCTGTTCGCCGGGATCGTACGGAAATGCGATTATTTCGTTGCGGAAATATTGGCTCAGCCCCGCGTGGATCTGTAAAGTCACGTCGTTGACTGTCGAATAAAAAGACCGAATTCTCCGGCGAAACTGCTAATTTTGGTCGCCTCCGGAGTCGCTTTATAAGCGCACGCGATGCACCAAAGAGGTTGAATAAATATTTGTAAATATAAATGTTAGTTGTCGAGTGAAAGGAAGGATTCGTTACGAGTTGTCGAATATTTTTTATAAATAAGATACATTTAAATCTAAAGTGTCTTTATTTTAATATTTAATTTGATAGATTATATCTACACCTCACGATAAAAAGATACT
This sequence comes from Melipona quadrifasciata, assembly GCA_001276565.1. Classification (NCBI taxonomy): domain Eukaryota; kingdom Metazoa; phylum Arthropoda; class Insecta; order Hymenoptera; family Apidae; genus Melipona; species Melipona quadrifasciata. The sequence continues at coordinate 100,655 of KQ435947.1, read as the reverse complement.
CGAAAGATGTGTGGCACTCGTCGAATTGCTAAAAGCAATCGTTTCGATAAAAAAATCAACTTTTATTACTTACTAACGTTCTGTCTCGTGAGTGAATCAACTTGCAATACTAAATGTTTTATTATTGATTGTAACAAGTTTTGCAAATACAACTCCGACTAAAATTACGTCTGTCGGCTTACAGAAAACAAATATCCGTTGAAAGGATCAAGTGTACGTTGCTATGTGGGAAATATGATTCAAAAACATCCCACTGGGATGAATTTTATATATAAATAAATTTCTGGAAGAAACCGCTATTTTTATGGAAAAACGCTAATCTGATTTTAAAGATTAATTCTAATATTATTATAATGTAACTTAATATTCTACTGTATTTATTAGTAAAATTTATAATAAAACAGAAAGAGGAATTGACACAAATATTCTACATTTAATTAACTGGAAATTTTTCAAACTTTCCATTCTAGGTAGCGGAGAATTAAACTAGACTTAATCTTTTCAATACCTTGGAATTTTTCTATATATCATTTAGAACAACAAAACATTGTCGTAGAAACTATAGAATGTGTAAAAATCTCGGTGATACATGTATACTGTTTCCCAACAGATAAAAATATATTTTGTAAAAAATAAGGCGTTAATAACAAAGTTCGAAATAATCAAATATTCAGTAAAATAAAAATCGATTGGGTACTGAAAGGATTAATATTCTATATTATTTCATTTTACTGTTTTACTCAGGAAGATAAACACACCTGTAATGAAGTATTAGTATGTTTAATAGACAAACAGATTGTGGGATATTTTCTCAATGATTTCCAAGATTCAGCTATATAGGAAAATGTTATGCTTTGAGTATAAACAAATTTTTAAATAAATTTTTAAATATTTCTTTTAAATAAGGAAATTTATTAAATGTATTATACATATTCGATATTACAACAAATGTACTTTAGTAAAAGTATATGCGTGATGTAACGTACACAAACGATGTAATTTTCTATATTCAAAAATATCTGTATGTTTATCAAATTTATTATCAAATTTATATATACATTACTAAATCATTATCCAGTTCTAATTAAACTTGCACAAGACTTCTAATTAAACTTATCTAATTAAACTTGTTTAACACACGAAATAAACAGTGAAAGAACATAAATTTAAATCAACGATTCAACACGTTTTGTAAGAAACAAGAAAATATTTTTTTATTTATAATATTGTACTGTTACGACATAATCTATTCGTGATATTTTTCGTATGCTTCTTATCAGAAATTAGCTGAAGGGATGAACGATATCCTCCGTACTGTCTACGAGAACACTTCATAACAGACTTTGTTAAGAGATGTACATAGTTCCTGTCGTAAATTATTTTCTGCTTAACGAAACGAGAGCGGAACAGAAAAGATAACCAGCCGTTCGTCTTCGTTTTTAATAAACTTTCTTCGGGATTTGCTTTTAAATTTTAATTCGAATTTCCCTCGGAAAGCTTAAGCACGATCACAATTTTAATACACAACGAGTTTTCTCTCGTCGACGGTGATGCGTTATCGATGTTTTTCCCCCCAAATAAACTCCAGACACTACTCTCGATGGATTTAGCTGCAGTTTATTGTAACTCACCGCATTGCAAACTATCTCTATCGGGATGAAATTTGAAATGACGGTCTATCTGCCAAAATAGTATTTCGATATTCAAAAATCGAGATATTTGTGATATTTGTGAAATCGACACTACGTAAATTTCATTTTCAAGTAATGCAAAGTGATAATGAATTATTTCACTTATAGTAAAACAATAGCAAAGTTAAAAAAAAAAAAGAAGATCTTGCATACTCTTTTTACGAATATTGGGTTTTTGCCCTTTGTTACGTTACACCCTGAAAATCATTACATTTATTGCAACATTTAATTGCGCACATGATTGAAACAATGAAAACAGATTTAAACATTCTTTGAATTATTTATCGAACACGAAACAAACGTGGCGTATATTTATTTATATATTATCGTAATACGTTATCTGTTTTAAACTTTCAACAAGCAAACCAATTACTTTGTTATTGATATGCTTATTTGTTCAAAGGATTGCTATAATGGATTGTAGCTATTGATCTTTGCGTGGCTTTTGTGATCCTTGTAAAGTAATGCATACGTTTTTACTAAATGTTTTATAACTTCTACATACATTTTCACTTCAGAATTGTTGAAAATTTTATCAGTGTAATATCATAATATAACGATGCGTTACGAACGAAATTTTTAAATTTTAAAATTTTTGTATTCGTAAGAGATATTCGTACACAAACTGAATAGTTTCACGAGTCGTAGTAAAAGGAAAATTTATCAAGCACGACAGTTTATTTAGTTGTTACATGTTAATGTACTTGAACTGTGAAAAGTGATAGCAAATATTAAAAGAACTCGAACGAGCGCGAGCACCTATTTTTATCAGTTTTGCAGTAGTACTATATTTTACGAAACGAAAATCTGGTGGCGCAGAGCGCACGAAACGATTGATAATGCGGTGACGAACCGAGATCACGGATGATCGATATTCAGTCTAGATGCGAGAGTATTCTTCGCGAAACTGAAACAAACTGGTAAATTAACACATCGAATTCCCTCACACGTGGTGGCCGTGTGGCCAGCAGCGGAACTTCCGATCGGTCTGGAACTGTGTACCATCCGCAACGAGTTTCCGTGTGGCGAAGTTCCCTACCCGCGATAGCCTTCGGCATTTGTATCAGAGAAAAAGGGAGCACGTGGAAAGTGGAACGCGGGAAATGCGCTATAATCGACGTGCCGTGACATGGTTTTAATGTGCACGAAAGTTGTGTATTAGAACGGCTGTAAATCTCAATTCTCGTCGACTACGTTTTATTCGATTATTTAATTAATTAACAAATGTGCACAGCACAAGGAAATTCTCAAAGGATTAGACCACCCTGAATCGTCTAATCGAAATTTTTTCATTGGTAATTATTAAATGAAAAGTTCCAATATTTTTCAAGTATATAGATGTGATTTCCGTCTTCGTATTTTAATTTCTTTTTTTTTTTTTATCAAACTGCTGTAAAACGTTGTTTGCTAATTCGAAAGTAAGAAATTGCTAGAAATATATTATTTATGCACTTGTCCGGATACAAAAATTTATATAAATGGAATTTATTTAATTCATTTAATGTAATATCGATTCTATTAACCTCTTGCGCTGGAATGACGTGCCACACACGTCGAGAATTTTTTCGTCCCAAAATTGCAATATTTTCTCAGTTATAAATATATTTAAGTGTGACCCAGACGAAACAAGTGATAAATTTATTACTTTTCAATAATTTCTATCCAGTGATATCATATCGACGAGTTCAAAAGGAAAAGAAAGCGACGAATTATTGTATACGGTTTGGTCACTCGTTATGGTCCGCGAACCAGTTGCTAGCGCAAGTGGTTAATGACAAGAGCATAAATAAGTTCAAATAAGTGCATTCAATTAGAGTTCGTATAAACGCAGATTTTCTCTACGATGTTTTCAATTATTTAATTATTTGCACATGTTCTTTTCTTTCTTTCTTAAATCGACCTACATTACTCTTCTTGCCGTAATTCTTCCGACAAAGTTGTATAAATAAGCATAAAATAAAGCTTACGATGACTGTGCGTCGTGATCGTATTATTGGTTGATTTATCGCGCGTTCAATGTGAGAGAGACTTGCAAACGTGAAAATCACGTTTGGTAAAGTGATGATATTATTCTTACTAAGTACCCTGAGGAAGAAGTTATGGAGCAAGTCCTAATACTTCGTCGTACTTCTGCCCGTGGAGGGGTTGTTGAACTGGTGAAATATGAGGAGATTATTTGGCAATCAAAGAACAGTCTACTTAAGAGATTCATAAAAGCGTGCCGGAGAAAAACGACAAGGACGGTGTGGAAACTTCTGAAAAATAGTTATTACCATTCTATGTTGAATAACGCTGAAAAATGCACGAATGAATTCATGTCCATAAATTGTCATTTTTCAACAGTACTCGTGAAAAATAGTGTACTCGAGACTGAGAAGAGATTGAAATTAAATTTGTTGCTTTGCTATTTTGCTGTATTGGCTCATTGAAGTGAAATTTTAACTAGAAACCATTCAAATTTATGAATCACATGAAATACTGAAGCTTTGGAATATTTT
>KQ435947.1:77298-89639 GCA_001276565.1 Melipona quadrifasciata | reverse complement strand
GAGAGATGGAAGAAGGTTATAGAACAGAACGGTTCATATATAACGTAATAAATCCATCTTAAACAAAAAATATCGTGTATTCATTTCGCATCAAAAAGAAGGGAAGAAACTTATGGGACACCCTAATATTACACAATAGATCTCCTGTATGTGTTTCCCAATATTCAAATACTCTAATATCCGAACAGAATGTTTATCGGTAACAGATACTTTTTCTTGTGCCGATACTTCTTGTTTTTCAAACTGTTCGACATGTTTTTCACAATTGTAAAAGAACTCACTAAAATATCAGATACAAGACTTCGCTTGAATTCAATTAAAAATATTAATTAATGATGTATGATGTAAGAAACTATCTTTAATTTTTAAACACAATTTTTTCACATAGTAAAAGTAAATGAAAATACGTACGTTGAATTCCCAATGTTTCGAAAAATTGGCGATATTCAAATTGTCATAATTTCGTTATAATTCTGCTTAATTTCAGAATTCCGGATTCGTTTCGTATTCGCGAAAGTGGAGAAGCGAAGATGATCGTTTTACTTTGAATTTGCTCCTCTCGAAACACTGAACAATTTCAAAAACGCTGTGAATTTTCCGTCGTTTATCGCTCGATGTAAAAAATAAACTGCCCCATCTTCCGACAGAATATCCAAAACTTGCGAATTAGTGTGAATTTTCGTCATCGGTTTTGATTTGAATTTACCGTGCGTGTTGCATGCCGTACTTGATTCTGTCGCCAACAATTACTACCAAGAAAGCTAATGTACTTACTTGAAGATCCACCGTAATGTGTACACGTGTAATTTAAGTGGTAAGGATTGTCGTTCTCAGGTCTCCCTGATGCTGTACTCATGGACATTCAAGTACCGTTTATCCCGTGATAAATTGTCCAGGTGACTGGAATCGTGTGCTTCCGCGCAACAGTCGTTGGGATTCACGCAGGCGGGAATACAAACAACATCCGTGTAATGGCTGAACACTGTTTCATCCTTTCTTCTTTTCAAAAACGAAACTTATACGGCCAAGATGAACGAAAATTCACCGTGAAGATGACGACGAAATTTGATTAGGATTTATGCTACAACACTATCGCCATGAATTTTTATGGATTCTTAATAGATTTATGGGCTGAAAAGGAAAATGTTCCGAAGAAAAGTCAATCTGTTTTTAGTGGGCTATAAAGCCTATGTTTTGTGTTATATTAAAATTAAAATTCTTTTTCGATAAAAGAAGTCCTTAAGAACTTAGAACTTAAAAATTTGCGATTAATAAAGGGAAATTGTAACTGTTGCACTTTATCAATCCTTTTCACCAAATTAAACTAAACTGTGTTCAACATCCGTTGTAATTGAACACGTAACTGGTGTCCATTTTGTTGTAAACACAGTTCCAGTTACTGAAGTAAATCGTTGCTACAATCCGTTGCATTAAATACTTTACATTGTCACATTTTCAGATTTTAAGAGCTCAACGTCATGATATGAAAAGTTGTTAAATTCGCCTTAATATCAGCTACAATATGGTAGAGACAAAAATTTAGAAAAGTCAGAGTCACTCTAATTTTTTTACCGGAAGAAAATTTTTTAAGGAATGTTCTTTATTGCTGTTTAGTTAAATTTTTGTTAGACTATTAGAAGTCCATGAAAAGTCGCAACGACAGGCAATGTCTGGATTGGATCGATTCTGTTTTCATGAAATATTGTTTATTAATGTTTCATTCTTGTAGACTTTAATGCATATCTACGTTTTTTAAATATAATAAAAAAACGAAACCTCGGTGGAACATTGTTATATTTCGAGTATTTATATATTTGTTTTACATTGAAGAGTTACCAAGATATTAAAGTCATTGAGTTGTCGAAATGCGACTATATTTCTTTATATACAAAAATATTTGACACATTGACGATGGTCACTGGTAATTTGTTCCTATAAGTATTCTAGAATAATTAATTAAAAATGAACATCGTTAACAAAGAATTTTAAATAACATAAATAAATAAATAAATAATATTATTAATAAATGAATAAGTAAGTAGATGATATTATAAAATTATTTCATTGCAATGTGAATTTTGTACAAATTGGCAGTCAATGTGTTAACGAATAATTACTGTTGTTAAAATAAGCTTTGAATCTACAGTTTGGAAAACTCGAAAACACTACTTGGACCTCAAAAATTTGAAGGCCCCAAATGCTTGAACTCTTGAATTCTTGAACTTGGAGATTCGAGCCTAAATTATCTGTCTAAGTTATGTACGATTACAATGGCGATTGTAAATAGTAGACTGTCAAATGTGTAACGCTACATATGCCGATGTATTGTGGTGTATTATTCGCGAAATGAACCTTGACACTAGAATAACCGAATCTATCCATTCAGATTTTTTTTTTTTTTACAATTGCTTAAAAGATGCAGACATTTTTGTCAAAATTAATGATAAAATTCTTCTGTTTAGACAGAAGCATCGCTATATAAATCTATTTATTTTTATTTAAATTACAACGATTTATATGTAGAATATTTTGACACGTGTTAAAGATTGGTTGTTCTGTTAGTTAAGAGCTTTGAGAACTGTCTCGAAGCTTTGGTCTTAAAGTTTCGAAAGCTTGAGCTTCGTATAATACTGGTCTTCGACTCAGCGTTTAAGATTTAGTTTTGATGCTTCAAACGCTCGAGCTTTATATATTCACTATAATAATAATAATTGAAGAAATAAATTCTTGTCAGCGAGACGTAAATTTTACGAAGAAAAAGTATACCAATATTAGTATAAATATTAATAAGAAAGACACGTGCATAGTAGATTATGTCTTGACACAGCATAGCTAAGTAAGTCTCAATTAGTTATCCCTTAGTAATTTCCTAACTACTATTAAAGCACTTTGGTAATTTCCCGAGTGACTAACATTCAGAATTAATCTTTGAACGTTGGATGATTATGAATGTGAGGGAATTATACATGAGATTTGTCAAATTATCGTAGAAAATAAATATACGTCTTGTTTATTGTGGAATTTGCAATAACAAAAAATGTTTTTGTCTAGGGAATGATCAAATGAATATGTGCAGTTATATATCATAATTTTCCAATTTCTGTTGTTGTTATATCATATTGTACATATATATATATAAGAACTAAAATTTCTTAAAATTGGACATACTTCGTACTGCATGAAACAAATAGCCCAGAGATTTGATTTTTGGCTTTCTTCTTTCTCTTCGTATAAATTTTTCAAAGCTATTAAAATAATGAAATTTATTTTAACAGTTGTTAAGTAATTACCGTTAAATCATAGTAAATAAAAAAATACAATAGATTTCTTGGACTTTCTATTAAGAGAACCGTGGTATACCAACAACTTCGGTTATTTGAAGCTTCGTAAATTTGTAGAGAATTACTGGGCAATATTTTCTAGAAGGTGAACACATCCCTTATTTCTTTGTTTCTCTGCACAACTTTCAAACAATAGTAATTATAAAACGAAATACTTTGAATGAAAATTCATTAGTTCTCGATATTCCGAACAGTGATACTGCAATGAAATTGATAAAGATTTCTTGCATAAAAAAATAACAGAAAGAAATACTTCACCATAATTTTCAATAATTTGAATTTCCTGTCACGTCCAAAGAACAGATACAGCCTTATTACAAATGCAAACACACGTGCCAAACTTGACAGAAAATTCAATATTAAAATTATTTTATCAAATGCTCTTTTGTGCGAGTATACGCGTATTATTTATGTGCATTACTTATTCTTGTCTATTGTCATCGAACGATGCAAAAATAACGACAATAAAGCATGAATAATTGCGCGAACAAGCTTTGCAAATCCTTTTTTTCTGCAGAGGATATATTATGTATACAGATATAATGATGTTTCGTTATTTTGTATTCAATCTTATTATACAATGTATTCGTTCTATTTGGAATCGTATGGAAACCGTAATACGAAAAATATTCAAATAAATGTTGCGCAGTATAATTTATTAACGAGTCGATCAAACTCATACGGAAAATTTTACCAATAACAGTTAAAGAATTACACTACATGGATGGACAATTTTTTGAATATTTGGAACAAATCTTGATGCGATTGTAAGGTTGTGCGAATTGAAAAACAACGCAGACAATAATAATCAGAGGTAAAGAACTGATACAATCATAGTTAAAAGTGTAATCATTCTACGATTATTAAACTAATCATAATCTTTGATTACATGATCTTGAGTATTTCTAATCTCTAATAAAAATATATTTCATAATGTATTTGCACACATCAACGGGTAACCGATAATTTATTTCATTAAGAATTGTTGTGAGTTACCTTAATGAGATAAAAGTGTTGCCGAGTTAGGTTCGAATCAGGCAACCTGTTTCCAATTATGTGGTGTTGATAATACAAATCAAAATATTAAATAAATATTAAATTTAGCTCAAATTTAATTTAAATTTAATCTGAACCTTAAGATACGTATAATTAAATATACAACATTAAAAATTTCTTCGCGCATGCTTCTAACTAAACGAAATCCGAGGTTGTTGAGAATCATGCCTCTGATAGATCCTCTATTTAATTGGTCTATTTTATTTGTTCAATTTTCATTGTACTATTATACATTTTATGTAATTTCATTATATTAGAAATAAATTTGCAAGTTGTAAGTGAATCGATACGATAATCTTGTTACAAGAGCTATGCAATAAGAAGTATGGGAAAGGAAAAACTACAGAAAAGAGTATTAGTAATCGAATCCGCAACATTTCGTTTGAGGCACTTCCCGCAGGAAGAACGGCAAGTTCCGCGACAAAGATTTGCAATTCCACTCGGCCAGACACTGGCGCTGTCGTCTTCGGTTCCACTTCGTCAGCGACCGTGAGGAATTTCAAATCCCCTGGACACGATGGAGAAGTTTCGCGCAGGGAGGAGAGAACTTTGCCTGTAGCCTTTTTCGCCACGACCTCCGTTATCACACGCGAGTTGTAGCGAGGTTGATGGCCGACCGTTGGCCAGATTTCCGTCGACGAAATTACGTGTTCCTCGAATGAAAAGCGGCCGTTAATGACGGTTGCGATTGTGTCGCAAATTGGCTAATCGACCCTCTTCATTTAGCGAACGCTGGCCGCACGATATTGTTAGGCGTTCATATTTAATTTCAATTACTTAACATGACGTCTCGAATAATGAGAGTAATTCATTCGCACGTAGTTAATTAAAATTCAGTGAAAATATCTTGGGCAAGTGTCCGTTTTACGATTCGAAACCAAAATTTGGAAAATTCAAATGTTTCACGAGTATTTGGTTGCTCGGGAAGTTCGCGAAATTGAAGACAAAATTGAGAATATATCGTGCCTTTGTAGATATAGCTTTGTAGATATACTATTATGTGTTAATACATTTCTTATATTTAAATAATATAACAATATTGTGTAAATTCACTTTATCAAAATTTATGAAAATTCTTCTGCTCAATTTGATGATTGATTTTATTGCTTCCTTCAGTAGAGGATGTACAACAAATTTAATACACGAATTTTTTATTCTTTCATTTAACTAAAGCGATTTTTCCAGGAGTTTAATCAAATTTTGACGGAAGAAATTTCCGCTTGGTTTGTTTCTCAGGTAAAGAACAGGAAATAAACGATGCAGTTTTACATTATATAATGTAAAATATAAACATATTTATATCTTGTATAAAGCTTTATAAAGTCTTGCTTTTATAAAATCATTATTCTTTTATAAAATATTTTATTTCCATTATATAGATAGGTATGCTCGCATCCTTTTTATATTTAAAAATTTTGCATTTTTCATAATATCCGAAAAAGAAAGTTTCATTGATCTTTGAATCTAATTAAAACATTCCACAATGGGAAATTTCTACCATCTTCAGATTTGGATTATAAAACAATATCATTCGCAACTAAACTTTTTGTTTAATTTTAAATGAACTCGAGTTAATGAAATTGTCTGATTATCTATCATAAATTATGAACCATACATGCAGAAATATAATGTATCATTTAAGAAACTGAAGCTGATCTCAAAATTTCCAGTGTGTTTTCGTGGACAGAAGGAAAGTGCCAATACTTTATATATGTATGTATGTCTAATATAGATATGATTTTTGGAAAGTTTTTCCATACTTGTAAAAAAAAGTATAATAGAAAGAAAAGACGACGAATTTAGAATCATCGTTACGTTAATACAACGTTTAAAGAAGTTGAAGCATTTGAAGTATTTTAAACTTCTTAACCAAGACGAATTAACTCGCCATTTGTATTTTTGATCTCTTTATCTATAAATTTTTTATTTTTTAATGTATCGTATCATCTTTCTCCAAAGTCATAAAATAATAAATACAACCTAATAGATACCTATATGTATCTGTGAATCATAATCAGAGAATGGAATTAACCTAATTGGAGTTAAGTTATTTTTGAATAAATATATGATTATAGAAAATTTTTATTAAAAAAATAGATTAATATATATATGATATTAATATAATAAATATTACAAATATGATAAATATAATAATAACGTGAAGTAAACCAAATGGAGGAAAGGAGTCTCCTGTGCATCTACGTAAAATCACGTTCATTTCATCTCTTTAAACTTACCTCACTTTTCATTGAAATTTCGCAGCATCAACTTGATTAACTATGTATTTACTTCTACGCGTTTCCAACATTACAACGTCCAGCTGTATCAGAAATTTGTTTTCTATTGTAACGTTATATTCTCCGAGATTATTTCACGTTGGAAACACAATATGAAATGAGATTCATCTTGTTTCAGTTACATGTCTCGCTGCGAATGTAATATTAAAAAAAATGCGCGTATTTTCGAATCGTTTACTCCTCGGTAAATTTTCTACGATGTGTGCATCGTAGAAAATTTTCCTCGGTGACAATCTTTCTTTTTTACATCATCGCAATTAGTTTCGTCGTTCGTTGCTTTTCAACGATATTTGTCCCACATTTTTATTTTGTATCTCAGTCACACGCAGACTGCTCGAATATGGTTAAAAAAAAAAAAAATAGACATAGCGAAACAAGCGCAAATGACAAATTCACATAGAGAAAAGCTTTTTAAAACCACTGCCCTTTTTTAAATGTTTGTGCAAATTCATCTTCGAATGTTGTATATTTTTTTACGTCAACTTTACTTATTTACTCCCGTTTCACATTCACGAGTATCGGGAAAAAATTACGACTGACGGGATTTCTAGCAACAGATGCCTCTTAATTCTTGTGCATTTTTGTTAAATCGGTTCTGTTCCATTGGAATTTTGATGTACTCTCAAGTACTGACAAGTCCATGATAATTTAGAAATCTCAATTATTCGAATTTATTGGGTGACAAATGTATTTGGATAATGGAACAACAGATTTATCTGTACTAAATTTTATACATTTTAGATATGAAATATTAATGATCCCATAATTTTTTAAGCTAATTTTGTAACGTTAAAAATTATACCTACGTGCTATTTGTGCTTCGCATCATCTGCTCTTCAGGTACAGGTCATTTTCAATTAATCCTTGTATAGGTATTTTTTTCACTGATTCTTTTTCAACTTTTTAATAATTTCATATTTCATTTTAATTAATAAGACAATCTGTTTCACACTAATGCAATATTAGTACAGTGATATACATATAGTATCTTCAATATAATAGTTCGGATAATGAATATTCCGATAGTCTAGATAGATTCTACTGTAAATTGCCATCCTGTGATATACTCAATAAATAAAATAATTATTGGAAAACACTATCGTTCTTGCTGTCTTGTAAGCCGATGTTTTATTAAAAAAAAAAAAAAGGAAACACTTAAAGTTACGTTTTATTACGATGATGTTTAAAAAAAAGGACTAGAAAAAGTTTTGATAGTGTTAATTATAAATTATAAACTATTTCATATTCACTAATATAGAAATCAGATTCATGTATTATTTATATTTATGTATTATCATGGTGTTAGTATTGTTATATATTTGTTTGTACTAGTTTCACTTGGTATTAAGTTATTTAATTTTAGAATCTTCAATTAATTCAATATTTTTATTTAAATTTTAATTACTATTCTATCATGAAAAATATAACATACTAAACATATCTATAATATAATGGTACAAATTGGAAAATCAACGAGTTCATTTATAATTCTTTCCAATTGATTTATATCAAGCAACAGAGAAAATTTAATCATTTCTTTATAATAAGAAAGAATGATTTAGAAGGACGTTTATTTTATTTTATTCCCCAAAATAGTTCTTATTCTTATTTTCACGAATGATTTTTTAAAAACAACAGAACCGACATAATATCGATTATTAGTGTTCCATTTCATAAGGTAATCAAGGAAATTCTACGATTTTTTTTATTTATAAGAAAAAAAACGTAAAAAATCGTTCATCAAAGTAAAAATAGCTATTTTTGGCAAAATTGTGTATCACTCTAGACATTCATCACTATCATAAAAGAAACGATTGTTTAATATTATTAGATTCTATTTTCTAATAGAACCATTTTCTAATGGAACTATAAAAAGAAATTCTAAAGATTCTATAATTTTAAAAAATTTCGAAAAATTAACATTTGAAGTATGCCTAATCTTTTAATACAACAAAAACAGCTGTCTTTCAATAAACTTTCCAGAAATCCTGTTAATTCAATGTTAATTCATCGTGGCTGATTTTATTGCTAACGACATTCAAAATTCAGGTATTTTTGTACTCTTGTTTAAAAATAACAGAACACCGGAAGAAGTATAGCCTTCTGAAATTCTCGAGCGTTGCAATACAAGAACTCTCATTGTGCAATATTACCACGGACCAATGATTAATTACCATAATACTATAACGTCATACATCGGAAACGTTCAACAAAGATAAAAGCAGCACGCGCACCGAAAATTTGCCGCGAGGAAGCATCATCAGTGTTTGCGTAGGAAAAGAGCGCGATGAAAGGGGGTGTCCGCGTATCGAGCCCTTCCGGTGGCCGTAAAAGACTAAGACAATCGCGAGGAACAGCACGACGATTCCATTTAACGAGCGAAGCGGACCAAAACTCGGTTATGCAGGTAGAAAACGCCGCGTATATTGTATACCCGGCGCGAGCTCGCCTCACGGACACACCCTGGCGTCGCGACACGCTCGTAAAAGCAGCCTGTATCTTTTCGCTCATTAACTCGCCTCAACAATGAGCGGTGGGTGTCGGCGTAGTACGTCGAGATCCTTTCAACCCCCATCCATCCACACCCTTCCAGTGACAGCGGCGCGCACGCGCGCTGCCCGACCATGGAGGCGGTTCGCGCGTAAAATCGCGCCGACCGGCGGCGGTCAGTCGCGCGTAATACGGCGCGGGGTGCGGTTTGTTGCGTTTGTCCTCGAGAATTTCGCGTACGCGTTCGCACACTTGCGCTCGTCGTCCGTGAATTTTGGCCTCTTCGATCGTGCCTGATTGTGTGCGTCGATAGTTCGTCGCGGTTCGAGCCGGATGACTTCGACGTCTTGGTTCGTATGCACCTGCCGCGCGTGACGAGAGCCTAGAGCGAGGATGCGCTTCGCGGGAGGCTCGTGTGCCTTGCTGCTGCTGGCACTGACATTGTGCTACGGCACGGGCCCTGTCCAGGCGAAAAACGACAATTGTGAGTAACTTCAACGTCGGTGTGCTTAACACCTTGCGCTGACAACTGGTTCGCGGACCATAACGAGTGACCGAACCGTATACAATAATTCGTCGCTTTCATTTTCTTTTGAACTCCTCGGTATGATTCAACTGGATAGAAATGATTAAGAAGTAATAAAGTTATCATTTGTTTTGCCTAGGTTATATTTAAATATACTTAGAACTGAGAAAATGTTGCAATTTGGGACAAAAAATTCGCGACGTACGTAGCACGTCATTCCAGCGCAAGAGGTTAACGTTTGACGGCGCCTCTACGGTTACACAAAGGGGCCGGGGAGGGGGGAAGCGTTTGTCGTCGGACGTTTGGTCGACAAGTGGTTGCGAGAGGGACGAGGACAACAGGGGTTGTCAGGGTTGCGAAGGTAGACAGGTTGTTGTAACGGATGTACGAGGGATTGGAAGTAAGGTGTGGTTTGTGTTGAGTAATCGGGGAATTTTGAACAATTGAAGTAAGAGAACGATGACGAAGGTAAATGATTGCGCATGTTTAATACTGGCAAGCTTCTTTAAATGTATTTGGATAATTTTCAGATTCAAATTCTCATGTAAATATAGCATAAGAAGAAAATAGCGAATGTGAATGGACGTGAATATAGGATGAAACTTTTTAACATATATTTAACACTAATGGTGAGAATTTTTATTCAAATGCTGATATGAGCATGCATAGAACATATAAAAGTTTATTTTTAAAGTGGCGTGAGTCGCTTTGTTTTTACATAAAGATGTTTAACGAGCCTAGAAAAATTGGTACTAACTTTTCGAGAAAATTTACTCGTGTTTGTCATCTCAGATACTTGTGTATGTTTCTAAGTGTAAACAGTTTCACACAGAATCGTTAACGAATCGTTATTTTTCATTACTATAAAGTAACTTGTAATGCTTTCGAAATGAAGAAACAGAGCTACAGCCAGCTGCAGTAAATTGAATAACTTTCACTTATTACGAATAATGAATATTATATTCGTACTTTGCTTGATCAAATACGATAAACTATTAACTAGAAACAAAGTATGCAATTATTATATTATCATAAAAATGAAAGTTGGAAGAAAGTTATAAATAATTAACGTTTATGTTAGTAAAGTATCCAGTAACGTTTATATTTCGGTTTGTTTATAAAACAATTAACATTAAAAGATTAAAAATTGAAACATTAAAAACAACTGATATTAAAAAGAATAACGCAATCCATCTAAAATTTATAAGTAAAATTATATTACAAGTGTAAATGCTTTAAAAATACAGATTTATTTTTTAAATAAATTGTTTCATCGGAGTTGGTAGGGATATAATTTTATTAATACTTAATTTAAATCGTAATAAAATTATTGCTTAATCGGAAATTGTTTATAATAAGTTTCAAACAAGTTTTTATGTTTTTATGTTTAATTCAGGCTATAGAAATGATTGAATATTTTAAATTAATACTCGTACGAAAATAACCGATATTGGTATTGGATCATGTAAATTATTAATTTATTGTAAGACTTAATTTAGTTGAAATAAAAAATTAAATGAGATTATTTTTCTTCGTGGCATAGCTTTATTTTTTGGAATAAATTTATTTTGCTCATTTTTTCCCTTAATTCTTTTATATCAAATTCGTTTAAATCTGTTATGCATAGAAATACGTACATGAGATAAATTTAAAGTACAAAATTTTTTATTATTTTGAATGTTTTCAAAGGTATCATTTTTTAGATCCAATGTACACGAGCGATCTACATGAAAGACAAGGACAATGTAAACATAAACATATCACTTTCTTCATTTAATCATTCTTGTGATTTTTCTGTTATCGTGCGACAATTCTGCAATTCTGTAGATAATGTACGACATTCGCGTCTCTTGTGTTCATTGAGTTTTGATGTTTTCAAATTATTAACACGTATATCTGATTTAACTTCCATGTTTCTTTACCTTAAACTTTCACTTATACTAAAAAAATTCCAAATAATTAATTAAAACAATTTTAATGAATTTTAACGACTTTTAAGATTGTAAGATCATTTAACAATGCTCAGTATATAAAATCTCTTCGAGAAGAATAAAAAATTTACAGTAGTCAAAAATATTTTTCTGCAAAATTTTGTTTATATCTGGAATGAAATTTAAAATTATTTATCTAGGGAGATACAATTGAATAAATATTTTTATTATAATAAAATACTTGATAAAAAAATTGCTTGTATGCATTATATTGTTGTTTGTATTGTTAAATATTATTGATATTTAAGCATCCTTTTTCAAGCAACACACCAATTGATATTTACATTTATTAATACTGTCTTTGGAACTTTCTTTCATTTTACGTTGTTAGATACATCTTCGCACAATATATATTTTTTGTTTTTTTTTCTTTTTCGTTCTTAGGCACTTTGTCACGTATAAATAATTCTTTTTAATAAATAATTCCTATTAAATATTATATAATTAAAAGTAACATAGTTAAATAAAATATTATAGAATTAAAGAAATGATTTTTATTATCACAACGTACAAGTTAGAAAAAAAAGGCTTCCTTGTTATACATATATATATTTGTATGTCTGTGTGTGTGTGTGTGTGTTTATTATCTGGACATTTCCCACATAAATTTACGTTATAACAATGAAACTAATGTAAATAC
>KQ435947.1:51096-66639 GCA_001276565.1 Melipona quadrifasciata | reverse complement strand
TTTAATTCCATTGTACTTACAAGTTATTGTACTTATATTATTTAATTTTTTCAAATTTAATGGAAAATGAAACTTTTATATATTAGAAATAATTATTTTAAGTGTATCTAAATTTAAATTTTATTTATCGAGTTGCATTATTTTAATTAGAATTCCAACATTTGTTATATATTATTGTAGGAATCTCGAACGAGGCCCCAATTTTGTATGAATCCCGGCTGAGATCCCAGTTTGTAGGAATTTTTAGAAATTTTTATTTAAGATAATGATGAGGTATTTGCAAGTTGATTTGAAAATTATCGCTATAATCTAGATATGCTTTATACTAAACACGCTGAATTCGCTATCTCTTCACTCATTCAAGGTTCGCAACTCTCAGTCCTTTCGCTTTCGCGACTCACTACTCTCTATGTCCTTCTACTCTCGCGGCTCACTACTCTCTGTGTCCTTTTGCTCTCGCTCATCTGCACGAAACATTCGTCGTTCACACACACACGCACGCAAACGCAGCCATACCTTAAAATATTTTAAGTGCTAGGACCTGGAAAACTAGAATAAACATTCCCAGATCCTAGGCCTAACTTTTGCTATCATCTGCTAACAAATGACACGCAGGCGACGATTGTTGGGCACTGGAGAAAGTCCCGAGTCCTTTCCCGGATTTCCCAATCCCACATTATTATATATTAGTTTTATATATTTTATATTGTATGTTCTTAGTCAGTTTTTTCTTTTTTACATTTGGTAATATCCGCTCTGACGGTGTCTATGTTGATTGGTAATGGTGTTAGTTTTCGCACGTTGCATCTGTAACAACTAGTGGAGGTTTTAACATCTACAATGCATACGATACCGTCTGTACCAGGATACGTTTTGACTATTTTTTCGAGAGTCGACTGAGCAGGTAGAGTATTATCTTCTCGTAGGATGACGATGGATCCCTCCTTGATTGCCCTTGGCCTATTTGTGTCGGGTGTTTAGTTCGTTCAGGTATTCCTTATGCCAGCGCACCCAGAAATCGCGCTTGATCTTCGAGATGTGCTGCCAAGAGCAGAGCCTGTTTGTTGGGGTGTTGCTGAAATCGTGTTCCGGTAGTTCTGTGAATGGTCTGCCAATTAAGAAGTGGCCAGGGGTTACTGCTTGAAAATCATTAGAATCTAAAGATATGGTGATGGTAGGTCGTGAATTCAGTATGGACTCGACTTGTGTGATGAAAGTGTTGAACTCCTCGTAAGTGAAGAGTTCATTACTGCTCATTCGTCAGATAATGTTTAAAGGATTTCACTGTCGATTCCCATAATCCGCCGAAGTTTGGAGATTGTGGAGGAATGAAATGCCATTCTATTCCCTTATTACTGAGAAATGTATGCACCTGTTCTTGGTGTTGTTTTGTATTGAGAAGTTGTTGAAGGTCTTGTAATTCATTGTTGGCACCGACGAAGTTTTCCTCGTCTGGTAATGAACCTTTTCAGGCTGGCAATAAAGGCTTCGGTACTCAGGTCGCTAGTAAGTTCAAGATATACAGCCCGTATAGCTAAACACATGAAACACGGCGACGTACACTTTAATACGCCCCCTATTGCGAATCTTTTTTTCTGAATATGGAATGGCCAACAGTAGTCGATGCCGACGTTGGTGAAAGGTGGTGCTTTGTTTATTCTGACTGCCGGTATGTCTCCCATAAGATACTGTGTGGTCGGTGGTGCTGCCCTGAAACATCTTATGCAATTTCGTATAATTTTGCTGGTTTGATTTCTTCCGTCCAGGAGTCAATATTTCTGTCTGATATGGTACAATTGTTTGTGCCCCCGCATGGAGGTTTTGGTTATGATGACGAATGATTAAGCCTGTTATATGATGCGATTTGGGTATGACCATTAGATGTTTTGCATCATAAGCCTGGGTAAGTCGTTCCCCAACTCGAATGATTCCATTTTTGTCCAGGAATGAGTTTAACGTGAACAGTTTGCTTCTGTTATGAACTTTGCCGTCTTAACCCCTTGCCGTACTATTTAGCTCAACGAAATCCGTGCCCAAGCGGTCAGGAACGACGCGCACTAAACGGGCAGCGTGATGCGCGAGGCAATCACAGAAGCCGACGTGCGGATACCTGTTATATAGCTATATACGCTTTCTTGTTCCACGCGATACTGTTCTTGTGGACGTCAACATTAATTTAATCCTTGTTCCTTTTTTATATATATATTTTTAATACAATATCTCAGTCAATACTTTAAAATATAAATGTTAGTACTATAATTCCTGCATAATAGACAAGAAATAACAAGTGTCAAAACTAATTTATACAGGAACAATGCTTTAATAGAAATTATAATCTTCTTGGGCGTCTTCAGGTGTGACTTCTTCAGAAGGAATGTAATAACGCGACGTCTAAAAGTAAATATATCAACAAAAAATTTAATTACAAGAAGAAATACTCCCCTTGAACGAATAGGAAAATACTTACAACTCTAAAAATTAATAGTCCGGCATGGTATGAAGCATTTAAAGCATTGTGGTAAATGTAAAGCCACTTTACACTCCGTGCGTTCCCACGTCGTTTCACTTCGCACGTTGTGTTTATAGCAAACTTTGCACATCTTTGTTGGGTTCTTTTTTTTAGGCGTCGGATCGATATGTTTTGGGAAATGGGACCAATATCGCGCTTGGAGTCGAAGAGGTGTTTCACCTAGTGAAGGTTTTCCACGCTTTTTATAGTTTGATAATTGGACATTTTTAAAAATTAGCTCCGCTATTTTTAATCGGTAATCCACATATGTTTCCTTTTTTGGCCCGTGTATTGTTTTATAAATAATGTACATATTGAACAAGGCTATATCCGACATATAAAAAAAAAGTTTTCGGTATCTTTTGATAACTTTTCTCATAATTGGGAAACAGGCCAATATTTGATCTTGGCGATCAATTCCACCCATTCCCTTATTATATTCCAGGATGCATTTGGGCTTCATTGTTTTTTCAAACTGTTTGTCTATGTGTTCAACCATCTCTACACTTTATCTGTTCACTATCGTCATCTATAATTAAACGTTTTGCACGCTTTCTAATTGATACAATCACGTCACTATCACTGGATTCTTCATCGCTACTTCCATGTAAACGGACCTCAGCTTGCCTCTTTCTTAACATTATGTACGGGTTTATTAAATTTTTTTTGAAAACTGCAATACCACTAGCACGCTTGCTCTTGCTTCACGACTTTGACTCGTTTGAGCCGCCTTTGGTTCCAAGAGTCTCACTCGTGATGTTTACGTTTGGCCCAGCTTCGATTCCACGAGTCGCACTCGTGATGCTTACGTTTGACCCGCATTTCTTTTCACGAGTTTACCTCGTGATATTCATGTTTGGGCTAGAATTGCTATCACGAGTCAGACTCGTCAAAATACGGCAAGGGGTTAATGTAAGTCATGTAACTCGCGCTGGAATGTTTCTTCTTGTAGTAGCTTTATAATGGTTTCAGTAGCTTCCTTTAGTTTGAACAGTTGTAATGAAATGTTGGGTTGTGGTTTTTTGATTCGGTTGTGACGAGTTTCTGTCTGAAAACAGATATTTTGTTGCGGCTCTCCGGGATGGTGTCGGCTAATTGTAGTTGATGATGTGGTCAACTAGATTCATCTTAAGTTAACTATGAAGCTCCTGATTGCCAAATCTTCTGGTTGGTGATTTCGTATGTTAGTAGTCCTCTTGATATTGCGTCGGCTGAATTGTCTTCAGCTGGAACGTGTCTCTGTTGTGTAGATGAGGTCCTTTCTCTGACTTCTGCTGTGCGGTTTGCCACGAAAGTTTCAATGACGATGGTTGTGTATTGATCCAGTGGAATCAGTCCAGAAGATTGCCTCCTTAATCTTGATGTGTAGGCTTGAGTAACAGATTCGTGTAGTTTTGTCAGGAGAAAGGCTCTACATAGTTCCAAACGAGAGAGAGAGAGATGACCTTCAACGGAGCCACTCTTAATTTTGCGCAGAATAAAGTGCACTGTGTTCCATGTATCGGTGAATGTGATCTGATATATATGCATGCACGGTATGCCTTTTCGCTGGCATCGCAAAATCCGTGCAGCTGTATATCATCCACAAGTGCCTTGCGAGGAAACGAGAAGTTGTTAAGAGCTTTCAGTTGTCTATGATCTATTGTTCAGTAGGTGTGTATGTCGAGAGGTACGGACTCGTCCCAGTGTAATTTCAACGTCCACAATTTTTGCATTAGAATTTGTAGCGTCCTAGGATTCCTCACGTACGAGTTTCGAACAGTGATTCGCACAAGTCGTAAGTGGCTGCGCGCCTAGCGTCGAGATTACGCGTCCTACCGATCTCCGACGTTAAGCAAGCAGTGTGCGGAACCCCGCTAGAAGGGTGTCGGGCCAGCCTAGCGGGTAGTTACAACAACAAGCGTCTGGGACAAGGAGTCGCTGCCATCAGCCCCACTGATGAGTCTAGGCAGTGACTTCGAGACGAAACGCAACCTTTTTCTCTCTTCTCTCACTCTCTTCTCCCAACTACCCCAAATCCATTCGTCCTTTCATCATGCATCCCGAACCTTGAATCCTTTCACATTTTTGCGGTTAACTACAGGACCCAATAAGCCAAGCGGATCGTAGATTTTTGCGATATCTGTTAGAATGGTACGTTTAGTTTATGATCTGTTGTCTGTTGGACGGAGTATACAATACGGTCGTGTGATGATTTCCTGAAAATGCTGAGTGTTTTGATGGTGTTGAATGGACTTAATGAGAGTTTCACACTGGTTTCCGATAATCCAGATAGTAGTGAACGTCCGTTGGAACATTGGCGAATGAAACGTGACAGTGTTTAAATTGTAAGTGTTGAGCTTACCTTCCTCGTCCCGCCAGAGAATCTTTTGGTATATGCGATCTTGGTTTCGCACAAGAAATTGGCGGTACATTTTCTCCACGTCGCCTGTCAGAACGTATTTGTGTAGTCGGAAACGAAGAACCAGGGAAATGTTGTCTTGTATTGTAGGATCGATCATTAACGTTTTATCGAGGGATATGTCAGTGGATGATTTTGCTGATCCATCAAAGAAAACTCGGAGCTTGGTTGTCTGACTCGATTGTTATCTGTATCGAGTTTTGTCATGCGTCCAAGTTTGATATATTCTTCGATTGTATCTTGATGCGGTCTTCAATGTTGGATCGGCCTTTGATCTTCGTTCTAGGGCTACAAAACTACGAAGGACTTGACGATATGACTTTCCTATTTGAACCATGTTGGGTCTGAATGGCAATGTCACATCTTCCATTTTTGTTTTGTGTGAAGAGTGAGTTTTGCTTGGTACTTCCTCAAGACTTCAGAATTTAGCGAGGCTTTCTTTTAGGTTCGTAAGGTGACAATGTTGAAATCCGCAGCTTGCAGAAACGCTGCCTCCGATTATCCAGCCGAACTGTGTTTTAGAGAATGGGATCGTTTGCTGGAGATGTTGAGATATTGATCTGATCGATGCTGAAGGTAGATAGCGTCGGTCTGGTCCTAATTAACATTTGTATTGGAGAGAGTTTGTGGAAAGCAGAATTTGCTAAATTGGATTTGATCGTTGAAGGAATGCTAAGTATGTTGGTATTGATGGGTTCATTTGGAACGAGGGTGGAAATTTGGGGTACTATGAGAAATTCTAGTGTTTTCTCATAACCTGTATATCGAGAAGATATGGTGAGTGTTGTTGTATGATTGCATGTTGTGCTTGGTTCGTTTACTGCTCCGATTGGAATTGAGCAAGGCTGCTTCGGAGCGCGAATTGTGTTGGCTAACTCTTCTGTTATAAGGTTGGCTGTTGAGCATGTGTCTAGAAGAACTCGACAGCTTGTCCCTTGTTTTCGCGCACCTTGAGGAGTGCCGTGGTCATTAATTCGATAGTTGGTGTGATGGCTGATTGTGATATGTGTTTTATTGTGTGATTGGAAGGTTGTCATTGCGTTGGATGTAGAAAGGTCTAGTGGTGTTGATCGCAGTTTCGACATTTTATCGATCTACAGGCTGAAGTAAGATGATTACGTCGTAGGCAATTCAAGCACAACAACTTCCTATTTATCAGTTCGACTCGTGGTATTATCAATGTATGAAATCTTTCGCATTAAATGCGATGCTCGTTTATCTCACAGATGGGACATCCCATTCTTCTCTTTGAAATCGAAGACGGTGATTGCGACGATGGTGTCGATGTTCATGATGTCGAAGAATATGCCGGGCGTGAAGATGATTGGCGTGATGTCGATGGTTGTGACGTGGAGGTATGAGAAGATGAACGCGGTTTGAAGATGAAAAGGTTTGCTGTTTCCATCGGACGACATTGTAGCCTTGTGCAGAGCTGCATTGTGAAATGGTTGCAGGTTTGTTGTACGGATTAGAATGACGGGTAATCGTATCGAGACACCTTGCTCGTTCAGTTAAGAAGTCGAGTAACTGATTTAGCGAGGGAATGTCATCTGGTTTTAATTGTAGGGGACACGACCCAGGCAGCATCATAAATACAATTCTCACGACGTGGACTCAGGATGCAGTATCGTCAGGACTATGAGGTAATTGTCAAAAAACTCTCATGGGCCTGACCGTACACACTGCAAGAAAACAGACGCTTTCCGATCCCTTGACGGGAAAGGACACAGTCAGAGTCGGGGTATAAGAGGGCCGACTCCAACGCGTCAGGGCGCTAGTGACTCTAAATTTACTATTAGGTGGTCCACGTCTTGTAGGTCTTCCCGTGTGTGCAGCCTGATCGTGTTGCCTACTTCGCTCTCGCGACAAGCGGATAGTAAAAAAATAATTATCGTTTGAATATTGTCTTCCTACATATTCTTGCATCTCTGTATATATTTTATTAGTGTAAATAAAAGGTCTTAAAAATACTAAATTAATGTTTTCTCGTAATCTAGGCGCGTATTTCTATCCAGTTTTGGAAGTATATGTAATATCACAGGGACTTCCCACGTGTTAACCGGTAATTTTAGCGATTTTGAATGAATGAAGATGGGTTCTGACGTGATTGACGAAGGCGGTGATAGGCCTAGAAGAATCTTTTTCTATTATTGGTGTTTGGAATAACAGTTCTCCATGGCGCATGGTGATCAAACGTTTGTTGTCATAATTAGTTAGTAATGGTGCATTCTTATTGTTCGCGAAAGTTCCACCTTTTCCGCCACCGACCCCCTCTACCTGGGTCATGGCGTGGGGAACCTTCGCGAACCAGAGTTGCGTCATCCACAAAAAACCAAGCGCAACAACTTTCCTGGATCGAAAATAGAAACGAAGGACTGGGCATAACTGTCTTCCTGCCCATATATCTTACATTTACCCCAGCCTTCGTCCACCCACGTGACCACCCTAGAATAGGGGGACCGAGATGATATATAGGTCTTCCTCAGTCCTGAAAAGAAAGTCGTCTTAAGAAAGCGTCTGAGCCAACAGGTGTCGAGAAAAAGGAAATAATACGCACCTTATTAATACGCGCGTCTGAGCGAGGATTCCCATGATGTACAAGCAAATACGATAACCTCTACAAAGCTAATAACGAAGGCTAACACCCCACCCATATTAGCATGCAGAAATAATAATCTTCGTCAACCGGTTCCACTCGGAATTGTATAACATCTAGCGTGATGCATCTTTTCTTTAATCTGTCTATTTTATTGGCGAGTTTCGATGGATCCGGTTCTTGTTCGGTTTTTATGAGATAGTTAAAGAAATAGTTGGGAGGCTCTTGAAAATACGACGTTGAGTAGAAAGGTTCTTTTGTTTGATTCGACGTCATTTTGGCGAGGAGTATAATATTCTTCACTGACACGAACACGCAATACAAACACACTGCACTAAATGTTCGTACTTGAATGTATTGTTTTCCGGACGCTGTATCCGGCTCGAAGGGCCATAAAATGTCGCGTGCCGATCCGAATCTACGTAATAAACGAAGATTTGATCGGTAGCTTCCTGCTTTCAACGTTAATGAAAGCCAGCTGGTTCAATTTAAAGTTTGTTTTAATATTAGATTCAGTACGATTTGATCACATGTTGAATTCGTTTTCCTTTGTTTCGTTTTACTATCGTCACACATTTTAACACGTCGTCACGACCACTTGCATTAGCTTAATACTGCCACACCACGAGGCACTGAAAAGCCGGCTACGAAATAATCACGCGATCGACAAGCAGCCAATCATGCACTCGCGCGATGCCGAAACAATGGTCCAATCATATTCAGGCTCTTCGCTCAACCGAATGTGTACCATTTGCTCACGCACGCGCGCATAGCACAGCAGCGGCGCGAAAATACGATCAGAAAAGAACCGCATGACTGTCTGGCCCTCGCTCTGTTCGGCGAGACCGAACATTGATTTCATATAATTTACTTTTTTACAAGAACGATAAGAGAACGAAAGAGAAGAGAAAATGTAGAAAATAAAAATATATGTATATAAGTCCGTAATGTTCCTGTACAGTAATATTTTCTATCATATGATACTATTTTCTTTTAACAGATTAAGTTCCATGTGAATAATTAGAATCTAATAAAATATGTATAACGTGTTATTGATCAAAGTTATTTAATATAGTCACATAATTATTCGTTAATTGATAATAGTTTGTCAATTCATAAATTGTCCAAAATTGATTTGAAGTAGGTCACCTAGAAACTTTGACGCAGATTATTATAGAAATGGAATGGGGATGGAAAATATTGATTCATACTCGTATCTCCTGAATATTTTGCGTTAACACACATATATTTGTACATTTCTTTTTTTTTTTTTTTATTAATTAAATGAAACTGTTAACTGAAAGGAACAAATTAACTAGTGAATAGAATGCTAATGTTTTGAATTTATTAGTTTACATTAGTATAGCAATATATTCAAAATAAAACTTTGTGCATTTGCAAGAACTAGTATGAATTAATGCATCTTAATCAATTCTCTAACTGAAAGCAATTTTCATATTTCTTAGCATTCACTCAGTATTCAGAAATATACTTGCTGACAAAACAACTTTGTTTGCACAATAATAATAATAATTAGAGTAATAATTGTATGTGTGCATATAACAGATGAATTTTTCGGTTAGATGTTTGCAGTGATAATATTTATAACAATACAATAAATAGGATTCTAGAAAATTTCATGTATTGTAAAATCTACCATCATTTATTCAAAAAATGAATTTATTTAATGGTCTTTCGAAGTAGTTAAGACATTTCTTAGGGTACATTTTTCGTAACATGAACATAATTAAGGGGTCAAGTCAGTATCCAGGCTTAAATTGGAATATTTATGAAATCACATCAAACATCAATTAACAATTCTTTCTTTCATTAATAAAATAAAATTAATGAAAAGAATTACAAAAATGTGGCCTTGATAATTGGAGAGCTATGTCAAGTAGAATGATGCAAGTTGGTTAAGTGTAATGAAATCCGTTACAGATTCCAAAATTCAAAATTAATACTTAAAATTATTCTATAATATGTTATATTATGTACATACGTATGTAATAATATCTGTTTTATCAATCCATCAAGATAGATTTTTCCACCTTGTTCGGTCTCGCCGAACAATGCGAGGGACCCTTTCTGTTCATATTTTCGCGCTGCGCGCGCGCATGGCCAAATGACACACATTCGGTCAAGCGGAAGGCTCGAATGGGATTGGACCATTGTTTCGACATCGCGCAGTTACCTGATTGGCTGCTTGTC
The DNA here is from genome assembly GCA_001276565.1 of Melipona quadrifasciata. Lineage (NCBI taxonomy): Eukaryota > Metazoa > Arthropoda > Insecta > Hymenoptera > Apidae > Melipona > Melipona quadrifasciata. Next base: position 56,922 of record KQ435947.1, on the reverse strand, counting down.
GATCGCGTGATTCTTTTTTTGTTTTTCTTCTTCACCTTTCTCGGATCCTCGTGGCGTACAATTATTGAGACGAGGCACGTGGTTAGGACGCGGTTTAGTTGTGCGACGATATTAAAACGAATTTAAGGGGTGATCAAATCCTATTGATTCTAACATTAAAACAAACTTTAAATTGAACCAGCTGACTTTCATTCGCGTTGAAAGCAGAAGGCTACCGATCAAATTTGCGTTTATTATGCAAATTCGGATCGGCACGCGACACACCTAGTGTATTAAAACTTTAAATTTCAAATTATTACAAAAATATGAATTATAAAATATATTAAATAATATTAAATTAAATATATAATTATATATATTTTTTAAGAATAATTCTGAACTAACTAAATATTTAATTACTTAAAATTATTTTTGGTTATAATTTCGAATGGCCACCGATTGAGTTGAATTTTGAAGGATGTTGTAAGAAATGCGGGAAGATTCCAAAAACATAAAATCTCAGATTTGAGAATTTATCCTTTTGAAAGATATGTAGATCCTTCACTTTTGCGAAGCTACTACATGTAAGCAACAATTAGTTAGGTCCAGTTGCTCTGTTTTACTCTATTCTCTACTTTCTACTCACCTTACTTTATCTCTTATTTTTTTACTTCCCTTCATCTCCATATACTCCCTTTTATTCTACTTTAATCCACTTTTTACTTTCCATTATTTTCTTTACTCTCCTTACTCTATTCTCTTTGCTCTCCTTTACTTCATTTTTTAGGAGTAAAGAAGATTAAAGGAGAGTAAAGAAGAGTAAAGGAGAGTAAAGAAGACTAAAAGAGAGTAAAGGAGAGTAAAAGAAAATAAAGGAAAGTAAAGGAGAGTATAAGAGAGTAATAAAGAGGAACAAAGAGGAACAAAGGAGAATAAAAGGAAATGAAGTGATGTAAAAGGGAGTAAAGGAGAGTAAAGGGACTAAAAAGTAGTAGAGGGAATAAAGGGGAATAAAGGAAAATAAAAAGTAGAGTAAAGTAGAGTAAAGAAGAGTAAAGTAAAAGGAAGTAAATGGGGACTAAAGGGCAGTAAAGGGATACAGAGAAGTACATAGGGGAGCAAAGGGGGAAGTAAAAGTAAGGAGGTGTAAAGGCTAGTAAGGACACTAGCAAATACTAGCAACTGATTTTTTGTTGAAAATTTATTGGTGACTTTTATAGAAAAAGATAAAATTTAATATTAATATATTTAAATAAAAGTTTAATATCAATATATAACATACTATCTCTTGACACTATTTTCATTTGCAATTTGTGTATAGCTAATAAACAGTAGAATAAACAGTAGTTTTTTGAGGAATACATTGTTTCTTAATTTTTGAAAAATATATAGTTTTTTGAATATCCAAAATACATACAATACTTATTATAATATTTAGGAATTAAAACAATTTTCTAGTTAGTTCTTTAATTATTTAATTTTTAATTATATTAATAACAATGGAAATTTTTTTTCGAGGAGAAAATGAAATATTTCTCATTAACTTACAACCTGAAGAATTCATTCAACGGAGAAATAACGTTCCCTGTTGTTCAAGTACTCTAAAAATACTTGACAATAACATGGCCCGAGGAAATTAACAGAATAAGTGGAACGCAAGTTCAACGTCGTCTGCGGTTAATCTCTAAAATTCTGTCGAAACACAGTTGCTAAAATTGGAAAATGCTGCAGTTGAGATAATATTTATTGAAACGAATAAGAAGTTTATTATATTCAAATTGAATTTGTCGACATTTAACTATTATAGTAGAAAGTACAACGTCCGAATATATGAATATTTTATGTTAATGAATATCATGGAACGAAATATTATTAATATAATGCGCATTATTAATGTTTTCAAAAACATAGAAATATTATATGTAAGTATTAGTATTTCTGAATATCGTATTTTAAAGATTGTTGAAACGAATGAAAATTTATATTCAAATTGAGAATTAATTAATGTTTAAATCTTAAAATAAGATAGATAATACAGGAATATCAATGAGAGAATAACAAAATGATACAATATTATATCGTTGTAGTATTTATTTTAATGCAATGCAAAAAGAACGAAAATAGAAATATTTCTTTTAATAATATGCAATTTGCAACTTGAAAAATTAAATTTAATAACGTTAAATAACGTTAAATTGTTACATTACTGTTATTAATTAACGGCTTTGATGGATTCAGAAATATTACATTAAACGCGTAAGTAACTTTCTTTTGAATACATTTCGTATCGATAACAGCTACCCGCTTGAAAAGCGTAATTATACGATAATTAATTTTTAACATGGTAATCATCTTATTTAAATATTAAAAGGTAATTTTAGTATGATTATTCTGTAAATAAAATTAGTACGGTAGAGTGATGCATTCACAACGATAATTTTAAAATGATCTTTCTTGGTGACCTCATTGGGGGGAATTGTACCAGCAACGGAGAACAAAGAATAATTTTTGGAGCGACGAGCGTTTTCTGGGACGCGAACAAAGTTTTTCTCCACAACGAGGGAGAATTCTTTTCACTATCCAAATATTTGCCCCTTTTATTCGTTTTCTGTTATATCAGAACTCTGTAGTTCAGCTGGTTAATTTAGATTGCAAATAAAATGCGCGGGACAAACTAAATGTCTGTTAAATGAAACGAGTTATCAAAAGACTTTGTTTGCAAAAGGAACACTGCGGCGAATGAAATATTTTTAAAAGAGAGAAGTTTTCAATTTTTCATATTATCTTCGCCGTTTTTCATATTATCATCCCTGTTTGTTGTGCTGTATAACATTTTCATCTGTTTATTTATAAGGAGTAAAAAAATTTCTTCGATGCGAGTATATATGGTACGTAGAATTACAGAGGATACAACTAAAACTATAATATATAAAATAAAAGTACAAAATCAGTAAGTAAGCTGAGTTAATTCTTTATAGATTGCTATCATTTATTATGTTTGTATATTACAGCGTATAATTAGTATGTTATAGCGTATGTTATAAATGACTCTTATTATGATCATTATTATTATTTTCACGTACAATGTATAATATATATTGTTGCCAAACTCAATTGTAGACGTTAAAATTCAATAAATAATTTCTGACAACTATATTATATTTTAACAGATTTTTGAAAAATCATTATGTTAGAACTGAAAGGAAGTAAATTTTCATATTTCAATTTTTTTTCTTTTTTTGCTCCACTAGTATTTTATAAAGAGGTGAATGTAAGAAATAAAGAATATGGAAAAGTTTGATTGGGTGATCTTACTCGCAGATCGTCCTTTTGTTGAAGGGGAAATATATTCCAAATAAAATGATATAAAAAAATTCTATTATTTTCAAAAAATTTATTTTTGGACGAATCATTATATAACAACGTTATATCAGAGTTGAACATGTGTGGTCTGTAAAATATTTCTCTGTAAATATTTAATTTGTCATAATCAAGAACAAGCCGACAAACAATTTTATGACTACAAAACTTTTACAAGTAGATTTTCTAAGTATGTTTGCAACTGCTCCAGCATTATGTCATTTTATTCAGAAAATATTGTATAATTTAAATATAATAATATAATTCGAATGTGACGTTAACGATCTATGTATATGGTGCATGCATAATATTATTAGTAATTTCTATTCGTTACCGCTAATTTTTAATTGGATCAAGACATAGCAAATATTAGAACAGTATAACTGTAATTTTATAATTATTTCACAATAAAGAATAATCGGAACGCTTCTTCTCTAGATACATTAACGCTAGATACGTTAAATTGTGCTAAATTTGCGTAAACATCAATTCACGTAGAACGTAGAAATGGATAAACCGTGTAACGTGAATAACACGAACTATTTTCCGATACAATTGGAACTGAATCACTGTAGAACAAATTTGAATAAATGGGTTATAGAATTACCACTGAATCTATTTTCGCAGAAAAACGACAGACAGAATTATTTTCGTCGTGTCAAAAGTTGTCAAAAGTATTGGCAGTATTCAACTGATATTAAAGGAACGAAAGTTGTGAAGGATGCATGGAAGGGATCTGAGGTAGTGGGAAAGAGAAAGTTTTGGCGTTTCTTCTCGGAGTCACTGCCTAGACTCATCGGTAGGGGGCCTCTGATGGCAGCGCGACTCCTTACCCCAGAAGACCCTTGTTGTTGTAACTACCCGCTAGGCTGGCCCCCGATCACTCTCTTAGCGGGGTTCCGCACACTGCTTAAACGTCGGAGATCGGTAGGACCTCGACGCTAGCCACTTGCGGCTTGTGCTAGTCAGTGTTCGAATCTCGTAGTTGAGGAATCCTAGGCCGCTACAATATTAAAATATGATTTCGATGCACAATGTATCGTTATTTATATAATTAATTCATGTAACATAGATTTAAAAATTTAGTACAGATTTAACATAGATTTAGAAAATTACGTACATTTTATATTTGTTAGACGATTAACAAATAGAATATATATACATACATGTGATATCTTTGGGTAAGATAAGTGATTGAGTAATTTTGTTCGCCCAGTTGAAAATTTTTTGAAAGATATCTTGTATATCCTATATTTAAAAATAAGTGGAAAAAAAGAATGGACAAAATTTTGTCAGTTGATGCTTCGTTGTCAAGAAAATCGAGTTTGACGTTTAATCAAGTGCACGTACTCGGGTAACTGTCCGAACAAAAGTTATTGCAACAGAAATCAATATAAATTCTGACAATAGTTTGACAGCTTTTAATAATTTATAAAAGATCTGAAATCCGTCATTTTAATAGATTTGAGTTTCGAAAGTGATAGAAGAAATAAATAAGATAGCGAGAGAACAACTTGAATATAGATAAAGAAATCACATGTAACTCTGAAAAATTCATAATGAAAGCTAATTTATAGAGACACAAAAATTTTATTAGAAATGAAAAAATTATAAAATATATTTTATAAAGAATTTTAAAAATTATATAATATGTGTATAAATTAAATTATTTATATAATCATGTAATTAAATTATGCAATACATAAATTACGTAATATATGTATAATAAAAGAAATTAAGTAACTACAATTTAAAGAAGTTGTGAAAAAAAATTAGATCAAATTTTCCTTCGTTTCTAACAATCTTTGCTGCGCGAGAATAAGTTCTTTTTTAAATTTTTATTATTAATATAATAATCATAACATTATTAATGACTAATATTACGAATAATACTAATATTCAAGTTCTTTTCGCTGTCTTATTTATTACACATATCACTTTTAAGAACATTGCACATATTCTGTTTTAAACGTTTACATATGTTTCCAATGTACAAATATAATTGGCAGAAGTAGCGAGCACTACATCTTCCCAATTATACCACGATTATTGCGATATTCTGAATAGTCGAATCGTTTGGAATTTCATCGCGAAAGAAGCGTGTCCCGTTCCGAATAATCGGGCCCGCGACACTTAACCATCTGTTGCTCTAATTCCGCCCATTCAACGGCGATTCTCCTCTCATTTGCAAAACCTTCGAAATTGTCCAGAGATCCAATATAATCTCTGTCTCTGCAGTGAGCAGCAGTCAGGCTCGTTTCCCCTCCTAGGAGCCGCGATTCACGATTCGCGCACTTTATCCAGAATTTTGCACGAGAGTTTGCCCCCCCCCTCCCCCCTCCCCGAGAATGTTTTCGGCCCACATTCGAGGACACGACCTTTCTCGCAGCTGCAACCACGCCATGCGGAAAACTATCTCACGTCTTTGTCCCCTGAGCAACACGAGCGAAAACTTTTCAATCGAGTTTCTCTCCTTCGCGCAGACTC
>KQ435947.1:17756-28232 GCA_001276565.1 Melipona quadrifasciata | reverse complement strand
TAGTTTATTACATTTTAGAATATTTCAAGGCAACGAAACAAAAAAAGAAAATATGCACTTGAAAAAAACGGGGAAAATTGAAAAAACAAATTAAATTTATCTCTAATCATTTTAATTTCGTAAATATTTGATTTTTTACTCTTTTTTTTGTGAACTGATGAAAATTCAAGTTTTTTTCTCCACATTTTGAACTTTTAATGGAATAATTTTCAAAAAGTAAATACCGCAAATACCAATAAAATCAACAATTTTTCAAAGAAACTAAACCAAAAAAATTTACAGCAAGTGCATTTTTCGTGTTTCGTCATCGCTTAGAGATATTTGAGCGCACCAGTACACGTTCTCAAAATAAAACAAAACGCTCAAAGGGTTAAGCAAACGTTCGTTCACTAACTAGCCTAGTTAGTCTAATAAACGACGCGAATACAAACATGGATTCGATCGAAATGGGGGATGAACGTTCATTCGTTTGATCGAAACGCGCCATAAGTTTGGCAATTGCAAACATTCGACAAACGATACATGAACGAACTATGTATGTGCATACATACGAAAGAAGTTTGTATGCATAATGCATACAGAACGAAACAGGGAGAAGGCAATTTTACATAATGGTGATTTAACTATAATCTTTCTTATAGTCTGCGTAATGGTGCGTTAAGCGTGTCTTTTATTACTTATCGCTTTATCCCCATTATTTTCTTCTTTTTCCTTAAATTAAGTCGGCTCTCTTCCATCTTGAGTTTCTTTAGCGTTTTCTAACAAGATCTTATTTTTTTTTTTTTTTTTGCTGTTCCAGAATTTCAGAAAATATAAAAAAAATTTCAGATTACTTGACGATGTTGTTTCACTATTTATTTTTAAGTGAAATCTTTGAAGAGTTTGTCACGAAAAATTCAAACGTAAACATTGTGCTCGAGGCACGAAGAACACCGGTCAATTTCTCACACATCACGCTCGTACGAGTTTGAACTCTGATTTGAGATCGCGCCTCGGGGAGAAGATTTCGTGCAAAACGTTGAGAACGAAGGGGTTATCGAGAAAATCTGACCGATTGGATTTTCATGGCGCGTTTTTATTTCGAAAACGAAACTAACACGCCGTGTCACAGTGGAATTTAGATCAATGGTAGTCCAATGTACAACACCGCTAAACCCATTCGAATCCAAACAGTAATTTATCAATACTAAGATCAATTTTAATAAATTAATTTTACTCAATTCCGTTAAATTCAATCTTTTTACATTTTATAAAATTGTAAAATCATGAAATATAATGTTGAAGAAACATTATGAATCAAATGGGATTTCATTTTATAACCGCGATATGAAAAATAAACAGTTGCTTGAAGAGAATTGCAACGTTGACGCAATGTTGGCCCCTCGATGGATCAAGGATAATCGAATTTTTGATCATACTTTGCACAGTGAAGCAATTTTGAAAGAAATAGAGTTCGTCTTTAAGAAAAAAAATTGAAATTGAAATATATTATGTAATTGCAGATGAAAATTTTCATGTTTTTTTTTTTAAACGAATATCTAAATCTTTTAAAGACACTAATTTATTTTTCAATTAAAGTTATACGTAATCTACGAAAATAACGGAGATTTTAGATACTTTATGGGCATTAATTTATTAATATAAGAATATAATATAATTTATTAATTTCTAAGTTAAAGTCACAGTGAGTCATTAAATATTTAAACTGTTGCAATTTTGTAGAAAAAAAAAAGTTTCGTAAAAAAATATAAAAATAAACCTGGATCCATTTTCCAAGCTTGAAGCCTTTACTTTGGAAATACATCATTTATTTTATTCCAAGATATTTTTACATCACGAGAAAGTGAAGACATTTTTCTTCTCGAAAATACTACGAATTGTTATAGTTGCAGTGTGTAAAAACATTAAAAAATTTTTTTCACGTCTGAAATCTATAATACAATGGGTTTGAAGATTGAAACCTCCTCTTTACAAACGACCTCCTAAAAGTTGATGTTCGATTTTTATTGAATTACACATAAAATTCGATAGACGTTGACTTCGATGACCGATTGTAAATCGAATAGTTCGAGGATTTTATACTATAACAAGTTAACAATTTCATTGAAATAATATGAAAACAAAACAGTTTTATTGAAATAGAAATTTCTGAAATTTAAGCATGAAATACCCGCGCAAGATCTTCTACCAACACACTTGTTTATTCAAATTTTCACTCATCCTCTCAATATCCCCCTTATAGCGGACTACCCCAAATTGTTCTGGAATTTCCCCTGTGGTTGACAGTAGGTTTAATACATGGGAGGATTATTCTTTCATGAGGCGATCGATTGTCGGAGAGTCTTCAGTTTGTATCAAATACTATAAACGGCGTACGTATTTTCTTAAAATACTTCTAGAATTTATCCGTAATTTTACGTTATTTATTATTCGAATATTTTTCTATCCTAATCAGAGTATTAATTCTGACAAAACATTATGTCAGTGATATACGAAATATACTATAAACCGCAACGATTTAATCTGCAAGTAGAAAGAAGAAAAAAATGTTACATAAAATACATCAAACGTTTAAATATAACGAAGTTATAAAATATTTCCATTACGATTAATTTCCATTAAATTAATTGTATTATTGTGACGGCGTAATTAAGTATTTACATGTTTTTTTATCGTGTGCTAGTAATTTTATGTTATAGAATATAGTAAAAAATTATAGTAATATATAGTGTAGCAATATGTTAAAAAATTATTACTTGTATGGTTATAGTAATATAGTAAAAAATTACTAGTTGTACTTTTAATTCCTCATTTTGAAGTGTTGCTCTTGATATCTGTGAATATTATAAAATTAACGATACTACAAAGCTCCTGAGAATTTTGCTTTGCGAGTTTAGAAATAAAATTATTTCTTCCAATTCTTTGCAGTGGTTCGTGCAAAGTTCTGCCGAAGTAAACGAAAATTATTTATTTTATTAATTTCAAGATTGTACTGTAATTATCTCCACGCATCACTGTTCACTATACCAACTACACTATACTAACTATCGAAATTTTATCAAATCTAACAATCAATATGTTAAAGATAATTTTTCGAATTATCTCGCTGTGGAAGATTTCTTCAGGAAAGGAAATCTCGTAATAGAATCATCCATCGAGGAACATGTTACTTACCTCATACACGAGGATGAAGAACATGGATTCGTCGAATTAAATAAAAGAATCGCTTCAGCCCTTCGTCATCCAGATCGATGGCAAGCATCCGGACAAATTCTTTTCCACTCCATGAGTCTCACGACAGAATGAATTATCGACGAAAATCGGGGCGAGAAAGAAAAAAAAAGAAAAAGAAAAAGCGGAGAGATGTTTCCCTTAAGAACGCCTGCGCGATGTTCAAGCCACGACATATCGACTTTTCGTGTGTTCCATCTTTCATAGATAGCAATGACACGATAAAGTGGACCGTGTGATTATTTCCATTCGATTGACGTCCCGTTTTATTTACGAGTAACACGAAACTCTTGTTACTGTCTAGATGGAACTAATGACAAAGTTCTTGAAACGAGATAAACACGGAAACGTACTACGGTGTGTTGTGTAAATACTAGTATACCTAGTATAATTCCACTAAAAGTTTAGCAGTTACGATTGACGAATTTTCCGTACCTTTGAGTTTCTTTATTTGTGCCTAATAATAGATATTTCCAACGTGGTTAAAGTTATTTCAATCGGTCAATTGTCAAAAAGTTTTCTTGTTCAGCCCAAGACACAACTCACTTGTTGTGTTGGCCATTTCCCATAGCAGTAACATATTAATCTTTCCAGAACTAATTCTATTGTTCATTTAGTAATCGTCACTTGTACCAAATTGTAAATTCAAAATACGTACCTTTATGTTGTGTATTATTTTATATTTGTCATAACAATGAGTACTTTTTGTCGCACGCTGCATTTTGATTCCGAATACAGATAGGGCAATTAAATCCAGAAATCTGTCATCCTCTCCTCATACCATTCAACCTCCGACTTTTGTATTATATCATTTTATTTCTTATAAATATTTCAGAAATTCTGAACCATTCCTCAACAGCAATAATTTCGCAAGGAACGCCATTTTCATATTTCTTGCAACTCTTCTTTCGAACGTGTTTCGTAAGTTCGCAGTTCCTCGTAATTTATTGCTGCTGTGATCATTAACTAATTTTAGTTATTATTTCTATCCTTTTCAATTCGTACCAATTGTGAATTTACCATTTCACTGCCAATAAAAAAAATAAAATGGATTTTTCAACGAACAACAAACGTAAAGACTCAATGTGTCGTTCAAATAGACAATATATAAATATAAAATTAATAGAATCCAATATATAACTTCTTTTCTTATTCAACCTTCCCAAACGATTCTATCTATTATATTTTTGATGTACATATATAAAAAGACAATGTTTTTTTTATGGAATGATAGAGCTGTAAAAATGTTTAAAGATTTTTTTTTTATTTAAGAGGATACATTAGAATCATTTCTCTTAGAGAAATATAAGTAATTAGGATGGCGTGATACATGAAAGTGTAATTTATTGTTACATGATAATCGAATCTGTTGTGTAGTTTGAAGTTATTGAGATGTTTAAAGATAAAAACATGTGAAATAAAAATGTATGATCGCTATATGCAAGCGAACGCTATATGTATTTGCAAACTTGAGAACGAAAGGGTTAAAATAGAAGAAACGTACCTCAGGCATATCAACAATTGACGAACAATTTGCCGAGACACAACCTAACTTACATACAACTTAACTTAAAACCAACTTAATTTACACACAACTCAACTTAAAACCAACTTAACTTATACACAGCTTAACTTAAACACAACTTAACTTAAACATAACTTAACTTACACACAACTTAACTTAAAACCAACTTAACTTACACATAGCTTAACTTAAACAACTTAACTTACACACAACTTAACTTAAAACCAATTTAACTCACACACAATTTAACTTACACACAACTTAACTTAAAACCAACTTAACTTACACACAGCTTAATTTAAACACAACTTAACTTAAAACCAAGTTAACTTACACACAATTTAACTTACACAACTTAAATTAAAACCAACTTAACTTACACACAGCTTAACTTAAACACAACTTAACTTAAACATAACTTAACTTACACACAACTTGACTTAAAATGAACTTAACTTACACAACTGAAATTATAATACACATAATAACATTCTACCTTAGAATACTTCGCTTCAGTAATAAAAGATTAAAAAATAATGTTACTTGAAAAAAAAATCATCTTTATTTGTAATGAACACTGAACACTAAATAATTGTAAGTTGTAATACCTTCTTTTTATCAGATTTGAATTCCCTACATTAAACACCCCGTACATTGCAAGAAAAAGAGAGAGAGAGAATTGAACGTACGATTAAAAACAATACGCGAGAGGCACATCATGAAGCGAAATGTGCTCGTCTTGCACGTGTCTCCGCGAAATCCGCTTGCGAAAAGAGACGCGAGCTGTCGTGGCGGAGACAGCCGGATTTAGCAGTTATTTGGACAGCACAATGGGACATCATAGAGACGTTTCGCGCGCGGTAATATCCTGGCTGTCACCATGGCGACAGAGCTTGCGTAATGGCTCTGTTCTTGTTACGAGGCTCCTGGTGGAAAAATACGCGCGCGGCTATAGGTTTTGGCTCGGAGAATTTCCCCTACGCCATTTGTCATCCAATTATTGTTATTTAGGGAAGATTGTTTCAAGAGTTTTCCGATGTCGCTAGTAGATATTCGTGTAGGTGTAAAATAAAATATCTCGGATATGTGAAAATTATTTTACACTTTATTTTTTGCAAAATTATTTCATATGCAATGGGGGAGTTCAAAGTGAATACACACTTCGAAGGTTACTGAAGTTTTAATTATATTAGTTTTCCAAATTGAAAGATTGCTTTCGCTTTGAAATGTTAAAGTGTGAGATCTCCCAACATGACAAAATTTAACGATTAATGTTGATTTCAAACTTTTGATGAAAAACTCTGATGATAGTATTTACCTATTTACGTCAATTGTACAATAAAAATGATTTATTTTGACGAAAACAGTCAATTAATACAGCATAGTGAGACATGTGACGTAATCTGGTGCATTTGTATCAGAATGAACATTGGAAATGACGTTGTTAGAAATATAAAAAAGAGCTCGAAGTAAATGAAAATTATTCATTGAAAAAGTAACTACATGTTATGTTTTTCGTCACTTTGAAGTTATTCTCTCGCTTTCTAATTTTTTTGTTACAGTAATTTATAGTTTATTAACGTAAGATTTTTACCATGGAAATTTATTACGTGAGTATTTTATTCCATAATTATACGTGGATATTTTCATATATATATTTTATATATATACTCTTCCATATACGAACATAATTTTTCGTTAACTTTTCATTGCAGTAAGGACTTTCCCATTATCCAAATTTTCTATTCGAACATCCTATTATATACGAACAGAATATTTTGTGTCGTGTTTAATAAGTGGACTGTATGCGTGTTCGCGCGCTGAAATATCAGGGGGTTTTCCCTTCGCGGTAGTTTTGTGTCGCGAGAGAGTGAATCTTATTGCTCGGAAGTCAAACTAATTCTAATTTGCAAGCCGAAAGAAAGCACGGACGGTCTCTCGGTTCCCCTTCTTTTGGCTTCGGAAAATCGCAGGCCCAAGGTGGGGCACGAAGAGCCGGCTACCCGTTGCCGTCTTGGGTGATCTCGCGAGCCCGTGTTTCGCACGTGTTCGGGAAAGTTGGTGCCATGCTTCAATCCACAGTCGAGGGCCTTGTCTGCTTAAAACAAAGCTCAAGGTTTTCTGGTGACATAGGCTTGCCCAGACCGTGAGTATTGTAGCATGGAAACTCTCCCGAACGTATTTACTAATGCTTTTTTTTGTATTAAACTAATCTATGTGATTATTATTACATGTTTGATGTGTTTTTCACAGTTGCAGAAAATGTACGAAAATATAAGACTTCACTAAACAAAACTTTACTAATAAAGACAATATTGGTGGAATATAATACAAGAAATTATCTTTACTTTTGTAACAAAACAACGTTTCGCTTATTATTGAACTATTAAAGAACGCTATTAAAGAACTATTTTGGTAATTCGGAATACAAGAGGAAAGTAGTTCTATAGAATTATTTATGGTAAAAAACAGTTAAGTAATTCAACAACTAAAATTTTTAGCATTGTCAAGTATTGATATGAACTGACAATCTCCATCTCTGAATCTCCATTTAAATACACGCAATTTAATATCAAAAAAGTGGTTGTGTTCTGTTATTCAAACATTTCATACTACTTTTCTCTCTCTATTAGTTCGAATATTGGAAGTTCTACTGTGTGTTATCGCTACGGTTTGCGAATTTTTATATACCAATTTCGCTCTCGTTTCGACACTTTCTTTCCTTTATGAATAATGTATTTACAGTTTGTCAGGAAACTTCTGTCAAGTTTCAAATATATAAAACGAAGAGAAAGGTAATATAAACATTTTATTGGTCTTATTTAAATTGATCTTGTTTAATCAAAATTGGACCATTTTTAAAACATTGACAATGTTTTTTAGACCTCGATTTTATGAAAATCTTTGTACAATAAAACGAACGATGTTATAATTGTAATCGTACATAATTATATTATAATATATAATCACAATAATAATAATAATTTACATTACAAATACTATTAATTTATATATTAAAAAACACGTTTTATACGCTTTAATGTAACAATAACGATTACTTAGCATACTTCGTGAATCCTTTTAAGTATAAAAAATGTTAATATTTTCTCAGAGTATCTATAATTTTAAAAATTTCGCGACTAATGTGTATATTTTAAATAACTTATTTCTCTAGAAAAATAGTTTTAGAGGCACGAAAATTTTTCAAAAGTAATATTAAATGCACGAATAACTTATTTCTTTCCAAAGAATTAGGAAAGAAATATAGTTTTGTTCTACTGCTTTAACTGGTATTATTGGACATTTTCGAGGCCATAAAAATTTATTTCGGAATTAACTATAATTACAATTATTCATTTTGGAATGAATTACTTATAATTTATTGTAATTATTTGCAATTTTCGAGTTATGTTAATTTTATTACGAACCTTCGTCAGAAGAAATATAAACGAAATAAAGTTAGGTGACGTAAACTTTTGTAACTGCAATCACCTGTGACTCTTTCAGAGTTAATCGTTATCGGTTTCGAAGATGAATCAACAAGTTTCCCTTAAATTATAATAGACAGAGACCCGTTCGACGCGCCCTCGGAGTTTATCTTCCTGCGATTAACCGTGCATGTGTCCAGCGCACGTGTACTTGCTCTCGAAATAATGAACCCGAGGACCATTATTACGCCACGTATGACTTCTCTTTAAATTTCGATGAGGTGCAATTTCTGGCTTAATTTCTTGCCGAGATTATTATACACCACTACGAATATTCAGAGTTACATTTGGCATATGTACGTACAGAGTTATCGCACGAAGTAAGTTTGCTACGTATGTATCTGCTCGATAAATCTTCGAAGTTGGCGCAGTGTCGGATTTGTACGCGTTATCACGAAGCATTCTGATTGTCCCTCACAACTACGTTTTTTTTTTTTTTTTGCTATTACAGAAGTTGGAATCTCGCTGAAAGTTCCATTTGCGGCAAAATTCAAAATGAAATCAGGCGAGATCGAGATGATGATTTCTGTGGAAGATTATTTCTTATAAAAACATTTCTTGTGCAATATCATATAATATTCTCTTGATTATTTAGTATTTCCGTATATTATATTTCTTAAACCAGAAAGTATTTTAGCAAAACAATCTCACGCGTTTTGAAAATAAATACAGCGAGAAGCGTGAGTGACAATAACTGTCAATAATTTGAATTGTCGCAACTTCGTAATAAAAAGATCGTGTGATAATTTATTTAGTCTTATTTTAACGACGAAATGTTAAAATTTCGTAAATTTTCATCGTTCAGTTCCAATACCCAAAATTCAATAAAACGACGAAAAAGAAATCGTACAGCAAGTTTTAAGAAGATTTCAGTTTACAGGACCAAGGTAGATTTAGTTACGAGAAAAATCCTTTAAATCCTTCTATTGACTAATTTGTGATGTCAAAATTTTACCAATTATACGCGACGACAAATCGTAAAATTTCTATCGCCATAGTCTTTCATTTACTTTATCATACGAAACTGTAATATCGACTGATATACGTAAATAATATACCAAAGAAAACCAGCTTGTATACAATAACAAGAAAAAAAGAAAAAGAAAAGAAAAAGAAAATAACATTGGTCATCTCAACTCCTTTAGTATGAAACATGAAAAGTGGGAAGATTCAATTAACATCGAATAAAAGAGATCTTGTTTTTAAAGTATTTGGAGGTTAGTTTTAAAATATCTGATTTTCACTCTTAACTCATTAAACCAAACAGTGATTTATGGTAATTGGAATATTTCTAGAAGACTGGACAGGAAACATGTTGTGTGAAAAAATATAAGAAATATCCTATACAGTATACAAAACAATTTTCTATGAAAGTCTTATTTTCTTTAATTATACTTAAATATTTTAATTTTCTTGAATTTTTTTTGAAAGTTCTAGAATCCAGGTGAAGACACAACGATGAAGAAATACTGAGCGAACCCACTATAATGTATTTTTTAATTACTTCCACTATAGTTTCAATATAGAATTTCTAATAATTTTTAATTTTTAGAATCGTAGTAATCTAGAAATTGAGAAATATTTTTTAAGCAAATCCTATTCAAAAATTGTTACATTTGATATATAGAATTCTAGAATTTCCTGGATTTAATCCTTCAGGTGTTTTATTGCATTTCCAGGAAGTAATTTCATGTGCAACAAGAGAAGAAAATAGTGAATTTACTGAGAATTTCGAAATTGTTGTACGTGCTTTTGAAATAGGTATGTGCATACAATTAAATTCGAAATTATAAACTTTTGTATTCGTGCAGAGATACTGGAGATAAACATCATAAATATTCTATGGAATTTCCCAATCTTCATGCTAAAATAAAAAAGCGGATGATTCCACATTGGCCAAAACAAGCCAAAAATATAAAATAAAATTCATGTGAATAAAAAAAAGGTTATTCCACATGCAAAAATAAATTGAAAATGTAGAATAAATTTTTCCGTAAGATACTTCACTTTTCAAGAAAAAATTAAATTCAAAAATTTATCAAACGCACGTATTTAATCGTTTTCGTGAAAACGAAATTTTGAATTAAAATTTATTTCACATTTCTGACTTATCTTTTTGCACGTAGAACATTCTTCGGTGAATTATTCGCTTTTCTCTCTAATTAGTTCAATTCAAGTATTGAAATTACAATTATAATTACAATATATATATTTCAAATTCAATATGTACTA
>KQ435944.1:2355022-2366983 GCA_001276565.1 Melipona quadrifasciata | reverse complement strand
TAAATATGGTAAATATAATAATTTATATGTATATGTATATTTATTCAAATATTATTACAAAACGTTATTACACATAAAATTTATGTATTTTAAGTAAAACGTATTAATTCGATTGTTTCGTATTAACCCGAAGCTGTTAAAATTTTATCTTCCGTCGGTAGTATCGTTCCGAGCGCGCGTTGGGTAAAGACAAGGGCAAATCGGCATCGATAGCTGGATACACGTTCCTCGAACGCAGGAGTCGTAAATACACATTTCGCCGAACCGAAGGCTCCTCCCTCCTTTCCCTCGTTCCCGGAAGGGATCGAACCAGCCAGCAACAATGTAGGTAAGAGGAGGGGGGAGACGATCCTTTACAGGGGAATAACTTGCGGCATTAAAGGAACTCCGCGACGTCTTTCGAGTGTCCGCCGCGATTCCGACGGGCTTTAGCCGATGGACGCGTTATTTTCTCTGTTCACTGATGCTTTTAAGGACTTCCGCCGAGTTACCAGTTGCGAACCAGGGCCGAGTGTCGGGTAGAATCCCTCTGATGAGCGATTTGCCGAATCAAACGCGATGGATGAGCGGAGGAGAACATTGAGATTGACGAAGTTTGTAATTTCTTTGGGGATTGTAATTTTCTATCATCTACCGAGGAAAATAAATATAACGATGGAAAATATAATAATCACTCACTACTATTTAAAAGTTTGGAGCACACTGGCATGTTGAATGAAATAATGGGTTTTTTAATCTTTGAGAGAGAAAGCGAGTTTATCTATTTCACTAGATTTTAACTTTCTGTGAAATGCAATAATCGCAAGGAATTCATTTTGCAGTTGTAAACAACGAGTTACACCACATTGGTCTTTTATTAAATATCATAATCTTTCGAATTACACGTATCGAGTCTGTAATTATTTAAACATCGGAGCAACAATTCACTTTTCACCAAAAATTTTCAACAGAGGTGTACGTAAAAATTAAAAGGTACAAATTACTATTATATCGACGATGCGATGGAATAAATAATTAACGAGCGGAAGCGTACCAAATTTGCGATAACGATTATTGTAAACAACAACAACGATATCATTGCTACAAATTATTTACGATAAATGCAAATTTGGCGTTAATATCATCGTACGTTAAATTTCGAATGGTTTTTGATTAACATTAAAATACATCAAAGTTCCAAATAATTGAAAAAACGTGTAGGTATGTTGCAATAACTGGAAACGATAGTCGAACGATATTTAAAATAAATGTGAATTTTACGACTGATGCAATTCATCAAAGTTAGTTCTCTAAAGATAAAAAAAAAAGAAAAAAATAGAATAGATAGCGGGTGTTATTTGAAAAGAATAATAAAATGCTTTCCTTGGGTAAAGAATTCCGGAGCTTCCTTCGGGAAAATCCACCATTCGTTTTATAACTGTGTTTACGCTCGATCATTTACGATCGCCAATTTATGGCCACTGTTAAAGCTCTCTACGATTTCTATGCGGAAATTAAACGATTTATATTTATTAGCTGCAATCAGCTCGCCGGGTGAAAACCATTCGCCCGATACTTTGACGAAATTCCCCGGATTGCTATTTCCACCGATCGATGTTTCCCCAAATTTTCGAAGTGTTTCTCTCTTCTCGTTTCTTTTTCCTTCAGATCTGTATGTGTAATTTTACGTTCCTCATTACCGCGGAAACAACACTCTTGTTAGTCGAAGAAGCAATTTCGCTGACATTTTCACCGATCGATATTCCACCCGATTTCCCCAAATATCAAAACAGCTTTTTCATTTTATTTCTCTATTCCTTCCGTTTCTTCGCTTCACTTCGTTCAATTAATTCTCCGGTCAAAAAACCACCAATATCGTTATTAACTTCGTAAAGTTTTTGTCACCGTATAATTTTCTTTCCACAGTTTTATATATTTTTTAATTTCGAAAGGAACATGAACTTCAGGACGAATCCTTTTGTTTCCCCTTTCTTCATCTCAATCAAACGTTTCATATAGTTTCACCTATCCTCGGTGAACAAACTTCCAAATTTCCTTTTCTCCTCAAATATGTTTTCCTTTCCACTATCAGTTTCACAATGCGAACTTGAATCGCATTACTACGAATGAAAATGAAACTTATCGTCGCTATAAATATTCAAATCGATCGATCCTCGGAGCAATTTCCTCAAGTGACTGAGATCGTGACTGAGATTTTTCGAGAGAGAAAAAAAAGCAAAGAGCGTGAGACTGTGGACGGACGTTGTTTCACGGCCGGGCCTTGAAACCTTACTTTCGTTTTCGAATGCTCGGCGTTTCTCTAATTATGACAAAGAGAAGCGCGAAAGACGAGTGGCAGAGCGGAACCCTCGTGAAAATGGGACAGCCAGGGTCGTGTCTCTGTGAACCGGAAAAGCGAGGCTCGCTGAAATCCGCTTTTTAGACCGACGAAGAATACCCTTTAGTTGGCCGGAATCGAGCCTGTTTCGTTCACACCGCTTTCCTCGATCGTTTCTGAAAACAATTCCATCTTTCGTCTTCTACCTTCCTCCCATTCTCTCATTTTGTCCTCCCTCTTTTCTCACTTTCTCGCGAACTTTCGGACAAAGTTCCATTTATTTCACTTTCTCGTTCAGCGAATGACCGTCCACGACACATTTTGCAACCGTCGTCGCTGCTTCGAACAGCGAGTGTCACAAACTTTTATTTTTCCTTAAAAATTCT
This sequence comes from Melipona quadrifasciata, assembly GCA_001276565.1. Classification (NCBI taxonomy): domain Eukaryota; kingdom Metazoa; phylum Arthropoda; class Insecta; order Hymenoptera; family Apidae; genus Melipona; species Melipona quadrifasciata. The sequence goes on along the minus strand of KQ435944.1, from coordinate 2,364,280 downwards.
TTCGTGGTTAATTGCAATTATTTGTTTTCAAGTGTTCCGCCACAATTTTCATTATTTATATCGTTTATTTATCTTTTACTTGTTGTTACTGAACTGAAGAAACGATCAAGCAGATTAGGCAGAGATTTGTTTCAGTCACTAGTCGTTGTGGTTTAAGCGACAGCGAATTCGTACAGTTACGTTTCCGTCCAAGAAATGGAAATTAATTTCCTTTCAGGCGCACGTAGGAAACGAATGTCCGAAATCGGACAGGTTCGACCGTTACAGCGTTGAAACGATAGAATTATTTATGAAACTTCTGCACGCATCTTTTACACGCAAACGTTCAGCGTTTCCATCTAAATCCTTCGTTTCTCACGATTCTCCTTCTCCACCTCGCTCGGAGGCACATTTCACGTTATTCCCCCTCAATTTGGATAATCTCGATAATTTCCATTCTTCTTAATTACAAAAAACCCTCGTGACCTTCTATTCCAGGCTCGCGGCGAAATATTCGCCAGTATTTAATAAACTTTTCGTCGGGAATATTTTCAGCGAGCGGGCAGGGGCAGAATCAACTCGCGCGTATAATTCGAGAATAATTCGCGTAACAAGACGCTTGAGATTTTTCAGTCGCCCGTTATGTAATTTTTTCCCCCCCCCCCCCGGTGTATAATTCGCTGTATCGTACCCGGGGCGGGGGGGATCTGGAATCTGGGGAATGTCGGCGAATTTGTCGGGAGAGTCGCGTGCCAGTGGACAAAGGGCCATTAAGGCCGCGGATAAGCGGCCACTTCTCGTTAACGATCCCCGGTACAGTTTTCTGGCGACGTCGAGGCTCGTACGTGCTCGCCGGCCTCTCACGTGACCTACACTGACCCCTTCGTCATCGTGGATTTCCGTTGCACTTCTTTCCCCTCTTTTCTCCCTTTTCTTTTCTTTTTTTCTTTTCTCGGCGAACGAAGGAGGCACGAGAACTCGTTGGCGACGACGTTTTGAAAAGGGACGAAGCGAAATATGGAACACATTTACGCGAGCTGCGTTGAAGCTGGCAATTTCGAAGATGAAACGTCTGATAATAAACGTCCAATTATCATTCGAGCAGCTTGTTCTCTGCTTTCGAATCTTCACTTTATTTCGAAATTAACGAGAAGAGCTCGAGATGTGACTTACATTTGGACGTTCTCTCTTGCTTGGAATTGAAAGTAGTAAAATTGTTACCCTTCCTTTTGGACAGAAATTTCGACAGCTGTGGCAAACCTGTTAATACGACGGATTTCGGATTTTCTTTGCTTTGCAGTTGCTGAAAGAGCACGAGTATTTTTGTCGAAATTAATATTGATTTCTGTTTGGAGAAAGACGCGATTTATTCTAATTAAATTGCAATGATCTACGTGTAGAACATTTCGTATTACTCAATTCTGTTATGGCTCTTTTTTTTTTTTTTTATTAAATTCTGGATTTTTATTCAACGTTATACAATAATTATACCTTGATAAGCAAATAGAGAGCAAATTAATTACACAGATTAGTATACTCTCCCAAAAGCTTGTCATTAAGCACAACATTGTTCGTTCGCGATGAATATTTTTATTATGTATCACAAGAATATTATTTTTCGATCGTTGAAAGAAAGGCGCGTGATGATTCACTTATTGACCGGTTGAAATGTATCAAAATACCTCGAGTTTTCGATTTTAACGAGCGAGGGGGAAAAACGGAAATCTCAATATTTAGCTTCGACGTTCAACGTCCCCCCTTTCCCCCTTGCCGCGCCAGAGATCGCCCATAAAAACATGTCACAGCTTTTCAGCTTAAGCCCTTAAACGGGACAAAAGCTTGGCGCGGTACACCGGCCGACAAGTAGAACAAACCATTAAACACCTTCGAGCACAATGGAATCGCGCGTTCGACTGCGCGCGACAAGTAGAACAGGTCAGCGCATCTCCCGACGAGTACAATAAAACCACGCTGGTCAGACACTACCGTGCAACGTCGATCCAAAAACCAGCCATACGTTTATACCTGATAATAATGCGGCTGACTAGCACGGTGTGTGACATGGCTCGCGGCTATTGATCATTTTTTTTTTAGACAATGGCTTTCGTTATTTGATTTTTGTTAACTTTATAGTTTTTTTTTTTTTTGTACGGAGAGCATTGCTCATTTCCTCAAGAAGTTGGATTTTATATCGGAAGAAAGATTGAAAGTTGTCGTTGGTTTTTGTTAATTCTCGATACAAGTTCGTGAAATTGTATATTTCTATAAAGATAGACAACTCTCGGATATTATACCGTACATTTTTGTACGTTTAAACTTTCCACGATGTTTGCTTCCCGAGACTAGGGGATTATAATTCAACGACATAATAGCCGGGAAATGTAAACCGGAGGAACTGAATTTGCAATTCGAGTCACCTCGAATGTAGAGCCGGGGACTATTATTCACTTTTAGGATATTGACATCACCGCGAATAAAGTGATTGATTCATTAATTCTAATCGATCATCAAACTATGTCGGGACTCCCTCGGCAAACACGCACTCTTGGAACAGTTACTCCAACAGACAATTTCGGACTGTCAGGGGAATCAATCACGAGCGATTTCAATTCCAGAAATTACTGTCATTCCTCCAACAATTATAATTCTATAACGTTATATAGCCTACACACTTGATTTGAAGAAAAGTTAATAAATTCAGTAAAAAAGGTTAAAGTTCAGTTTTCAATATTTGTAAGAAATTTGACTTGGACGTTCCTCTCGAAAATTAAAAAATTTTGCATAGCGTTTGACATCGAGGGACTTCAAATATTTGAAGAAAAGTCTTCTCGACGAGCAATTAAAAATGTACAACGTCGCGTATTTTGCTATTTAAATGCGCAAGTCACGCGTTTAAAGTCAATCGATAAAACGATGCAAATTTGTAAGGGATGAAACTCGAGCAACAAATATCGCGTGCAACGATCAAATCAAAATAGCATCTGTTATTCACCAGCGTCACGCTGCTCTGCAATTAGTCTCGTTTCTCACCCCAGCCTGACGTTCCCATCGTTCCACGCGGGATTTTCAAATGACACGCTCGAAATGAAACAGCAGTGGCGAGAATAGGTGGGAGGGGCGCGAGACGAAGGATGAAAAAGACGAGGAATACAGGACGGAAATATCGAAGAATGAAAAAAAAAAAAAAAAAAAAAGGAAGGAAGGAAAGAGAGGAAGAAGGAGAGACTCTGGATGGAAAACCCTCTTTGCTCTGCTCGCTCGTGCAAATTTAAGTAGGAAGAAATGTTTCGCTGGGCGGAACGCGCCGGCTTTTTCCACCCGTCTTTTCCTCCGTTCGTTCGTTCTCGTTCGTTCGTCTTCCGTCTGAGCTGTTTTCCCCGTGGAATTTTTCTTCCTCCCCCGCCCGAAAGAAACGGCGAACAGGCCCCTTTCGAAACCTCTCCGCCCCTCTCGTTCTTCCTTCACCCTTCTCACCTTTTCACCAACCAGTGGTTCTTAACTGGAACTCGGAAGACACGCGTCCCGCGAAAAATGCACGAGAGCGCGCGGGAGAAATTCTGACGCGATTCGTCGTTGGACGCGTGAGCTCGTTTGCTTTGCCCGAGTTTCCCGGGGAGGTGTTCTTTAAAAACTGAGACGCGCGAAACAGTTGCCGATTTGCGAGAAAGAGAGGGGGAATCTTAGGCTTCGTGGAGGAGTCATCTCAGTTGTACGCTTCTTCCACGAATATTTTTTGAATTACAATAATATGTTTTTACATATATATTATTATTAATATATATATCTAGTTACGAAACAAATTTTTCAATGCTTTTACGCAAGTTTGAATTTCTACAATTTTCAAGGAAAAAACTGTATTTTTTGAAAAGAAAAGGACTCCACGGTTAAAAATAAGATAAATGTTACTGGATAATCTTTGAGTTTAAAGATTGTTATTCAGATTAAAGTTCTCGTCTTGAAGCTTTTAATGAATTATCCACAATTTTACTTTGCGACTGACGCAATCGCACGTTTATTTTTATTGTTAAATTTACGATCTCGGCGTTCTGCAAATTTTCCCCGCAATCAGAAATATTCCCCGACTTGGAGAAAAAGTAAAGAACCACTGATCCTCGTCAGAAAACATCCGGGTAACTCTTGTTTGACGTGGCTTCGCGCTAAAGTAAACGCATCCGGTATCACGTGTTCCTTCAACAACCGTCTACCGTCTTTCCGCGTTGCGTTCCTCTTTCACCTCTCGACGGTGTCGTTTGGAATTCATTTTTTATTCCTTCGCCAAGTAGCGCGCACGGCAGTTGTAGCTGTAGGTGTACATGAGTAGACAGATAGACAGAAGTGGCTGAATTTCAAGGAAATCCGACTCGTTTCGAGCAAAGACAATATTGGATTCGACCATGGCTCTCCCTCACTCTCTGCCCCCTTTCAGTCGACGCGAAATTTCTACGCTTTCTCATCTTGCATATTTGATCGCTCGGTATATGGGAACGTGTTTCGGAAATTTAGGTTGCAAATGAAAGGTGGGAAACGGGGAAGGGAGAAGGAAGCGGAGAAGATTGAGTTTTAGCGTTATTGTACTTGTTAGGGGAGAAGCAACATTTGATGAATTTAATTGTTTGATTGTTATACATCAAGAAATATTGTTTCTCCGCGGAGAATAGATATTTAAACTATCGTTGCAGAACGTACGATTTTATTATCGTAATAGGTGCTTTTGTTTTATTTATATCAAGAGTTTTGGCCAATCGTAGTCGCGTAAACATATGCGTCACTCGCCGTGAAGGTGTTCAGATTAATTTAGACTTAATTTTGAAACGAACGTCAGACATTTTAGTTATTTGATTACAGACAATTATTTGGTTACTAAAAAGAGCGCGTTGCAACGTCGAATAACATTTCGAACGTATAACAATTGAATTTCAATCTGTTACAGTGGCGAAAGTGAGAGGCGGTTTCAGTAGTAACGGAGCGTGGATGGTCAGACATCGCACATCTTGATGGAAGTCTTGGAAAATTCCAAGATCGATTGAAATTGCGAGCGTTAAATTGAAAAATGAAATGAAAGTTTTATATCCAGAAAGACATCGAGTGAAACAAATTGATCAACTATGATCAATTATTTATACTGCGTTACATATTTATGAAAGGGAACGTTCATTTTGTTCATTCTTCAATTTCACAAGCCAACTTTCTCTAAAGCAAAGCTACAAAACTACAAAATTACCTTTTTTGATTTCTTGAAAAAACGCACGAAATAACCACAAAAGTTGCTAAAACACGCCGTGATATCTCTCCTGAAAGAAGAGACAGCGTTTTGCAAATAACCAATTGAAAAAATTTCGCGAGACCTACGTCGCCATTCGCTTTCCAGGGATTTTTAAAAAAATTCTCCTCTCTCGCGCGTTTCGCCATGAAAGCGACGAAACGGAGCACTCGAGGTGGAAAGTAAGGCACGGTTTCTCTTTTCCCAGGTGCGGATGATCGCATTGAAACTTAAGAGGCACGCATCCGTGAAAACGTGACCCATAAAGCTAACCTTTTATCCGATCCTACCCCCATGGGGGGGCGGTGGGTAGTTTGGTTTGCGTTCGACGCACACGGAGAGAAACCAGCGAAACCAATAATTCCAGCTTAATGTCTCGTGAAAAAACAAAACAGAGAACCGCGTCTGCTTCTCTCGTCCCCGTTGGGGACTCGTACGATATACGGGGTGTCCCAGTTTCTCTTTGCTGCAAAATCATCCTGGGAAGGGGAGAAACGAGGAAGAAAGGGTAAGATTCTTGCCACTTCAGAGTTCGTTTCTGAGAAAATTGGTTTTTCGATTTTTTTTCAAGTGTATGTTAATACTATTAATGAAATAAAATGGGCGTCAATAGTTTTATCAAACTAAGAGGTACAAGAAATACCTCTTTTTGTTTTTGTGCAACTGTTTCTGAATTGTATTAAACGCCGAATTGTATTAAATTCCAAGTCGAGCGGTACTCACTGGTATTTAGATTTCTCTATATTGAATTCTATAGAACCAGAATTCTTTGGAATCAGTCCTGTTACCAGCGCGTGTTCGCTTCATCCCGACACGGCACTGTGCCCGTTCTGGACAGTAAAATATTTCACGTGCAGGATATTAGCGAGACAAAAAGAGGGAAAAAAAGAATGCACGGAATAAAATTTCCAAGGGAACGGGTTTTTATTGTACTGCCTCGATGCCACTTGGTTTTACTTGATAAATTTTTAAATTTAATTTTCTCGGCAACGGGCCGTCACGCGAGGAAATTTTATTCCACTACGTCTTCGACCTATTTTCCTACGTGGAATCACCTCCTCATTCCCGATTGTACCACGAAATCTGGCGCACCCTGTATCTCGCGTTTCCCTCTCGCTTCTCCCTTTGCACGCGCGTTCTCCGCCTGCTCTTCGCTCATTTTTTCTCTCTCCGCGTGCTTTTCCATTTGTTTCGTTTTCTCCTTTTTTTCTTTTCTTTTTATCAACGTTTGTTCGACGAAACGCAGTAAGACTCGCAGGCGATATGGAACCAATTAAATCGAATTACTCGACCACTCGTCGCGGACAGTGTTTCTCTACAATCCCCCCCCTTCTCGCGAAGTGGCTCTGTCGTTTTGTTCATCATCGAACAGAACAGATCGAGATAAATTCTAGCGATAAACGTTTTGTTTTCTCCGCCTTTTTTTTTTAGGAGGGGGGAGTTTTAAATTCGTGTCGATTCCTCGCCGGGGTGGAAAGAGGAACGATCGGTCGCCGGATTTAATGAATTCGCATTAACGTACGCTTACCGGCTGTTTATGGTTATTTGTAATCGTTCGATTAAAACGGGAATGTATCCGTGTTTTCCACGCTGCCGGATATTTACACGCGGGCACGGTAATAATTCGAAAAATGCAGGTATTTCGGTATATTTTGCGCCTCGTTCCTTTCGTATTTTTACAGCGCTTTATGGAAGAGAGAATTGAATATTGTCGGAGCGGTTGAATTTACGCGCGTGGAGAGTGTTTGCCAGAGTTCTTTCAGGGCTAAGAGTAATTTATCGAAGAGCGGAGAAACTTCGATGTTTTGTTGAACTTTCATTTTACCGAAAATTTCAGCTTATAAATAAATCGAAAAGGAGAGTATGGAAAATGTAAATTTCGTTTTTAACTCGTATATAGTGTTATATTTTCCTATCGCTAGATTCAAATGGAAGGGAAGTTTCGTATTAGATTTATTTTTAACCAAGTATTTAAACTTTCTAACTCATTTCAATACGTAATTATCGATTAATATCAATACTAGATATTGAATTACTGTCGTTCCCTTTTTGAATGTTCTTTTGTTCGCTGTAAAATATTCGCTGCGAAATGCACAGATTGGCATCTTTTTTCTCAAACATTTAACTAACAATGCATGCAAATTAAAATCTTTTTTCTTAAATAACACGGACGAGAACTTCTCCGACAGACTCGCGCGAGAAAGAAAGAAATTTCGACTTTTTAAAAATAAAAGGGAAACAATTCTCCAGTTGCTCCAGTTTCTCCATCTTTTTTCGACCGTCGTTTTTCGCGTTGTTCTCTTTCGGTCAGAAAATTCACCTGTCACAACTTCGTGATTTTCATCTTTTACCAAAAAGACGAGAGAGAGGGAGGGAGGGAGAGAGAAATAAAAAAAAGGAAAAGAAAAAGAGGAACAAGAAAAAAAGAATGTTCCAAGTTTCACTCGGAATATAAATTAATTAAAACTCTCGTTTCTCTTTTCTGGCAATTTAGCAGCGAGCAGCAGCGAATTTCTTTCAGTTCGCAGCGAGAAAACGAGGGAGATAGAATTTTAAATTAATGGTAATGGTCGGGGTAAAAATGATGGAAATTTCGGAGACCCAGGGAAACGCGGCGTCGCACTCGGTATTTATTTATTAATCATTCTTTAGCACGGTATAATTCTCAGTGTTTGGGAACATTGGGTTTCCACCCACCCAATTTCCAAGATTCTCTCGGTCGTCGAAAGGTTCGTTTCGTCATTTGAAAGATGGATAAACCAATGGCGAGGTTAATACATTGACACTTCGAACGATGATGGACCAACTGACAACATGATCGTCAGTTATGAAACAATCACGTCGCAAAGGAAGAAGAAAATATCTTTATAAGTAACTTTACAAATGACAGATAGGTTATTTGTCTGATAGATTATTTATCTGTTTCTCGTGTTAAACGTTTTATTTGAGAATAAAAGCAACGAGGATGCAATGCTCGTTATATGCAAGGAATCTGTGATTTTGTAAACTATCGCGTATACCGCAGCGTACGTAAAAAGGGGATATAATTATTTCAAACGACAGGTAATGTGAAACGATATTAAATAAATAACGCGGGGATAATAATTAAAATCTCTTTAATATACTCCTTCAATTTCCATGTTAATATGTCTCGATTAATTTCGAGCGTAAATAATGGATTTGTTTAAATTAAAATGCACCAGGCGAAAGCGTCTCGCCGATAAAGTGTTGATGAAATATATTAAATGAATATCTAGCGACGATATTAAGTTCCAAGATGATGTAAATAGTATACAAAGACTGACGTACACTCTCGCCTAAAGATCTGGATCACAGAAATGGGAATACAACAATCATAATCTCGATCTAAACTTTTCAATGTTTACTCTTTCGGTCAGTTGAAATTAAAATCGAAACGAACAATTTTTGGGATGAAATTAATCTCGGGATGGAAATCTCCGATTTTAAATTATCGTTCATTCAAGTGTAATTAATCAAAGTACCAAATACGACGAGAGAAGAATGATATTATAATTATAAAATTTCGATCTAAATTCCAATCTTCACCCTTTCGATTAATTAAAATTAAAATTAGATCAATTTTAGAATGAGATTAATTTTGGGATAAAAATCTTCAATTAATTCGTTCATTTAAGTGGAATTAATTAAAGTTCCGGTGCAATAAGAGAGAGATGATGATATTGCAATTATAATCTCGATCTAAATTTCAATCTTTACTCTTCCTTCGACTAATTAAAATTAAAATTAAAATGAAACAAATTTGGGACGGAAATTTTCAATTTTCAATTGTTATTCGTTTAAGCGCAATTAATTAAGGTTACGACGAGAGAGGATGGTGTCACAAACATTCCAAATTTATCTACCCGAGGAAGTAATCACGTCTCTTTCCACAATCCTGGCACGGTTCGAAATTTTTGAGCGAGAAGCGAGATGAAAGTGGCGAACACTCACTTGGACTCGTCCTGATCCTCGTCGTCGTCTTCGGAATCAAAGAAAGC
>KQ435944.1:2334740-2351700 GCA_001276565.1 Melipona quadrifasciata | reverse complement strand
TGCCTCCGTCGTATCCACGGTGGAAACCTGCAATCGCAGGTTAACTGGCAATAAGCACGCTCGGAAATCAATGATCGCCAGTTCGCCCATGTACCCTCTCCATCGACAACCACCCCCCTCCCCGTTCTGCTCGGTTTAATGCCGTGTTCCACGGATAATATCGTCGTTAATCATCCGTCGCGACCGCGTCAACGAGTCTGCCCGATCTCCGACGACTAACTCTCGATGGAACTGTTTATATATTTCCACGGTCTCTCTCCTCTCTCTCTCTCTCTCCCTGTGAAACGACGTCCCGGAGTTTCGAGTGGCTTCCGCACAGTTCGGTGAAAGAGTTTCGAAATTTCTATACACACTGATAAAAGTTGTCCGAGGAACGAGCTGTCGAAACCTTTTTAATTTGTAGCTTGTACGTTCGCGAGTCGTTAAACTTCAGCAGAGGGTGATTAACTTTTGAATTACAACGTTGGAAAAAAAGTTGAAAAGTTCGATGGTTTTGAAAACAAACTGAAAAGTCGCAGCATATAGTTCTAAGGGAGGTAAAACAAGGCGTATCAACTTCCAAGGTCATCTTTATCTCTTTTAATCGGATCAGATATATTTCTTTCGCCGTCAATGTTGAATTTCAAGTAAGAAAAGCATCAAGCCACGTTGGTGCAATTTTTCTCGTAAACTGGACGCGTAATTTGAAAGTTATTTCAGGTGTGCAAGTTACGCGAATCACCCCTGTGTTGTGACTTCGAGCGTTTAAACAACGCTAAAATAATTTTTTTCGGGTCACACGTTCGGAATCTGTGTGGATCGCACGACAGTTGGATCGTCTCGTTGTAAAGGAGGGGGGGGAGGTTGGAAAGTTTCAGAGAGCGACGAAACGGGGTTTCGAAGATTCTGGGGCGAGATGTTTGGTTATTTGGGGTGGAGAATATTTTCGAATGTAGGTTGTCGTGAGTTTCGAACAGTTTATCTTATTTCTTGGTGATCCGAGGCGAGATTTCTTAGATTTTAAATATGGACCTTGAAGTAGGTCTCCACGTTAGTCGTTGAGTTTATTATTATTCGAACTACTTTCGACTTTGACAAAAGATTCCGTAAAAGATTCAATCTCTTTTTTTTACGGAGGAGAAGTTTTTCGTGGAAGATGGCACGAAAAGATTTTTATTCTCATAAAAAAAGGTATCAACTCGAGGGAATGTTGAGTGAAGGAAAAAGAAATGGGTGTTGGTTTGAAAAACAATTCGTAGCTTCGTGCCTCTGAATTTCACTGAAATGTTTATTTTTAAAATCGGTAAGCTTCTGTTGATCACTTAAAGTTACAAGCATCGACGTTGGTGTGCCGTTCACCGTGATTAATTTGGAGTGCAGCAGGCAGTCCCAATGTCCCAATCCTAATTTTAACGTTCTCACGGGTTTACGTCAATCACCGTTTCAGAGAACAGTTCAAGTTTCACGTTAGTTAATTTCCAATTAAAATTTCGAATTTCGAAACGGGTACGCGTGGGAACAAATAAGACAGCTGACAGACGACGCACAGTACGAATCCACTGTACTTTGTGCTTTAATCTAAAACAAGTGCTCACCCTGATTTTTCAAGTTCCTTCTTGGAAACACAAACGGCTGTGAAAGTATCCTTCAGGAGACACAAGTCCTTCTTCTTGCAGTTCAGTGGACGACAAAGTTCACCTGAAACGATCGAAAAATCGTTTGTTGAGAAAGGAGGTTGATTTTCCAAATATGTGAAATTTAAATACAGAGAATTGATGTTAAATGTTTGAAAGAACTCATTATTAACCGTGAAGCACGAGTTATTTAGTTGTTTAGTTAATTATTTAATTGCATTATATAATTATAATATATTCTTAGTTAATCGTTTAATTTATAATTTCAGATAAACACGAATGAATCCACAATTATAAAACAACGACAGGTTGACACTTCAGTTGAATTTGAAGATTTCATTACGTTAGCTGATTCATTAAAATTCGTTTGGGAAAATTTTCCACCATCTATAAACAACGAAAATACCTGACGAGGGAAGACCTGAATCTAACTCATCGACCACTTAAAAAAAAAATACGTCAAACGTATTTCTATTTAAATCTCACTTTTTTTAGTTTCATACAAAAGAATGATCACATAGATATTTTCAAACAGCTTCTCCGACTTTCCCCTCCCGATGAATTCACCTTGTTACACCAATGTACAACTAAAAAATCGCGAGTGGTTACATAAATCGATCTTTTATTACGGCCACTTAGGTGCAATAAACCAATTTAATTCCCAAGGCCTTGGAGCCTCTGCCATCCTCAACAACACTCCCACCCCCTCCCCCCAGTCGCTCTTCCTTTGCTTCCAATCGATTTCAATTCCTCCTGTCGTGAGGCATTCCTCGCGACAACGCGATCGTTTCGTTTCATAGAAAACTGAGAGATAAAAAAGGAAAAAAGGAGAAGAAAGAGATCGGAGAGGAACGAAGAAGCTTCGAAGAACGGTATTCACGGCTGTGAATGCGGTTCGATATTAAAAAGACGGGAAAATTTCTTGTAAACGACGTCGGAGACGCGGATTCACCTTCGTCGTCGGAATTAAACTATAGCGTTCGCAGTCACGATCGACGACGTGGAAAAATTCTGGTTTGCTTTCCTCTCCTTCTTTCTTTCCGCGGTGCGTCGATATTACACCACTCGGCCTCGTAATCCGCCGGCGTATTGACGTCTGGGAACGCGCGTAGTTTCACCTTATTAAATTTTAAGACCGCTTCCGGCCGAGGAATACCTGATTTCCCCGCGTTTTACGATACTGTCCGCCGCGAACAATGTTCGCACGAAAGAAAACGGAGGGGCAGAGGGGGGAGATTTTACGACCGGGATAATGACGATAACGCGACGACGGCGACGATATTACCCCTTTGTTGATTGTGCGATTTAGAGTTTGAGGGAAGATTGGCGACGGAGGAAACTGAATAGTAAATTAACCCTATCGAGAAATATCGAGCTGTACTCCTGTAGGTAGAGGAGTTTGACTTGAAAGAAGAAGCAAATTGCAGTCTCGTGGAATATGAATTTTCAATTTTCATTCTTGATAAAAAATTAGCAGTACTCTCGAGACTTTACATCTGACGCGATGTAACATTTTATCACTGAAAGTGATTTTATTCGGGGTAGCCCAGAAAATCGGTGCACCTCTTGAGGTGCAACGCCGATGCAACGAAAATTAGCGATTGGTTGATTTCGGTCACGTGATTCGCGAGGGGGCGTGGCCTAGTACTGAGCGATCGCATCTGTAATTTGTTTCGTATCGATTCAAATGTTTGCATATCGATAAAATTTTATGGCAAAAATGTCGTCTTCATTTCTTAGTCAGAACAGTTATTTCTGGGCCTTTCAGTGAGACGAATCGTACTTGTATTGGGGTACAAGTCGTGCAGTTTTTGATAATAACTGACGTTTGCTGAAGATTTGGAAAAAAATCGTCAGAGAAGGGGGTTAATAAGAATTAAGAGACTAGGTTTCGAAGAAATCTCGATCTTTGATTTTAGGTTACGAATTTTTCGATCTTTCCAAAATATCTGTACCGAGATATACAGTCGAATGTTAGATATGTAAAATAATAAAAGATGGATTGATTAATTTGTTTGTCGAAATTAATTGCATTCTATAACATTGTCAAATCTATGTACACACGTGATATTTGTTCGCAGATTGTTCCCTGCAAATTGTAACCGATATTCAAAGAAAATATTTAATGAGAGGATTAAAGAGGAAGTTAATGAGGAGAATGAAGGGGCAATTAATTACCAATAATTGTCAATTACATCATTAATATAGATTCGGTGCTGTTTATATCGAATACTCGATACAGTCAGATAATTAATAATAATGAGTGATATTCAATTTTGTCATTGAGGCGTTTATCCATTCTTCTCAAGATTTTCTTAAAATTTGAAATTGATACGTAATAATAACTTTCAAATTATTAAATAGATAAATTAACGTTATTAATAAATCAATTGAAAACAATTACTTAATAAATGCTGCAAAATTAATGCTAACAATAAACATAGGATAACAATAGTTAAATAATAAAAAATAAAACATTTAGAGAATCTATCAGAAGCTCTACCCAACGAATATGCTGATGTTAATAATAATAAATAAATAATAATATCAAGTAATTCTATAACTTTTCAATTTTTCCACAAGTAATTCCAGAATTTAAAGCTCACTGCAACACCATCGCGACTATTCTTCTTTCTCAATACGATAACACAAAGCTCGTCATTCTTGAATATCGCGAAATAATTACAATACAGAACAAATACTCTAGACTTTCGAAACAGTATCTAAAAATTCTTAAATTCCACAGCCAAGTTCGCCAAAACTCTCCACGACGATTGTTCCTCGAAACTCGCTGCTTTTCCAGATATTCCTAGCGTCAAAAAATTCCCTAGACGGAGATTAAGGGATCTTCATCAGCGAAACCCCCAATTGACCAATTCCAGCGGATCAATCGCCGTCTTCTGACTGTCACCGCTGAAAATCAATTTCTGAAATGAACCCTTCCCCCCGGCCCTCGTTTCTAAAGGATCGAAAATGGATTTGCAAGCCGCGAAAGGGTCACGGTTGATCGAGCTCGTTAAAGTAACCCTGTGAAAGAGAGAAAGAGAGAGAGAGAGAGAGGGGGATGAAACTAATTCTGTCGTTGAGAACGCAAGGAAGCAATCCGGGATTTTCACGAAACGGCGAAATGATTCGTTTCTTTGATGTAACGCGCTGCGGCCGGGGCGTTTCAATGGCCCTGGCGCAATTGCATTCGCGTGGAAATAGTCGACAAGCGATATTGGTCGTTTCACAGAGCATACCGCATCGGTTCGAATTCCTCTCTTCTCCATTAACCCCGTGGAACCGTGAGGTTTGGCCACGGTCGTCGCGTCGGTGCATCTGGCACCCCCTCCCGCGGGATCGCCATTACCTTTTCACCTGTGAAACCGATAAGGATTTGTCCTGACGTTCCGTCCTGATTTCCCCTGCAATTCGTCGACTGTTTCTGGCTCGATCGCCAGATCCCAACGACGCCGCGGTGTATTCGGGAAAAATTGTAACCGAACGGCTGAACTGACAGTCGGACCGTGGTTTTATTATATTCACCCACTTTTTCTCTTGTCTTTTTCTGCCCCCTTTCCCTTCGCCCTTTTGAGCGATGGTCTTCGAAACTTTGATCGATGGTTTTTTACGCGGGATTATTGGATCTGGCTTCTCTTTTTTTTTTCTCTCGTCGACGATTTAAGCAGCTCGGATTTGAAGTTTTTTGTAGTGGTAATTGATGGATGGAGGACTTCTTACTTCCTGATTGATAGTTTCAGGAATTTTTATTGATCGATCGGCCGGATGTACGAAATTTTGATGGTTCGCTGATTTTTCAGCTTGGATTTTGGTAATAAAATCTTTCGATTCCTTTTTTGCTCATTGGCGTGTCAAATTAGTGGAATAATAGAAAATTGCGATTTAATTGACAGTAGGTGAAAGAATTTAAATCTTCCAATATTTCCTTTTTCTCTCTTTAATCAACGTGCTGTTAGATTATTCAAATTGTCCGATAATTCTTCTATTCTTTTAATCTTTTTTAGATCTCTTTACGAAGATTGATACAACAAACGTTGGTGATGAACGATACTGTTTGACAGAAAGATATTCCTGTCTGTTAATTTATTTTACGAAGTTTCTATGGCGACTCGTTTGGTAGAAAGATGTTCCTGTTAATTCGTTTTGTTTATTCAAACGTGTAGAAATTTATTTCTACTGTTTCTGTATTTATAGTCGGTAATTGTCTTTATATATGGACCTGTAGCTTGTACACGTCTATCTGTAGTTATTTAGATTTATTACATCGCTAAAAATTTCTACATCAAAAAGTATATGAATTTCATTTACTTTGATCATTAGTTAATTGTAACTATACGTTCCAATTTAAAATTCGGCAACTGATTATAATAATTGTTACCAATTCATTTGATATTTTCGTAATTAACTGATTGACGAAATATAAGAATAAAAGTATGATTGTGTAACTTTCAAATTGCTGAGTGTTACATAGAGAGTTTGAGAATCAATAAAAGAGAAATTATTATATGTGGTCATTTGTCCGATCATATTTGTTCAATTTCCCTGATTCAACTACCAATCGTGATGGAAACAGTCTGTGATTGTAATAAAAAATTTATTTTATACTTTTCTAGTTGAGTATCGACTGAAAAATTTCCAAGTTACACGACGTCACGCAGAATCAAAAACCAGTAAGACAAATTACTATGCAGAACGTGGCGATTTAATTTCTGATCATGTACTGTGCAATTTCACCGATTCACCCACGGTATCGTCATGTTCTACTCGCCCGACGAGGAAGTTTCGCTCCATTTCGCTGCATAAAGTCTAGTTCCAGATATGCGGACATGTGCACGATCGCTCTACTTGTCTGCCTATGCACGGATCTATTTCACTTCGCCGGGACGGTCTCTCGTTGCTTTTACGCGGACTGCTGTACTTGATGCAACCTCGATGAATTCACGGATACTCGCATTTTAAATATCACGACGATACGACGATCTCGTTGATTTGAGTGCATTTTACTTTCATCGAGAAATTATGTCGCCGTGGTTTTCTACTGACGGCGCATCAACCCATTTCGCGAGAGCTTTCTCCAACCGTTCAACGAAAAAAAGTACTGTTCAATTACGTCGATTTTTGATGCCTTGACAACCGTTGGACTGCGAATTTTAGACGCAATTCATTTTTCACTCGCACCTTCGACGTTTCATATTTTATATTTCCAGTTTTGTACATTGGGAATTTCAGCAAAAGCATTTAACACGGAACATTACGATTTGTTAGTTTAACTTTTGTTCAGTTTCAAAAACTGAATGAATTTCCATATTTTCCATAGATAGCTGTAGTCTAATCATTACAATTGCAATAAAATAAAATAAACAAAAACGTAATAATATTATACATTAATAATTTTACAATAATCCACCGACACGGTGAAAATCCGCCATCTAATAATTTCAAAATATTTCTCGATTTAAAATTTTCGATAAATATACGACGTACATTAAAAAGATACAATTTTTCGTAAACCGATATACGAACTCCGTTAAAAAGAAAAAAAAGGAACAAACGCTGAAAATAAATTCAGACGCATCATCCAGCAATTCCAGAACAATTCGATGAGAATTCTCGCCCAAATGTAAAAGCCATGCGTGATCTATCCCGAAAAATGTATCGCGAGCAAACAAACACCATACGGCGAGACTGGCAAGAAACCGTGCCAGAGGATCCGTTACGCGTCTAATTAAAAGTTCGCTGCCACGGTGTTCAAACTCTCGGCGTAATATCCCGTTCCGGGGCGAGATTAAAGTCACTGCTTGGCTACGAATTAAGGAGGCCTCTCTCTCTCGGCACGATTTCTCCTTAAAAGGCTTAGAGAAGGCGGTACGTTTGGGAAAAAAAGAGCCGATCGCTCAAAGGGCCTCGGTATCGAAACCTTCCTCCTCGACTCTTCCGCGCTGGAAAGCCAACCTTTTCGCAAATGGAACGCCGCGAGAAAGAGGCTCGGTACTCGGAGGAACGGCGTAATTGCGGCAAATGGAGATTGGACTGCCACGGTCGCGAAGGTATTTTGTGAAATTTACGAGAATAATGGTGACTGGCAGGATGCGTTGACGACGTTCTCCGTGTACGAACGATTCTTTTTTTTTGTAATGAAGATGATCTTTTTCGAACTTTTTAATTGTCCCGGAAAGAACTGTTCTAAAGAGAGAAGGATTGCTTGAACGTAATAAAAAAAGTACGATGACAGTGTCTGAATGGTCTAAAAAGCTAAGGGAAATTTGACGTTAGAAATTGTTATTATCATTATTATGTTGGTTACTACGAAATTATTCGAGGGTCAAATTAGTGTTGGACTTTGGGCAATTGAAACAGGTAGTTCGAAAAATTGTTTGGCAGACGAGGAACGTCTAGGAATCTATTTCACGTAATTTATCTGCAATCAATGAGGCACAAAATGTACAACACGCGTTGAAATTAACGAGAATATAGAATCGAACGACAAAGTTTTACATTTTACGTTACAGGAAGAAAAATGCCGTGCAATAATTCCAATAATTTGAAACCGACAGCGAGAGTCGTGCATTATTGAATTATCGCCCGAATTGAACGCATTTTTCTTTTTTTTCGACGTTTAACTAAAGATTCAATACATTCGTTCGAATCTATTTAAAGATGAAATATAATAATTTATATTTAATTTGACGTATTGCACGAAATAATTTAAAAACGCGGGCTTTATATTACACGGGAGACGGGTCGAGCAAATAAAAAATCCCAGCATATTTCATGCAGGCATTATACTTTATCTTTATATTTTGTTCAAGCGTAGCTTTGAAATAATACCACTGTTTTTATACGATTAAATTCCACTGTCTCATATTCATTTAAATTACGCTAGACATTTTTATTTCTTTCTCCAAACTGCGTTATTGCTTCTCCAATTTTTCTCTGTGCAAGTGACACACTTGTTTCATTACCCTGTTTTAAATTCGTTTTCAAGCAAAGGAAAAGAAAAAACCCCGCTTAGCACGATTTTCAATAAAACTTCTGACTAATTCCATTCCTCTATAGTCAGAAATTAAATTCGATTCCAAAGATTATAAAAAGGAGCCAACATATTTGTCAGCTTATTTTTTTCGATCCACTTGCATCCGTCGAACTTCTCGTTATTAACATACAAAAATCGAAAGATCGCAGCGGCCTGAAAAATTCCGGATTTTTGTTTTTTTAAAAAAAAAAAAAAAAAAAAAAGCACGAATTGTTGGATATTCGTGGGACATTTGTAACGGTAGATTTACGCGAGATTCGTTGGCGTTTCGAGGGAATCGGCAAGACCAGAGGTAATCCGCTGGCCGGAAGTTTACGTGTCCCTTCGAAGAAGACGGAAGACAATGATGCGAGCCGACAGTTTCCGCGCGGGGCTTCGCACCGAGTGAATTGGATTCAACGTCGCTTCGACGATTCTTACGGACGTTTGCTTTCTGACAGACGTCACGGGCTGTCTCTTCCAACGTGGGCTTAACGCGTTCGGTCAGTGAAACAGCGAACGGGCAACATCGAAATTTAATAAGGTTTCTTCCTCACTTTGTTACTAAATATTAGTAACTATTAATTCGGACGAATTGTTCTTGGAATCTCACGTTCGTTCGATCAATTTGTTCGCGGTCGAGTGGCAAAAAGAAAAAGATCGTTGTTAATTCGATTTTTGTGACTAACAACTTGTATTTTGATATAATATGTATCCAACAATTTTGTAATTAATTCTGATCGACAGTCCGACAATACAATAGATTTCATTATAATAATTGATTAATTATAATAGATTTTATATTAACTTTTTTACAAATTTTTTTTATGTACGATAGACTACAAAAGCATCGTTAGAAACAGAAATGTAAAAATGTCAGTAGAAACATTTATTTCTCAGTGGAAACAAAATATCAGTAGGAAAGGTCGAAATTATTCAAACGTGCGAAAAATGTTCAAAGTGTTGAAGTCGGTAGGTACTAAAAGGGTTAACCTCGAAATTGAAAATTCCAAAAAAGTCTACGTAATTCTGACAAATCCTACATATTATCACTGAAAGTGATTTTAGTGGAGGTAATCCAGAAAATCGGGCCTCTTCAGGTGCAACGCTGATGCAACGAAAATTAGCGATTGGTTGATTTGGGTCACGTGATTCGCGAGGGGGCGTGGCGTAGACATCGAGTAGGAGTGGCGTTGTCTGGTACTGAGCAATCGCGCCTGTAATTTGTTTTCTATCGATTCAAATCAGTTTGCATATCAGTAAAATTTTATGGCAAAAAAGTCGTCTTCATTTCCCAGTCAATACAGCTGCTTCTGGACCTTTCAGTGAGACGAATCGTACTGGAGCACAAGTCGTGCAGTTTTTTTAAGATCTTTCATTTCGCATTCTGGGATTTTCAGAATTACATATTTTAATTTTTATCAAAATTGAGATCACAAACATTCTCTTTAAATTTAATTTATCCATTTACAACCATTAATAATTTTCATCGCGTTAGATATAAAATTAACTATTCTAAAATTAGTCTATAATGATCAACTGTGATTAACTAATATCGATGTTAATATTACGCTATACGATACAGTACTAATATCACGACGAAGTTGACACTTGATATTACAACGAATTTCAATTAATAAATAATTGTTATAGTTAAACATTAAATTATATTATTAAAGATTCCAAGAGATTCTACGAATCCTCAGTCCGCCCGTCACAAGACGTTTTCTCCTCTTCATCAATCATTGCCGTGGCTCTACATTCATCTTGATCACCGCGTATTCGCAAAACCCACGGATTTCAACCGAAATCCAAACGAGATAGAGAACTTAACAGCTTCCTGTCCACGGAAGTAATTACATCGATGCTTGTAATATGCTAATCGGGGCGAGTTATCGCGGGACGGTGTTCGAAGTTCCTTAAGTCGGCCGACAATGGACCGTGGCGAGGATCTCGCGCGCGCGAAGAAACTTTCGAAACAAAAATCGGCCCGGTGGAATCGTTCCAAGCGAATTAGCCCGCTCTCGCCCGAGTAAGCTGTCTCTCTGCAATTATAATGTGTTCTACTCCTCTAACATTTGATGTCCTCTCTCTCTCTCTCTCTCTCTCTCTCTCTTTTTTGAAATATTTAAATTTACTTCTCTCCCTCTTTCTCTCTAGCGTTTTAACAGCGGAATTATTGACGATTAAAGTACAAAAGTATCAGAGGCATTAAATTCTTTTTAAATTAAGAACTTTCTACCAAGTTTTTAACGCGACAAAGAACAGAAGCTTTCGTTTGTACGTTTTATGAAAAATCATGAAAATCTCCGGCACCGTGTAACGTTCGTAAAAAGATTTCCACAAAAATATCACAAATTGCTCGTTTCGATCACATTGATCGTAGTATCAGCGAAATTTATCGTAGTTTCAGACCGTCGGCGGCGTCTATCGATACGTAATATTATTGAAATAAAGTCGATCGTATTTTATTTCAGGGAGACGGAGGAATTTCATCTATTGGAGCGTGATTATTTTATGGCCGCGATATTCGATATTTTATAAGATACTTGATACTTGGCCGGCGTTTCTGAAATAATTTTGTTGCTTCGCTGTTGACTGTTATTATACAGTGGATGTATAATGCAGGATTTTTGATATCTGTGCGTTTTAATTTGTTTATTTGCTTTTTTCTCTTCTTTTTTTGGTCGTTGATAACAAACAGCCACTTGTAAAAGGTCATTTTTATTTGAACTGTATCGAAAATTATTACAATAATTTTATATAATGAAATGAGATGAATTTCTCAATGCATAAAATAATAATAAATTAGTTCTTACGATCAATCATCTTAAACCTGTAACGCTTTATTTCAATAAAAATGACTGTTTATAAACTGTAGGAAGATTTTTAATATCTTTAATGATCGCAGTTCTTATTAATAACTGTATCGTTTTCACTGATAAATTCATGACTACGCATAACCAATATTTATAATGTTAGAGCTAATGATTTTCAATCATCTTGTCATCAATTTCGACAATTACAACACTTTTACAGTCGTTTCATAATTATCATTATTATTCCACATTACATGTGGCTCAATATATAGACTCTCATCTGTTTTTCTAAACATCGTTTAGGCGCGTATCACCATTTTCAAACCACAATGGAATTCCCACAACTCCCCATGAAAATCGAAACGTCGAATTTCCTGCCACGTGGCTTGTCCCCCTCCGACGGAATGCAAATCGTTTTAAGAACAATTTCAACCGAGCATCGGATCGGAGTCTCGTTAACGTCAAGGTCAGTCACGTAAAAAAATTAACGATCGCGCGTTCGCTCACCCCCGCGGCGTAATAGCTTCAAGAACCCATTAACCCCATAAATTATCCGTCTATCTTATACCGTCGATTGTACAGCGACCTCTCTCTCTCTCTCTCTCTCTCTCTGAATTCTATCTCCTGGCCCTTCGAAACCGCATTACGTTATCGATTACAGCGTATATTACGCTATTGACAATTACAGAGGGGCACAATGCGGCCAAAATGGGCCAGACTTCTGCGTGAATTAGACGTCGCGAAACGGAGATAGTACGCCACCGTGCCGATCGATCATGCATTTTGCCCGGCGAATGATCGACGATGCTAATGGCCAAGATGGTCGTAATGGATAAGCCGTGGACGATAATGCGCGGTTCCGTTTCATCGAAGGAGTCGTCCCGTCGAATCGATGACCCGTTACAGCAGCCCCCACTTAAGCGTCCGTTACCAATTCTTGGAATTGGGACTATCTCATTGTACGCTACCTTGTTTCACACGACGTGCTCAAAGCAACACTTGTCGTACGGTACAAAGCGAATGATGCAGTTAGCCTCTTGCGCTAGTAACTGGTTCGCGGACCATAACGAGTGACCAAACCGTATACAGTTCGTACGTAATTCGTCTTCTTTTTGAATTCATCGGTATATATCACTGGATAGAAATTACTAAGAAGTAATAAATTTATTATTTATTTCGCGTGGGTTATATCTCAATATACTTAAAATATTGAGAAAATATTGCAATTTTGGGCCAAATATTCTCGACGTGCGTGGCACGTCATTCCAACGCAAGAGGTTAAGCATCCAGAGTTTGAGGATATATTATAGTTCACCGTCAAACGACGTCTGTCGTTTCTTAGGAAAAAGCCCAAATCTGAAAAATGTCTCGTGATATTTGGTTAATAGGAGGGAAAGGGATTCGACGAGGCCTATTAACCTATTTGCATGACGATTGAAATTATACACCGGACCGGTGCATATTACCGGCGGTTAGCGGACCGCGAAGGTTTACGCGACTGCATATTTTTATGAAGATTTTCTGATTTGAATTTCCAATGCGGGTCGTCTGTTCTCTCGGCGCAGCTTCTCTTCGGGAAGTTGTATTATTCTTACGAGCGCCTCTGTAACGTTGCTCGTTAGGCTCGAGCCTAATTTTTCGATGTTCGTTTAGCCTTTCCTCGCTCACGTCTGTCTCTCGATGTCGTAATCATCGTAACAGAAGAATCAACAAAATGTCGGTTATTTGAATTTGGCAAATTTTGGTAAAATTCAAGCTTTAGTACGTCGACGATCATACAAATTAGATTCATATATAACAACTTGTAATAACGCAGTTTTGTAACTACGTACAATTACGAAATTTATTTTCATTTCATAATTCCAGACCGATTATCCGAAAAACCCGCCTCCGTTCGAGCGGACTCGTCTCCCAATTAGTTCGGATAATCGACGTTGTTCCACATGTATAAAATCACCATGCATAGCAAACGATCGACGATTGAGATTTCAAGCAAGATAATCACGCGACCGAATCTCATAGGTGCTTATTACCGCGTAATACGTAATTAGCTGTTCGTAAGGTCTGCGTTCGCGATCCTATAATAAGATCGTATTATCATCACGTTCAATTACATCTGGTAGTACAAGCAGATCCCGCTATATTCCTCGTGACCACGAGGACTCTCGTACCAGATGTAAGACGAATATGTATTACCAATATAACTGGCCGTGAGTAATACTGATTAAGTATCGACCGATAAAGACATAAATAACGCACAGTATCGCGTCGCGCGTTAAAGTTAATCACGGTTCACCATGGGACAACGAAGGTAATGGTAATTTATAACGGTCGGTTCGCCGCGGCTCCTTGGCAATTCTGGGAATGCCGTGATGATTTAAGAGGTGAAATTTACGAGCCGGTTGCGCACTCGAATATCGCGAGGAATGCTGTTTTAATCTGTCGAAGAAGGGTGGAGAGGTCGGTCAGGCGATATCGGGACACTTTTCGAATTTAGAGGAATTTTACGCTCAATCGTGGACGTAGCAATAGCAATTTATAATTTGCGTTTGGAATATTAATTTTTAAAGGCAGGGGGAGATTCAGTTTGTTCGAAGCTCGTTAGGATGCTATCAATTCTCAATTTGTCAATTTAGGGAAAATTTTACGCACAGCTGCAATGTGTTTGTAATTTTCGTTTAAAACACTTTTGAGCACAGAGGTAAATTTATTCAGCTCGTTTGAGGATACTGCGATGTTATCAATTTTCGAATTTAGGGAAATTTTATGCTCAACCACGACGCGTTTGCAATTTGTATTTAGAACATTTTTAAAGACAGGAGAGTAAGTTTATTTAGCTGTTGAAGATATTGTCAATTTTCGAATTTAGGGATATTTTATGCTCAACCGCAATGCGTTTATAATTTGTGTTTGGAATATTTTTAGAGGCAGAGACGTTTAAAATTTTAAAATAATGGAAAATTTATGCTGAACGATGGACATGACAGAGCATCGTAAAAAGTAATACTTTACTCCGCACGTAGAACGTTAAAACGAAAACATATAATTCTAGGATCTTGTTTTTTACGATAATAGTATTTCATTTTGCACATATGGAAAATTTCTACGGATGCGTATAAAGGAAAACGACGGCTACGCGAGTTAAATTACGACGTTCCTCGAAATTTAAATTTCATGCTGACAGCTGAATACAGTAAATATTGTGAGAAGCTGTTTTCTAGCGTATATACTTAAAGAATTTCTGTTCACGACAAATAGTTAGAAATACAGAAAATTCTCATAGAAGCGCGGCAATTTATTTGTCTCACGTCGAACGATAAATACGACATGCAATTTTCCGTTTGTGCATGAGCAATTTCCAAGAAATTTATAGGCACTCCGAAGATAAGAAATCGTCGAGAAAGAGTTGCAAGATGCTCAAGTTAATGAAAGTTTCGCATGCAACGAGAAACGTACTACGGGATATTTAATTTTAGGCAGTTCGTCTAAAATATCCTCAGAAAAATCGATAGAAAACTACCAGAGAAAATTACGTGACATCGAGCGCGATGTAGTTCGAACTTCGCAGTTATCCACGCGTTCGAAAATTATATTCTCTTGTATCGAAATTGACACTTTCCAAGAATTTAAGTACACAGTGAAAGGATTCAAGGATTATATAAAAGGGTCATTCTTTCTTATAAAAACGAATGAAAAAAGAACAGCAGGAAAAGAAACAAATCGACGACTAAATAACCGTGGAAAAATTGGGTGGAACGCGTCGTACCGCGTGCGTTATTTCCCAAAGACACACCCGCTGTCCGCGTGAGAATTTCCCGACGAAGAAAATTCCTCGGTCACTGCTTAAATTACACGAGGAAATCTGTCGTCGTGGCGGAATATCAGCGAAGAATCACGACGTGCTGCTGCATCCGAATTAGGGATACATCCATACACACTTAAATTCATATACTGGGTGTGTATCACATACTTTCACGTTCTTTGTGCATAATATTTCTCACTGGAGAAATGAATTTCATGTCGTTTTTACTACTTATTTTCTTTCTTTTTTTTTTTGTATTAAAGTTTATATCATTACTATCATTCATATCATTATTTTTATTATAGTACAGTATGATGTCAATACATTCCATTATATATTACAGCATACAATATTCATATAATATAGTTTATATTACAAGGTGACAACTCTTACTTCATGCAACGAATTACCTCTAAATACACACGTATGTATTTAAATACAGTGAATAAACAAATGAATAAATACATACAATGGACGAACGAGATTTAAGAAACGCTCGATAGATTTTTGAATTTGATTTCCCTGAAAGCTGTAGCCTCGAACGAAAACGGCGATTCGATTTTGTCAGAAACGCTCGATAGATTTTGAAATTTGATTCCCCTGAAAACTGTAGCCTCAAACGAAAACGGCGATTCGATTTTGCCTCGAGCGAAAAAAAAATTTTGCTCTTCCGTTTCGGTTAATTTCTCCTTTTTGCACGTGGAATCGTCCTCAACGTTTTCAAGGATACCGTGTATAACACGCGCGCGAAGAACTCGCGTGGCTCGTGTGTGCGTGTCGTCTGAAGGCACGAACGATAACCAGAGGAGATAAAGTCGGTGGAGTGGCGAGCGCGGACGCTCAACACGGGAAGGATCACGCGGTTATTCCGGTTTCGATACACGATTAAATTATATAGATATCGCGTAATTGCTCGTATCGTTACGCCGATAAAATTTACGAGCGGCTGGCACGATTGTTATTGGAATCAAAGTAACAAGTTGAACGCACGAATCGGCAGTGGCCACTGCTTTTTCCCCCCCCTCTCGGAATTTATGCCGCCATTAAAATGAGACAACTAGCGCCGCGCGAGGCAAGATTTATGGAACAGAGAAGTAGGTATCTTTGTGGCTTCTTACGTTATATCGTTGTTTCATTTTGTAGGGAATGGATTTCGTGGAAAAGTTGGCGAAAATTTTGACAGGTTCAGTTGTTAAAGGTTCAAGTGATAATTTAAAGTAGTTTTATATTTTTATTAACACAATCGAGGGAACTAGAAAGAGTATGCTGGAGGATTGATCGAGAAGTTCCATGTTGAGTATCGTGAGGATTACTATATTTCGTGTATTTTTTACATATTTGCAATATCCTGCACGTTTTATATATTTTTGTATTTTCAAGTTCCTCATAAATGCATGATAGTGATAATATTGTATTAATATATTATATCATATTACTGATATAATATTGATATTACTTTGCGATATTTGTAATATTTTGTACAATAGTAACTATGTGCATTAGTGAACTTTTTGATAATATTTTGTACCAGGAACAAACACGCGTCGCATTTATTATATTTCACAATTAAAAATATATTTAAAATCACTGTGATTAAATTTCTTGATACGTTCTGTGTAGCTTGCATTCATAATTTGAATTTATTAAATTGCGCTGATATCACGTTCATATTACATTAATGTATAATTCATAATTCTGAAATTAGGTTCGC
>KQ435944.1:2308353-2318666 GCA_001276565.1 Melipona quadrifasciata | reverse complement strand
TGAACTTTCTCTTGAATCAATTCGATTTTATTGTCGTCATTTGTTATTTTCAAGCCTTTATACGGATGAAAATTTTTCTTATTGTCCAAGTTAGTTTGAAATTCCAGTAATACTGATTCGCTATTTTTAATGTAACTAGTTGTACATTTTTCTAACGTTATATTCTATTACTAAATTATGTGTATTTTTGCTCTTTTTTTTTAACGTTCAATAATATTTAATTTATCTTTCAATTTCAGAATCGCTATTTTTCCTTTAATAGTATTTTCGTGGTATAAATCAGAGGTAGTTCACTCGACGAGGCATTAAAATGGAGCATTCGAGGCAGAAATACGCGTTCCAAAATATAAATTGCTCGACATATAGTTTTGGCTATATTCGGATGATCGAAATTTGGATCGATCTTTCGGATAATCGACCACTGTCCTACCGTGCTGTGACTATCGACAAATTTCCTGCGATTTAACGTTCAACGATAAAGTTGTTTTCTCATTCAGCACGACAATGGGGAAGAAAAGAGAACAAAAACATATTGGTGTAAATTACGATACAACGAAACGTAAGTAGAAACGGACCGTATGTAGTCAGAAAATCTTCACAAACGAAGAAACTGCACGTGGAAGAAAAGACATATTTGGAACATAAACCTTTCTCCAAATGATTCAAAAATGAAAGACATAAAAATTCGCGAATTTAATTATTTTTCGCAAACTCATACAACACGGAATTAATTAAAAAGATGATCGAGCAGAAAGAAAATTCATCCCGCGTCACAGTTCATCTAAAGCAAACTGCGCGTCTATGAATAAAATTCCGTGTTAATTTCGAATGTCACGCGTTTTAAATTTCAAGAGATGAGGGGTGCATCGAGATCGCTGTTAATCAAACCGGAATGTTTCACGCTGCAACTCCGTAAGCTTCGATCCCGCTTCCTCGTTTCATCTCGTGCTTATCGCGTCCAATTACATTTGCCAGTCTCTTCATTATCACGCTGCAGGACAGGATATTAGTCCGACGTCAAGTAGGCCGACGATCATCGTCAATTAATATCCTTGCTACCATCCAGCTTCTCCCATCAACGAAATGAAACGTTAACTCCCCGAACGTTGGAAACGCCCCTTCGAATCTTACCTCGTCTCGCGTGTTCCAAACAAATTTTTTTCCTTTCATTTGTCTTTCATTTGTTACTGTGCGTTGCGCAGTGCTCCCTCCCGTTGGCGAAAGATCTGAAAATTTCGCTGATGAGAGATCCGAATTCGAGACGCGAGCAGGACTTGCAAGAAAAATGGAAAAGGGGAGAACCTGCCGACTGAAGGAGGAACTAGGCCATGGAAGTTGAGCAATTAAACGTCTTTCCACTGGCTGTAGCTACTTGTTCCGAACTTGTTGCGAACCGCGAACGCGTGTCTAGTTTCCTTCCCTGGGTAAACGACTCGTCCGCGAAATGAAACATTTCCTTGCCGTACCCGTTTGTTTTATCGATTTATTTCGTCCTTTACTTGCTCGCTCTTCGTTTACGAGATTCTTTTATTCCTGTTCTTCATTTGCTCGAGTGATTTGTAGTTTTGTTCGTGTAAAATCTTGGACAAACTTGTAGCGTCTCGAAGCGGTACTAGAGAACTCGCGTTGGAAAGTCTGTTCGATGAAACGGACGAATATTTTAGAGTGCTTTCAACAGTGGTAATTTCAGTGATGTAGAAACAGAATCTCTTCTACCTTGTGCCTCTTGTTTTTTTTGATTATTTAAGATGTTTCGATGACATTTTTCAGAATATTTCGAGATACTTTTAACGATAATATTTTAACATAAAATTAGAATCTTCCTTTTGTAATATTTAAGGTACTCTTGTTAAAAATATCTCTTACAGCGTGTCTGTTTTAGAAAATCGCATCATCAAATATTCGAGACATTTCACAGAATTTGGGACAGAGTCGCTCTTTCAGATACATAAAATATCTGTCATATTATAAATATCTGCGATGATAGTACCAAAAGCGTCCCAAAATATTGTTAAAACTTTTGCCTCTTTTATCGTGAATCTTCAAAAATTTAAGATATATCAATTAATTAACTTCGCCGAATATGCGACACTCAATATCAGTGACTATATTTACCCAACGATTGACGTCCATTGGGTACCAGCAATGACTATAGTCAGCCAATTATACATTTGACGCTATACTGCACTACTGACGTATACTACCGGCCAATAAGATTTCGCACTTACTCTTAACTTTGGTAGAAACAAGCAGGACGATAATTCATCGCAGTACTATAAATCTTTTATAATTTCTCGCACTCGAACCTCAATTCCTTGAAAATTTCATCGAGACCTTAGAATCTCGTTTGTAATACAACATAACGACGAGAGAAATCCTAAGGAATAAGCGGATCTTTGCAACCTCTTCTCGCAGTCCTAATCTCGAAAGAAAAGAAAAAAAAAAAAGGAGAGGAAAACAGGCAAGACGAACGATCTTGCGCTGCGAAATATCGCGTGGAAAGCATCATGCGACGTCGCGTCGCTAGACATTTTCGTCCATGGATGGAAAATGGTTAAACACGATCCAAGAAAATTGCGAATTGGTCCCCGGGATTTTTCTGTTCCGGAAGAGGTCTTCCTCTTCTTCTGCCGAGATATCTCTTTCCCCCTTCGTCCGGGCGTCGTTGAGGAGCGATACGCGGAAGCGAGAGGAAGGTTAAGAGAGGTTGGAGAGGCGCCAACTTGGAAGCGCCCTCCGTAAAAATGGCCCCTGCTCGCGGGGAACGGCATCGACATTTTTATAAGTCGATTCCACGTACGACGTGCGCCGGTTTCCTGGAACCTCGGCTGGAAGACAGAGAGAAAAAGGGAGGGAGGGAGAAGGTTTGACGGTTGAAAACCGACGGATCTGGAAATTGCGCCGGCTAATTGGGTTGGGCAACTTTTCTAGTTTAGCGTTTTCGTGTTTCGTGTTCCTGTACGACGGCCTGTCTCGTGCTTTCGCAATTGCTGGCTTCCCATTTTTTTTTTTTTTTTTTTTTTTGCCGTTTTTTGCAGATTATCTGCGGAAATCCACCGCAATCCAGCGATATTGGATAAGTGTTTTAGAGTTTTTGGAATCGTTCTGAATTACCGGCGGAATTTTTCGAAATTTTCCTTCTCTCGTCTGGTAAACTCTATTTTTCCAGGAAGATTTTGATGATGTATAGCGATGATCAAAGGAACTGAATTATTATTTTGATAAATGAGAATGATAGAAGCACAAAAAGAAAAAACGTACGAAATGTCATTTAAAACTTTCTTTTCGTAAACCATAAATAGCTGTATAAATCAGTTATGAACGAATTTTACGATATTGAATTAGAAAATCGTTGGAAAAATCACTTAGTCGTTTAATTTTTCACATATCGTAAATCATGATGGGCAGATACCAATAGGGAGAACTAGGACATTGAATAACAATAGAATTACTGGAAATTAAATTATATAACACTAGAATAATATCTACATATCTATCATGGTATCTAATATTAAGCGATTTTCTTTTATTCAGTTTTATAAAACAAATCGTTTTATCACTGAAAGTGATTTTAGCGGGGGTAACCTAGAAAATCGGGCCTCTTCAGGTGCAACGCTGATGCAACGAAAATTAGCGATTGGTTGATTTGGGTCACGTGATTCGTAAGGGGGCGTGGGGTAGACCTTGAGTAGGAGTGGCGTCGTCTGGTACTGAGCAATCGCGCCTGTAATTTGTTTTCTATCGATTCAAATATTTGGATATCAATAAAATTTTACGGTAAAAAAGTCGCCTTTGATATGAATTTCAAGATTGTCGAATTCCTCAAGAGACTATCACTCTAATTTTTACTCCTACTATATATATAAATATTTTGCACATACAAAATAGACACACTCGCAAATATATATATATATTGCTTATTTAATATTAAAATCAGTCACACCATTAATTCCACCAAATTAAACAATTAATGACAGTAATTTTGAAAATGTTTTGCAACTTGTCGAACGTTTCGCGTAAAATATTGTTTGAGACGAATAATTGGAAAATGGACGTCGTTGGACGAAGTCGAGGCGATGAACGATGACCGATGACGATAGGTTGGATCGAATAATCACTGGGCAGAATTTTCGGGGTGGCAGCGATCGAGTGTCGACTCGACCGGAGTCTGGAATAACGGTGGAAAAGCGCGCGACAGCCTGGTTAATTGCTAAAGTTTCGCGTTTACGGTGACCGCCTGCTCCCCGGATGCTGTTCCACTCACTTTTAATATAGTGGCAGGCAAAGGGCAGGTATTAATAGCGGGGGGAAAAGTTGATCGCGTTCGGCCGGGCAGCATTGCAGATTGAATGTTTAAAGAGGAACTGCCGACAGATTATTTGTTACTTCTTGTCGCGATATTTTCCTTCGGACGTTGAACTTCCTCGCAAGTTATTGTCCATAAATATTTGGACACTTTGGACGCTTTGGATTTTAGAAGGATTTTTATATA
Source organism: Melipona quadrifasciata (assembly GCA_001276565.1). Classification (NCBI taxonomy): domain Eukaryota; kingdom Metazoa; phylum Arthropoda; class Insecta; order Hymenoptera; family Apidae; genus Melipona; species Melipona quadrifasciata. The sequence goes on along the minus strand of KQ435944.1, from coordinate 2,314,174 downwards.
CGTATATTCGCTTGAAACTATTGGGACATAGTTGTTGCATTCGCTTCAAATTTGAAGCACAAAAATTGTAGCGGCTCGTTGATATTTTTATGCTAAAGAAAGTGTACGTTTCTAACATATTCACGTCGAGAATATTGCAATATTTTCTCAGTTTTAAGTATATTGAAATATAACCCAGGCAAAACAAATAATAAATTTATTATTTCTTTTTTTATCCAGTGATATACCGATGAATTCAAAAAGAAGACGAATTATTGTATACGGTTTGGTCACTCGTTATGGTCCGCGAACCAGTTACTAGCGCAAGAGGTTAATTCAATTTTATTAAGCGGATACTAATCTCTAGCCATCTTCTGTACTATTTCTGTATTTTTTATTGTTTAACTTTATTCATACAAACTTTATTATTAAATCATACTAAATATTATCTCTCTAAATTATGAAACTTTCAGTCTTTTTGGAATTTTATCAAATGCATCTAAGTATCTAAGTAAATCCCGAGTGAAAAGAAAGAAAAATTTAGTTTTCCTATTTCTAATCCAGTCATTATCGTAAAATTCACGTCAAAATCACCAATCATTTTTTGCCGAAGTAAGACTTTTTCGATAAAGCGAGGGCTTCTCTCGGTGGATTTGCGCGAAGTGCCGAGAAGACGTTAAGCCGGCATCGCGATAATCGGGTGGAACTATTCGCTGGCCATGTCCACCAGGGCATCCGACCGATTGGAGGTGACTTAAGGCCTTGGCCACGTTTCAAAACCATTTCGTTGCTCCCCGCGTGGTGGACGAAGAGATTTCACCCGTTGGATATCCTCTGCCGATTAACCGAAATCCTTCCACCCCTTCCTTGAATTCATGATGGAGCTTCGTGGTTCCGATCGGTGATCGAATTGATCAGCAGCTCGATAGTGCAGATTCATTGTGTATGCATACGCTGTCATTCCTCTTAGACATCGACTGATTCCCGGTCGGAACGAAATTTAACGAAATTGTGGACGAAGGAATACATTTAACAGCGTATTTTGTATTATTTGTATGCATAATTATAATTAATAATTATTTTTAATTAACTGACGATGGCGGATAATTGGACAGAGGATGCATGAAAATATGAAAATTTACGATAACAAACTAGAATTGTCAACAATAATTGAATTGAATTTTTTTACAAGCCTAGATTTTGTAGATATAATGATCTCATTCGAAAATCAAACAGATAAATTAAACGAGATAAGTTTTCAAGATATTTCATCTATACATCGACAGGAAAGACTGAGAATTACTATACAGAATATAATCAAAAATATTGTGAAAATATTTCACGAAATATTCTAGTCTGTTACGTCGATTATTGTAAATTTCTCCTTTTTTTTTTATATACATATAATTGACGATTAATATTATAATAAAATGTAATGGCCAGCGTAACCTGTTACATTGCAAACACGTTTGCAAAATCGAAATAGCAAATTCAGCACCAAATTAACAATTCCTGTTACTTAAATTAAATATTTCAAATTATTTAAAATTAATTGATTACTTACATCAAATTATCGGCGACGAACGCAATAAAATGACAATAGAATTATCGAAAGGAGACCAAACTTTCGCGCATTTTATATTTATGAACTTCGTTATCAAACTGCAATTTTATTATAAAATTCACGTAAAATTCAACGGCCATTGTCATATTCAAGCAGAAAGAACATTCTTGTTCTACAAAAATCGCACATACGTGCTACATCCTGTTAATTAACTCCACATCCCAGTTCAGTCCGATAATAAATTCTAATTCGATGACACGTCGCACGAAATTCGGGCGAAGGGAACATCCCCGCGCCGCAAAAGTCGCGGTTCAACCCCGCTTTCTGCGTATTTCTTTCCACTAGTTAATCCTTTCTCTCATTGTCAGTGAATTCATTGATTCACGCTCCAATTACAGCCGACACCGATATTTCATTTGTCCCGATTTAATCGATCGAGCCACGAGCAGTGGGGAGTGGGGTGTAAAGGGGCTATTTTCAGACACGGCGCACAAAGTAATCGAAGATCTCTGTACGATGAAAAGCAGAGTCGAACGTGTGTTCGAATGGTATTCAATCGTTCCGATCGATGAGAGCGACGCAACCCGGTCTACTGTGATAGTTTGATGAATATTCGTGTCGAATCTATCCCCTTTCGCTCCCTCTCTCCCCCTTCGACTCTCGATCTATTTGCCACCACATTTGCCTTTATCTCGAGGAATATTTTGTTCCCGCGTTTTCGTTTCCTATTCTCGAATCGATACGACGTACTCTCGAGAATCGCGTCGGATTTTTCCGTCAACCAAGCCGGAGACCCAAACGGATTATTCTCGTAGATTTGCTTGCTGTTACGCTTGGATTGTACATATTGGAAAAAAGGTGCATGTTGATCTTTAGAATTGGTTCCTTTTTCTTTTTTTGGAGACAGAGAAAGAAGTGAAGGATACTTTTGTTAAGAACAGACTGGTAATTGGGGATTAAATTATACAGAAAGTCACCAATCCCCCAATGGATTTGATCTGAAGTCGAGTAAATTTGGTTTGAAGATTTTTATTTAAAGAAAGATAGGAGCTTCACTTCTCTATTGTATGTTGGGTATATTCTGCTGCTTGGCTTTGCTTTACAGACAAATCGTTGAGTAAACAGTGTAACAAGTAGTACAGACGAGTGTAGCGAGTAAAGAAATTTAAAAGTGTTTAACAAGAGTTGTCCCACGAGTTGGTAAGTTTTTGCAAAATGCCAAATTAATAGATAAATTGAGACACACATTACACAAATAAATATTAAACAATTCGACATTGAAGAAAATTATACGACACAATAATCACGCGTCATGCGTTGAGAGTGTTCACTTGACAGAGTTCATCCAAAAACCACTCGAGTATCGAGAGAAAACAAAATGGACGCCAATGTAGAATCCAACGTCCAACGAATCGCATCGTTCGAAAGTCCACCCCTGTTTCTCCCCTGAGCTCGAGACAACGAAAGAACGTACGAGGAAGAGCAATGGCATCGGTAAGTTAATTTGTCAGAGACTGAGGCTCTTCTCGCGGTGTCGTCGGTTGGAAGAGGGAATACACAGCTGGACACGGGGACATCCCGGAGGTAATGCATTTTGTAGCGGAACCGCGCGACATTCCTCTGCAATTCGGTCCACGGAGATCGACCACGATGACCTCTGGCCCCGTGCTCGGTCAACCGAGGTTACTTGCCTCTTCTATTCTCCTCTCAAAGCGATCGTCTCGCCTTTCGAAACGAATCGATTCGCTCCTCGGTTTACGTTACTCCAGAAAGTTCGACTTCCCATTCGAACACGCGACTCAACTCTCCCCCCGTTCGCGTCGTCGTGCTGTTACTCGCGATCGTAGAAATTTGAAACAGGATTGCTTTGTCTCAGGATCTTTCGTTTCAAATCAAATTTTGCCAATAATTTCAAACGGCAGATTTTGTACGAAATTACCATAGACGTTTAAAATTAAAAAAAAAAAAAAAAAAAAAAAAAAAAAGATGTACACGAGGGACGAGTACGTTGTGTGAAATGGTTCGTCGAGATTTATTTGGGAAATTTGGGATTCGTCAATGGTGAATCGGGGATTTCGGTTTGGACGTGTATTTCGGGGATGATTGGCTTGGGAGGGCGGGCTTCGATTATATTCGGTGGTTTCTATTCAAAGTTTGGTTTGTGGCCAAGGTTTTGACTGTGGAAGTTTGTACCAAGAGAACTTTGTACCACGTTGACGTGAATTAAGATACTTTTGTCTGATCGCTCGAAACAAGCGCGCGGTTTGGAAAGAAAGAAGTGCACGAAGGTGGAACTAACTATCGATGAGCAGATAATTATGAAAATTTAAATTTTACGATGTTCAATCTGTTTCGAGTTTTTAAACCTTATCCGTTCTTCGTTTTATTAATTATAGTAGGTAAATTTAAATTTCTGTACAAATTGTTTGTAAGATTCACGCAAAATCACGTACAAATGTTCAATTACCTTCTTCAGTTTCGTTCAACATTGTGACCATTTGTTTGTTATAACTATATGCTTGAAACTATAAACGCCAATACGCATTTCCTTCTAAAAGATGTTTAATTGAATGTGTAAACTGTAGTGAGATAATTAGAAGCCAATGTACTGTTCAAATGATTCGGAAACAAATATCGATGGTATATTTTGTTAGAATAATAAATGTTGACACAGAGCCTTTGTATTAATATCTATGTAGAGAAATTGACACAAGAAACAGACGAGGATTGACATTAGTTTTGTGATTTGTAAAATCAGCACGGTTTAACTGCTGAGCATTGCAAGAATTTTTGCACGGTACGATACGAAAGTTAGCAAACAAAACGAGATTGATTACTGCGCAGATGTCGTTAATGTAATCTCTCTCTTGCGATATTCGTCGAATTAATTCGCAGCCCCGCTGTATCAAAGATCTGTTTTGACAGTTGAAAGACGGCTACGTAGATCCAGGTATTTGCATGAGATCTATCTAGTACGAGCCGCGTAGATTCATGGTTTTTGCACGGTGTGTATTAGGTTGGTGCATACGAAACGCGACAGGGCAATGTCATCCATTAAGTTTTTAGAGCGGCGGGGGGACGAAGCGCTAGAATATCATACCTTCGGCCTTTGTGTATGCGACAGTATGTATCGATTACTCGTACGGCGTGTAATTAGATTATTACCGGAGTGTGTTTTTTGTCAGTCTCCGTGCCTCGTAGGAATTTTATTTTCAGCCGGCGTATGCGCTTTTGCCATTTAAAAATATCGAGTTACGTTCCGCTGCGCGCAGGGGGGAAGCGTGCAGCAGAAGAAAATGAAATATTCGCTCGGAATGATTATACGTTGGCTAATTTTAGAGGAGATAAATTTTTTTTTTTTTTAAGTAGAACAGAGGATCTATCAAAAGGAGATTAGAAACTTGATACGATATTTCACAATTTTTTGCTATTTATCGTAATATATACTTATGACGAAGTAACAAAATTAATTTTTAGTTCATTTCAGTACATTTACAATTATTTCGTAAGATTTTTGGTTATCCTGATGTGATTTTTACCATTTTTGCCATTTATAGTTTCAAAGGACCACTAGGATGATTTTACCCTTTTTGTTTTAATACTGTTCATAGTATATTTATATATGCGAACAATGAATTTCTCAACTTATCCAAATTTTCTAAATTTTCAACACAGCGGAACAACCCACATTCACTGTCTACGTGTACAATAATCTTTCCTCCCCATCAGAGTGACAATCGAACCGCCATACTTTACACGCAACGCAAAAACAGCACGCGACTCTACGAGAGTGACCAAGTTTTCCTCGATCAATCACTCGCCTGTATTTTACGACGCCAAATGCTTCGATAAAATTCAAACTCGAAAGTGGATGAATCTGGAACCTTGGCGACCAAAAATAGAGCGGATTAACCGGGTAACCTTCGCAGCTGGGGTGCGATTGTACGAACACTTTCCATGATTAATACCCGGCGTGTCCCGCTGCCGCGGCCTGGTCGAAATAAAAACCCGTCTACTCGCGAGTGGAATCGCGTTCCAGTTTCCCTTTCCAGTTCTGTTGTCCCTTTCGCGGGGGGGCCGAGGGGGCGACTTCTCTCGCGACCCCTTGCCGAGACGCTAAGCACGCTTTAATCCAGCCGCACCGGAAGAACGTGCGACAGTGTCGCGCGCTACAGTTAATTAGAGGGATTAACCCTCGCGAGGCTGACGTACGCTCGCGCATCACGTCCGAGCTTTATTTATAAACGCGTGCGAGCACGCGGGGTGACTCGCTTAAAA
>KQ435944.1:2274030-2308286 GCA_001276565.1 Melipona quadrifasciata | reverse complement strand
CAGGGGGATTTTTTTTCCTTTCAAAGCAGAATCGCCAGAATCGAAGGGTTAGGTTATCGTTTCTTTTTTTTTTTTTCCTCGAAAGATCGAGTCATCGATTTTCGTAGGTGGATCGGCGAAACGATGGAATAATTCCGGGATTAGTGTTTATACTGGGTAGCCACTGAGAAACTGAAGAGTTTGAAATAATCGGTCGTAACTCGTTCATTTTCAAAATGGTGGCCATTTGAGGGTTCTTCATATACAATACTGACAAAAATCCATTAATTATATTATAATAACATGTGTTTGTAAAAGTTATTTTTGTTTTATATCATTCAGTCTTTCAGTGACCACCCTATGTCAATTGCTGTTTTACTGGTTTCTTTGTCTCTTTAGTATTGACTAAATACTGCTCTTTAGTATCTTTAGACTCTCACTCGAAAATCTTCAGGCGCTCTGTTGTCGTCGCAAAAATTCTTGAAGTTTTACAATACGTATTTTGTAATAAGTGGAACTGTTAGTACGTGAACATTTTATACGTTCTGTGAGTTTTTTCAATTTTCCAAAGTAAATATCGCGTACGTTTCGACCGTTCGAGTTCGGAAGATGGTAAAGGGAACGAAACGAGACTAACGCGGAGCCCCTTTTGAGCAAAATCGCGTTTCGACGGAGGGAAATTCAATCTCGCAGTTTTTCCTGTGGCGAAAACAGGTCGCTGTTTCATTTCCCCTGCGTGTCAAAGAAAATCACGTTACTCGCGCTTTTAAACATCCACGCCGTTCCCCATCGTGATATTTTCTTATCTTTGACACTGGAAACTGCTAAACTGCCACTATGCCACCAAAAATTTCATACAGAAGCATTTTTAGAGATTTTGATAACGATCCCTGTCGTGAAATACACGAATAAAGTGTACGAAATATCGCGTAAATGTACGAATGAAAATGTATTTCTTATTTTATATTCGTTTCATATTTTAATTGTCTTGGTGAATTTTCTCCCTCTGTTTTAAATTCTTTTTCCTTTCGGAGGCGTAGAATCGTTTTAATTTATTGACGAGCAATCGATGCTAATGAAACGCGGCAAATTGAGCGAGACGGGTGGCGCTTAACGCCATCATAATAATCCCCATTGATCCTGCCCCCCTCCGGCGGTTTTTCTTTTTTAAACTCAAGAAATCCACTTAATGAGAAATCCACGTTTTTTTGTCGCTTCATTAATAATTTTACGCATTGGAAATTAATTCGAGTACAACAGTTCCTCCGTGTATACTTGTTTTTGACTTTTCATCTTATTGACAATTCTAGTCTTAATACTAACTTTAACAAGTAATAATTTTAATATACTAATCTACAAAAAAATTGTTGTAACAACTAATAATACAAAAACCTTTAATACCAATTAATTAAGCATCGATTTTCAGTCGATACAGTGAATATTATGTCAAGCCGACGTTATTATTATTACTATTATATTTTAGCACTTTGGATCTTCTTCGTATCTTCATCAGTCCTCTGAGCAAACTCTACCAAATTCTGCAATGAAACGCGTTTATCAGAGGTAACATCTAGATCTCTAAGTTATGTTTTCCCGAGCAAATTCCACATCTAATTGCAATAAAACTTACAGTTTAAAAAATGCCCCGTTCAAGACACCGTATGCTTACAGAGGACACATTTTCAATCAATCGGAGTTCTGCAAGTGAAACGAGGGGGTGTCGTACGCTCGCGAACCTCGCGAAGGACGCCGTGGGGACTAATGCTTTTGCACTTGATCCAGATTTATTTAAGTTGGATATGCTTGTAATCCGGAAACACGGCCACCGGCCATCCGTCTTTCTAATCTTGGTTATCAGGGAACTGCATTTCGTTGCCGTTAATCCGGAATATACATCCGGCGCACTTCTATTTTTCATTCTCGACGCCCGTGCTCTGCCGGTAAAACAGAGCGTCTTTTCCGTCTCACCTCTCACGCACCGCGATGCGAACGAACCTCAGCTTGGCATCTCTCAATTCGAATCTGCGTCTGTGACCCGCTGTGACAATTTCAATTTCAACTGTACGTCCTGCGTTTCTTGTAATTTATGAAAATCATCGCCAGAGGTTGACATATATAGAATATTTCCGGAGAGTATCCCGGAAATTTAAATGACAACTGATCCTTATCTTCGTGTTACGTAAAAATTCGATAACTGTTTGATCGCGTTAAAATTAATTCTAGAAAAAATACAGAAATCGAAAGAGGGAGAAGAAAAATTATTCTGGAAATTCTCCAATCCAGTTTGCTCGACTGTGTTAAACCTTAAATGATAAATTGTAAAAGGGAAATTAAACTGGAGACAGTCGATCTGAATGGCTGTAATGTAAATTTTATATAAATGTAATTGTAACCACATTCTAATTTAACTCTTTTCTACTTGGAAAGTAACTAGGAAAATTGCGGAGGATATCTATTTCGTTCACATCGTGTGCGCCGGGGGGAACGCGTTAACGCGTACGCGACGATATTGTTTTCGCTGAAATGGAAACCGGAGCAGCCGTAGCCCCGCTGCGATAAAGAAATTAAACAGCGGGAAATTAATACCAGCGAAGAAATTGCGTGTACCGTTCGTGTCGCTTCGAAGGCTGCGGATTAGGTGAACGGGTTAATTACACCAGGGAGCGCTAATGCTGTATCTACGTTTAATTCGCGAAAACTGAATATCAGTATCAAACGTGAAAAATCTCCTCGTAAATTTTAATTAACGTTCTAAAGGGGAATAAATGCGAGGGTTTAATTCGCAGCTCAATGAAACGGTGTAACAGAACTGGAAGGTTTTTACCCTTGCCTAACTTTCAGCTGGTAATGACAAGGTTGTCTGAGTATAGGAGGAAAATAATTGTACAAAATAAAACTGTAACAATATCATTTTCGTCAATTATTCCGTGTTGGAATAATTCATAAGGTCAATATGTTGGGATAAAGGGGGAATTCTAGCGTAAAAATTAAAATTTAAAAAAAATCGTCAAAATTGAAAATTAAAAATCCGTAATTATTTTCCCGATTGTTATATTCGTTAATTTTGTTTATATGTTTTAAGATAAGTTGAGAAACTAAAGTGTCCAATGAAAGACAGGTCTTTTCTAACATTTGTCGTGTTAAACCAGACTAAAAATAGAACTACTTAATTTCAGAACTGTACTTTGTATATATACGCGACGACATGCGTCAATACTAGCGAATTAGGTTAATTAAAACTCTCGGACTTTTCAATTTTAATCTTCCAATTTTTGAACTTTTTATCTGAAAATAGAATAGACAAGCTATCTACTTATCGTATCAAAAGAAACGAACGTCCTTTTAAATTAGACAGTTCTTGAAGGCTTTTGATTAAAAAGATGGAATAGTCGCGAATCAGTAGTATATGTCAATGGATAGTCAAACGTATGGGGGAACAGACTGTCGTATTTTAGGTTCATGACAAGCGTATTACCATCCCTAATGATAGAGATACACGAGAGACTCTGTAGAATGCAAAATATAAATAGAAGTATTAAAATACTGCTAAAACATTACAAATGTACAATGTGTCACAAAAACCATACTAAATTAAGACGACTAAAAATACTGTAGTCACTGATTGCTGCGTTTAATTAAATAATCAATTTCTTCGTTCCAAGTTTCTAACTTTTAACAATACTAATATTTCAATATTTTTAACGGTATTTTGAGCAGCAATATGAAAATCAAAATACTAAATTAAAAAATATTACATTGTAAATGCACGATAAAAATATTTTAGTCACTAATTGCTTCGTTCCAACTTCTAATTTCAATATTTTATGTATTGTACACATCGTTCTGATCATTATCATAAACGATCATTGTAACGTTTCTTTACAGCATTTGGTGATCAAGTTAAAATTAAATTACCCCCAGAAGCAATTGAATTCGATCTCGAAAGCGAACGCCAGTTGACTCCTCCAATACCCATGATATTTCCCCATGCTTCCGTTATATCAGGAAGATTCAAGCGCGAGCTTTATCAACGTACTTTATCGAGCGTACTTCGATGCCGATTTAAACCGGAAGTATCGAAACGGGGACGATCGTGATATACATACATACATACATACATACATACATATATATATATTCGCAGCCACGATTCCCGACATCTTCGAAGACGAACGAAAGCCATAAATAAACGTGATCTTTCGAGGCGTGGCGAGGCGAAAATTATAACCGAGGCGTTTTGCATCAGTTAAGCGGTGGCGCCAGGTAGGCGTAAATTATGGATAATGCACATCCACTACATTAGCTCACTCCGACGCAATTAACTCGTTGAGCTGCCCGCATCTCGCCATTTATCGTTCCCTTCCCTCGACCGGCAACGCCCAATTTCTTTGTGAACTCCGTTCCGCTTGCACTTCGTTCCGTGCTCTTCCATTTTCCACACCTACGTGTCGCTACACTTGCTCGACATTGCGACACAGAGACGTTCTTCAATACTGTCGCAATGGCACGAGATAATTTTTTTTTCTCTTTTTCTTTCTTTGTAGAGGACAATTTTACATCAAGATACTTCTTTTTGTCGAAAATTATAAAAATATTAAGAAAACTTTTTTCTCAACCAAATTTACCACGATCACGAAGATTGAAATCTTGCTACTCCTATGATATATACCGTTAACTATTTGACTTCTACTATAATCGATGAGAAAGTAGAAGCCTCGCGCTTTGCAATAAGACCAAGTAAGTATTTTTTTTCTCGTTTAGAAAATAATATCAGTTTGATTTGTGCCAAATTTTTTTCTTCTCATCACAGTTATGAGACTGTAATTATTTCGTAAACTTGATAATTTTCGACAATTTCAACACTCCACTCTCCGCGGAGAGTGAGGATGGAAAATTGGAAAAAAAAAAGAAAAAGAAAAAGGAAAAAGGAAAATCGCGCGAAACAGAGAGAAACCGGCGTGGCACCTGTCGGATGCACGTCGAAGAAGCAGATGGCCGCGATTTGTCTAGGCGGACGGGGGTTCGAAATCGACGAAAAACCGGTACGGTCGGTCTCAGCCGCAGTCGGCCGGTGATGGATGGTCGTAGAAAGTTTCCAGGCTTTTGTGACCGATTCGAACGAACCCACGGAGGGAACGAAGGCATTATCGGGTCGATCGACCGAAGGATCTATCCCCGGCCTCGATCCCCGGGATACAAGCGAGAACGAAGAAAACGCGAGGAGATGATTATCGCGGATGGTCGTTAGGAGTCGAAAAATCGACCTTCTCATCGAGCTTCCTTCTAGCCATCGCGCGTTTCAAAGTGAAATTTGATAGAACTGTCGATTCCTTTGATGGAACTATCTTTAACCTCGTTCGATCGTTTATTTATAATTCGATCGGATCGATTGGTTATTTTCGTTTACCGTAACGTGACGAGGTTTGAATTGGTACTGTAAATGTAATGACTTTTGTTGAAACAAAATGTTATGAATTATGGATTTTAGGGAGTGAAAATTTCGATTATTTCGAAACGGTTACAGATAGATCAAATGCTTTTGTCGCCTTTGAAAGGTGTTATTTAATTATTTAATTATGAAGTTTATTTAATACTAGAATTACAACTACATGATAATTGAAACGAGCAATTTGTAACTTTGTACAAATTTATTTATAGTAATAGGTATATCATTGTGTAACAAATGAAGATCATTGATGATATCATTGATGAACAAATGAAGGTTCAATAGAAATTACAGTAATAATAATAAAACAATAGAGTAACTACATTAACTGGATTATAATAAAATAATACAGTAGCAATAGTAATTTCATTTCTTATAATTTTGTTGTTTTTAAATTATTCTTCCTACATATTTAGATCCTCCACATTGTGCGTTTCTCTTGTACATATGTACATTTTCTTCAATTACCTTTGATTATCTTCAATTTTTCTATTGTTCAACCAATAATGTTTTACATTGTCAAGCTATACTACGATATATAAATATGCTACGATAAATGTATATAAATCTACGAGTCGGAAATAATCACCAACTTAAGGGTTACTTTCCACACATATTTTTAATTCGATCTTTCCCATCGTCTTACCGGCCGTATTCCATCCGTCAAGTTAGAGTCAATTACAAAAAACGCAAACATCATCGTACCTAATATAACAGCATCAAAAACCATCTTCAAATTCAAAGAATTTCCCTATTGACCCTCAAGTCATCTCGACTCCCTTGTCCCTTGTATTACATGTCATTACATCGAGAATCTATCCCTTAGAATCCCATAACCTCTTGTTCCCGAGATATTGGATCCTACGACCGTGCCTCCCCCTCGCGTCGAGTCTCATAACCTTGATACGCTTCGTATCGCGCTGCACGTTGCGCCCCCCCCCCAGTGCCCCCCGCTATCGAATTCCTCGTTCTACTTTCCTTTTTCTATCAGGACTCCAAAGCTACCTCTGGATATCACTCTTATCGAGTCCTGCGCGAGCACGGGATCCTGCCGTATCGAGCTCGACGATCGTAGCAACTCCAGCTATCGCAGTTCACCATCTAAAACACTCGGATCCCCACGCTTATCGATAAAATTTCGCTCGCAATTGCGGTCTTTTTATTCTGACCCTGATTCACGCGTTACGATTGTTAATCCGTCTGTCTCGGAGAGAATAATGTGAGAGATTACGCAGTAGTTAAAATAACAATGATAATAATAATGATAATAATAAAGGAACGAATGTTATATGATGGTGTGGAAGGACGAATGGAAAGATTTTAGGTAAGGGAGTGGGAGTGAGAGAGAAAGCGATAGTTTTTTGCGTTTCTCGTCTCGGAATCACTGCCTAAGACTCATCAGTGAAGGCTGATGGCAGCGACTCCTTACCCCAGACGCTTGTTGTTGTAACTAAACCTAACTAGGCTGGTTCCACCCATCCTAGCGGGGTTCCCACACACTCTGCTTGCTTAACGTCGAAGATCGGTAGGACATCGACGCTAGGCGCGCAGCCACTTGCGGCTTGTGCTAGTCGAGTGTTCGAAACCCGTATTTGAGGAATCCTAGGCCGCTACAATAATAATAATAAAAATAACAACAACAATAACAATTGTTTTTCGTTTAATGCGAAAACGGTGTGATGGTCAATTTTTTGCCACGTTTCGTGTATTAAAGAGCATAACATTGCAAAGAGATGCAACGTTCTCTGATGTTATTACGTTTTAGAACTTTTAGACCTTTTCTTTCTTTTTTTTTTTTTTGACTTGCATCAAAAGGCTCAGTTGACGAAGAAAAGAAAAGACGAATGTTTTATAAATAATTTCTCTTAGAGATAGATACGCGTATCAAATGTACGTAGGAAATGAATGAACGTGGAAGATGTATGCACCGTTGTCAGAGGAAATGGACGCAAGAGCCAGTTGCGTGAGTTGAGACGAGTTGGCTGGAGTTCAAAACGAATGTCAAAATTTTTGACAGAGGGAGGGAGAAACTTCGCCACGATATTTAGCATCCAGCCGTTGTTGTAATAGTTACGTGTCACTAACATTTTCACGCTCGATGTTACTTGCGAACAACGTTAAAACGTATTATACCTGCTCCTGGTAAAGCAGGTCTGAATTATACAAACAAAATCATTTGGGGAGATTTTCATACACTTACGACAGACACGTTATTTGAACGAGACGTTCAAATGGTTATTTAAACATCATCCGATTTGACTTGACGTTCAAATAGAAAAATATCCCCTCTAGTTCATCTTCATTTAAATTGCATTTGAACACAGGGCTACCAAACATAATTCTTTAATTTTATAAACTTCATCCTTTGCTATCTGTTTCATTTCATCTTCGGATTGAAGCATACGTTTTTGGTAAAATTGGACTTTCTGAATTTTACAAAAAATTATTAAACCGATATTATCTTTGAATAATTCCATAACTCTTGTAAACTATTTAATCATTTGGCTACCAACGGAACAATTCGTTTTATATTTTCTATTTGCTTCTTCGAACGTTACAAACTTCGTCCTTTGCTATTTGTTATTTTATTTCAACTGCACATGATTTGTTTCACTTGAATCCAAAACGATGAAGAACATTGTTTCTTTATAAATTTATTAAATTCGAGGAGTCGAAAAACTCTTCTGCATCCCCCGTCTCTGTACCGAGTTTCTCAATTCATCTTCTGCGTCAAACCCAGTATGTCGAATTCCGTGATCTCTTTGCATCTTCCAGAGATCGACTCCAACAAGTTTCCAGAATAATTCTAGAAATTTGCAAATTTATCGTTTGAGATTTCCCTTTAATTGTCTTAATTGTAACGAGTCGTATGATCCGCTGTCACGGTTCTAAAACCTCCACCACTATAATCCCAAGATAGTGCCCTAGGCTCTCGCAGTCCTTCGGCGTGCAACTTTCAAACTGGAGCGGGCCATTTCTCCAATTCGGGGCTCCCGCGTGACTATAGAAATACCCTGGACCACACAATGTCGGTCTACCATTAACTATGTTCAACTGCGCCAGCTGAGAACCGGATGTCGTGTAAACCGGATGGCAACGCGATATTTCCAAAATTCGAACGAATTTGGGAGCGGCAGTAAATCATTCGGAGTTTCTGAATTAGTTGGCTGTTTCTGATGGATCAGGAGAATGACGAACAGGTGATTGCGTTTGTTCGACGAATCAGTGAGGAATTGAATTCGTGAGTAATTGTTTTTTTTTCTTCTTTTTTTTGAGAAACTGGTCAAAATCTTTTGGAGTGGATCTTTGATGGGTTAGTTAGGATTTTTAATAATTGCCGAAATTTTCGTTGTTCTAATACTTTTCAAGCAAGCCAGCTGTCGGGATTCTAAATAATTGCTCTTTTGATAAATCGGAGAAATTTAAGTGAGAAAAAAAAAGAACAAATTAGTCGAAATTCTAGATAATTCAATTAAATTCGTAAACCCAAGTCAGAAAAAAAGATTTGAACAATTCCTTTTCAGACTAATTGCAAAAATCAAGTTTTGAGTTGATCGAAATTCCAGGCACCGAGTCATCCATCTGACAAATTATCGTTCACAAAACTTCCAGCTTCGCACTCCTCTCACGACTTCTCTTTAAATCGACAGAAATCCTGAAAAATCCCCCTGAATTTCCGAAGCTTCGGGGATGTTGAAATTAATTTTCGAGGGTCGGCGCGATTATTCTCCACATTCGCGTGGTACAGATCGATTTTTCAATCCGCCAACAATGGAAATTCGGAGTGTGTGTGTGTGTGTGTGTGTGTGTTTTTTAACGATACCTCGGAGTTATTCGCGGAAATAGTCGGAACGTTTGGAATATCTCGGGATACGCGAGCGCATGAATTTTGAGCAGGCGATCATACCGAACGGGCGACCGCCGTTAAATTCGTCGAAATGAACGTTCCACGCGTAAAGAGTCGAGCTGTAAAGACGTACCAGCCGTAAAACGTGGCGGTGCCACCGTTGCAATTGCCGCATCTGTACGTGAACATTAATTTCAAATACAACGTCCACTTTCCAACTTCCAGTTTCTTACACCGGCCTGCTGTCCGGACCATAAAACATCAACTGACGTGACAGAAACGCGGAAAAACCAGATCATAAATCACTAATCTCCTTTAGCTATTAATTTATCGAGTAAATTTCATCAATAAATTAGGTTAGCTCGAGCCCCGAAGATCTCCAACAGTGTGTTCTTTCGATTAATTTAAAAAATTTGGAAAAAAAAAAGATAGCAAGATAACAAGGTGAAATTTGAAAAAGAAGATTAACAAGAAATAATTATCAAAACAGGCTTGATAGTATCGATCAAATTTCACATTACAAAAGTTACATACGATCCGCAAGTAAAATTATCAAGCATCATTTCCATTTAGTCTGTTTGCCAAATCATACTTGTTTCGAGTTAGAAATTAAAGTAGAAATAGGATACTAATCAAATCTCCAAAATCTTGACAAATTCGAGCGCGCGCGTAAATGACGCTGTCGAATAATCGGTAAAAGAGTGAAAGAGTGAAAGAGGAGAGAAGAAAAGGAGGGGAACGAAGAGGGAATTCGTTTCTAATGTGCGGAAACGGGTCTTGCCACAGGGAAGACGGAACAAATGGGCCAGAAATTGGCGCGTGTTCCCGCAGGGTTGCGGCGCGGATCGTCGCGATATTTCAAATCCCCGTGCCACACGCGCGTGCACGCTCCGTGGCGAGCCGTAAAACATAGCCGGCGTTCCTCGCGCGGGTCGCGTCGTCGGGAATGCGCGGTTACACGCTACGAGTGAGTTAGACAAGACAGACGCAGCTGCGTTTCATCTCCAGTTACCTTTTGGCTATCGCGACTCAGGTATCACGATGATTTTTTATTTATTAGCAACTTTCTCCCACGATGACGATAATTCTGACACAGCTCCAACATTTATACACCGATGTGGGATAAGCCATAAATTTATATAACAATTAGTAATTTTACGATTTTGAAATTACGCGATTAGCAAACACAACGTAAATGTAGTTGCTAAATGTAACAATCAAAGAAAATATTTTTAGTTAAATTAAAATAAATTGGTAGCGTTGTTTGATTGTACGATGTATACATAAGGAATCGAGTATGTTCACTTGTTTATAAAGAACATTTTTAAGTCAGTCGGTCCAATGACAATTTGATCGTCAGTCGTTGAGGAAACGAAACAGAGAGTCGGAAAAACGTGAATGTGCCATCTTGAATTTTGTCATTTCAACTAATTCCATTCAGTCTATAATTTATATTTACAAACTGTAGCTTATAATTTTCACGTATTTATAAGAAATCTGAGTACGCAAAAATGAACGCGATGTGCAGAAGAATACGAAATATTTAATACTCCGTTAGTGAAATAACCAATTTTTTCCATTATTAATTTTATATCATGAATCTGCGTAAAACGCCGCAGTCTACTTATAAGCCGTGCAAACCTTGCAAACTTATTAATAATTAATAGTTGTAATTTTAAAAATAAGGTGCGCACGTGGATTTCTGAAACGGAAATATTTACGTGGGCTGCAGTAAACGAAAATAACATTTATTGACCACGGTATATGAATATCCGTGTGTTTTATGTTTTTTTTTTTTTAATAAAAATAATGTCAATACATACACGTATAAATAACACACGTAGACATATTAATAGTGATTTCACTTCACAGAATGCAAGAAACAATGTTTGCAGAACAAGAACTGAAATTTATTTATTTATTGAAATTTTAATTATAACTGGCGAACAAGAACTGTAAAAAATTTTATTTTACACGACAGCCGAATCATTTCTTCCGATTCTAAATAACAAATATCATCGGCAACAACAATCTTTTATTAAATAAAAAAATATGTCGAATAAGATCGAGACCGAGTAATATTAAAACTGCTCGCTCTTCTCATTAACATGAGCAACCCGCTAACGAAACCAACAAGAACAAGTTACCATCGCAGATCCAAAGACTGCAGCAAACGAGCAAACTTCATCATGCCCTCGGTATCTACCTCCCTCCTTCGCGAATCTTTGTCAAACATTCATCAAACTGCGCTCAAACTGCCACGTGTCCACATTGTCTCGCTTCAATTTTCCCCTCGAAAATTCTCCTAAACCTAAACACGCAACGAGAGAAAGAAAAAACGGAAGAGGGATGAAGAGCTAATTTTTTAGTAAATATTGGAAACAATATTTTACTAATCATTGGTAATTATGGACGTTTGACTACTTTGTGCTGTATTTTAGTAAGCGCCTAGAATTGAAAAGAAAAAAGATGTGGATGGAATTCGTGGGGAATTTCAGCTTCCGTCCGATTACATAAGATTGGAGAAAGAAAAACGACCAGAGGGAAAGAAATTGTCGACCACGAGGCGTGTATCATAGGCGAAGCCGAAATCCGTGACTCGGCGCGCCATCGTTGCAGATTTTCCGTATCGCGGATCGCTGACGGACGCGAGCGAATATTTTTGCGCGTATGCGCCCAAACAACCACGGCCCCGGATATGCATTTTGACGGACGCGCGTTCACCCCCCCGGAAAATGAATCGGCCCCGCGGACTGTTCCCTCCGCCGCGAGCTTTCGAACCATTCGCGCCACCGAGATCGCCTTCTCCTCCAGCTTCCAGCTTGTAAACAGCCTGGAGGACGGATGATCGATAAGGGGAAATTTCGTTTCGTTGTTTCGGTTTTGTTTCGCCGGATGACAGATCTTGTTTTGGACGGAGAAGAGGAGAGTTCCTCCCCCGTGTTCGCTTTGCGCTCGTTCCCTTTTAGCAATGATGTATCGCAGAGATTACTTCGCGCGATTGGGAGGAAAGATTTTTTTTATGTAAATTAGAATTTGATTTAGAGTTGTGTTAAATTTAGGTTTCTCGATGAGAGTAAATTGTAAGTAACGAAGGGAATAGACTGCTGGAGGGAGCCAAGAGAATTGTTTTACACTTTTCAATCAAAAAAGTTAGATTTCCTTCATCGATAAATTGTGATATCAATTGGAGTTTGAGAAGGGTGGGCTTTAGGTTTTAATTTAATTCAAGGACAGAATTTTCTTTGGCAGTTACAATATTGGTTCTTCTGCGATACAAAGAAAGAGAGAATTTTGAATTTTCATTTACAAGGAGAAGTTACTTCTTAAATATTACGAAGAGAAATAATTTGTTGTATTTTATTATGCGTGGTTCTTCATTGGAGCAGATACTTGTTCCAATTATTAAGGTTTTTAAATATTCCGAGGCTCAACTCGATCGAAATTTTCTTGCACAACCTGTTCGTCCTATAAGAGACCCTACGAAATAGTTTACAAACAATTTAATTTCGCTGTTGGCAACCCTGTGAATATCAGAGAGCAAAGATAATGTAACATTAACATCGATATTTGGATTTGAAATTAATCGAGAGCTTTTCGTCATTGAGAAATTAATATCTTGATATTACGCAGGTGCTTATTATCTGGATTCTCTTGCCGAGTATCAATGTACGTATAACTCGGCCAAATCTCATTTACGTTTATCTTCATCCAGCATCATCGTTTGCCGAATTTACGATTGTTGTATCATTATCATTATCAACTCGCCGGACTGGGGTATCTCGTGCACACGAAACGTTTCGATTTACTCTTAACAAAGATTTAAACAGACTGGCCAGAAACGAAGGTTAATATTAACGAAAATCGAGTAACAAACACAGAAATTGAGCGTAATGGAGCATTTTCTCTAACTAAAATATCTTGAAACAAAAAAAAAAAAAAAAAAAAAATTAACGTTCCCTATACGAATCAATAATTCCAACAATTAGAAATTTCTAAATGAATGTTGGAACCGACAATTCCAAAATTCTTTTCGAGTAAAACTTCTCAAGATTAAAGCCAATGTTTTGCACATCTGCATACACCTTCTCCATATTTTATTAAAAAAAAGAGAATCTAAAAACTGCACGACTTATACGTCTCACTGAAAGGCGCCCAGAAGCAATTGTTCTGACTAGGAAATAAAGACGACTTTTTTGCCATAAAATTTTATCGATACGCAAACATTTGAATCGATAGAAAATACAAATTACAGGCGCGATCGCTCAGTAGCAGACAACGCCCCCTCGCGAATCACGTGACCCAAATCAACCAATCGGTAATTTTCGTTGCATCAGCGTTGCACCTGAAGAGGCCCGATTTTCTGGGTTACGCAATAACAATTTCCTCGAACGTAGATCGAACGTAGAACAGACGCGAAAACGACATCGGTAGAGCGTAAAGAATTAACAGAGATAGCCTTTTTGCTGGATAGTTGGCCTGCACACGTACACACACACAGAGACACAGTCACAGTGTACACACGTATATAGATACAGTGACACGTTGGGAAGTGTGTGGTGGCTGTCGAAGAAGGACACCGGAAACTCCCTTTTCGACGAGATGCGACGTAATGCAAAAGTTTGACAGCCGGCGAGAACCTCCCGAACTGTCCCTCTAATCCGATTAATCCGGAGAGACACGGAGGTACACACACACACACACACACACACACACATATGTATGTGCGAGCGAGTCGCACACTTTGCATACGTCTGCCTGGAGACGGTATGCATAATGCATGCACTGGAAGAGGTAGGACGGAAAAAAGAGAAAGAGAGAGAGAGAGAAAGAGGAATGAAAGGAGGCCGTGGATTCATCGTGCAGCCGATCGGATTTCATTTTCGCGCCTATCCCATCTTATATCGCGTATCGGCACGCGTGACCAATAAAAATTTTCCTTCGATCATTGGAGAGAGCCCCGGGATGAAAGATAACTCGGGGACGTGTCGTCGAGGACGTGTTTCGAAATTGCAATGTCGGACGATCGGGGGATTATTATTTCTGAGGATCATTTTCATCGGGAATAGTGCGATGATTAATTCTCAGAGTGACAACTGTGCAATTTTGAAGTTTTGTGACTTCTCTTCAGAACTCTTCAGAATTTGAATCAATCTCGTTATTATGAGCGATTATGAGTCAATATTTATAATACTTGATTTTACTTTGTACTTTATATTTTCTCAAACGGAGGTTAATAACGAGGTAAAATTCCACTAAAAGTTGGAAAAAACTGGTTCGGTTTACGGTTTATACTTTAAACTCTCAGAACTGAAATTAAAAATTCAAACGGTAGAGTCTCACACGGTTTACATTATTGCATTATGAAAATTCTGGTGTTTCATTTAGGAATGAGATTAAATTAATTAAATTAAACACTCCAAAATCGACCAAGTCGCATTTGTCGTGGTTCCCAATGATACCAGTTAAGAAACTACAACTCTCGGCGCGTTGTATATATCAGTGATCGTGCCGAACCGTTCCATCCACCGCCGCTTCAGTGATCTAGGTCAACAATACGACAGACGGCTTCAAGTATTTCGAACACTACGAGATTCAAGTACGGAATATCTCGAAAATGATCGAACGTTCGTACGTAGAATTTACATGTACACCGAGACTCTTTCAGCTCTTTCAAATTTTCGGGAAAATCGAAATTGGGAAACTATGTTATATATAATTAGTTAAAATTAATGCAACGCGACGAAACGAAATAAACGCACGTAACTGCGTTTCGCAGAAGTAAATTACTGAATTGAATTAAAATTAAATTAACTACCACGAAATGTCCAATGTCCAAATATTGTCAACAATATTTTCGACGATTTGTGATTTTCATTAATTGCGAGAGGGAGACGAAATCCAGTCGTTTGATTTTCCAATTACTGACGCTGCAATTAGAGGAGATCAATTAGAAGGAACCAATCTACGAATATTATTCTTGTAAGTTTCATTCTTAAGCGCGATCAATTGATATATACGTTAAAAAAAAGAAATGTTTCTATCGACTTGAAATCACTTTAAAAATAGTCTACACTTTCGTACATTTTGTTCTCTTTCAATTGTATTCGTCGTACAATGGCAGCAACAATGATCCCGACAAATAGACTGTCAAAAACGAGGAGGCACAATGGGAGGATGAAAAAAAATTCAATGAAGTCAGATCTCGCCGGTCGATGATAGAATTTATCTGTTATTCGAGTAACGAAACGAGGAGAATTTATTCGATTCCTTTCGCATTGTTCTAAATTCCGCGCGATCGCGGGAACAATGGGACGAGGAAGAAGGACCTTCGAAAAAAAAAGAAGAAAAACGACCGTGAATGCGACAAACGCTCGCTTGCTGCCGTTGTAAAATAATTCAAGGGGAATTCAATTCCTCTCCACCTTGGTGTTCGCGTCTTCTCCTCCTCGACCCTCGTTTACGTTCTCAAATGTAACACCGCATTGACGCGGAATTACAACACATGTAAAATGCAACGAGAGAGAAACGAAAGGAGAAGAATTGAAAAAAAACAGCGGGCCAAACAATCGAGTTGCGTTTCCCTCGAGAAAATTGCTTACCTTTGATAAATTTTGCCACTTTTTCGTTTGTTCGGTTAATCTGTCGAATCGGTGTTGGCATTGAATTATTTTAGCACTGAAATCCGAGTCAGGTTATTATTCTGTACGTGTGACTAGTTTTTTGAACTGTAACCTTTTTTTTTTCTTTTTTTTTGTAAACGTGACAACAGTTTCAGAGACATTTTTTTTTAAATCGAGAATATTTAATTGTTGAAATATCAACTAAGTGATAAATTTCACCGTGTGCGATTAATAAATGTGCTGTACTCTATAATATACTGTAATATGCAAAAATATATAAAACGTTCGATTCGTTATATATAAAGTTATTGTTATTATTATTAATGAGTGAAGAAATTAAATGTGAAATGTATCAATCTCCTCGCTTAAATTTCGTAGAATTTTATATATTTATATTTTGAACGTATTTATACGTTCGCGTAATTATTTACACGTAAATTGCTGTTTGGATTAGATAGATGGAATTACAGACGTCTGCGACGCAAGATTGAAGACGCAAGATGGCAAGTTCCCGTAATTCCTGCAATGACAAAACTAGACTTACGACTGGGACACTCTATGCCACTCTGGGGTGTACCAGGGGTGTGAAAGAAGAGCGTTTGGACTGAGTGACTGCTCTGAAACCGTAGCCTGAACGAAGGGTGAACTGCCCTGGGGTGAACGCGTCTAAATGTCTTCCAGAAATGGCGCTATTGAATGAAAGGGACAGAGTACATGTACCGGGATAAATAGTTTGGGGAATACATGTGTGTGTGTATTAGTTGAGAGAGCGGAGTTGAGTTCATAGTTGGGATCAAGCTGTTAGAGTTCAAATTCAGAGTGACAAGTTGAAAAGGGGGTGTTTTTCAGAAAATTTCTAAAGTGAAAGTTCCAAGGAGGAAATTTGCGTCGGATATCTTTAAAATTCGCTGCAGGATAAAGTGTTATTGTTGTTGTTTTGTATTCGAGTTTTTTTCCAGAGTCAAATGTATTGTTAGTTAATTTATTGTTAACAATTTTTTACGACATCTTAAATGTGCACATATACATATCTGTGACGTACTTAATTTTTACGACGTACGAGACACTTTTCTAAACTCTCATGATAGATGAATATATATTATCTAATTCGTTAAATTTATATTCTTACATATTTGTTGTAATGTATCGGGTATTTTATACACGTATTTCTTCGTATTTGCAGATTCTTAGGAGTTACAGGCGCGCATTAATAATTATCTTCATCTTCTCAAACTTTCTAAAGTTCTCAGTGATAACAGTAAATTACACATGCAAACGTGCAATAAAATAAAGCAAACGTTGAACTTTGATTTCACCAAAATACTAAAGATTCATAATCTGCGAAACATGGTAATATTTCACGTACTTCGTGTGATATTCTTGCGTCGTAATTGGTAATATTCTGCAAAATGTGACAAAACATGTTTTTTGGTATTTCTGCAGAAGGGAGCCATTTTGCGAAACGCGGGAAAAATACATTCTATGTACTTCGCGTGACATTTTCCTGATAATAACAAAAAAAAAAAAAAAAAAAAAAAAAAAAAAAAAAAAAAAAAAGAAAGAAAGAAAGAAAGAAAGAAAACAACAAGAAAGCTATTCCACAGAACGCAGCAGAAAATGTATTCTTCGTGTACTTCTTTTGACTTTTATTTTCTACTAAAAACAAATATTCCAAATATATTCCACGAAGTGTGCTAAACTACGTTCTACGCAGCTCGCGTTTTACGTGTGACGTTTCCCCGAGGGGAAATATTCTGCGAAACGTGTTAAAGCATATTCTTCTACGTATTGCACGCTCATCCAATAAATTCAATTGTTTTTCGTCCGTTTCTCTACGAAAACACGCGAGTACGTTTCGACACTCGTGTTCTTCCATTCTTCGTTTGAAATTACGAGACACACACGCCGATATACGAAACGGCGATAAATCGACGGGATGAGAGAACGAGAGACGACTCGCGGAGATAAATTGCCGACGAAAATTTGACGCGGCGTATTTGGCCCCCCGGGGGCCCCCCGGTTATTTTCTAAATAACGCATCACGGCCCGGTGAAAGGTTTTTGTTATCGACGGCCGGTAAAAAACGCTCTATAAATAAATATTTATCGCGGGACACGTAACGAAACGTCCAACGCGGGGCCGGATATAAATTCGACGGGAAGCTCACGGTCCAGCGGAAAACTTCGATAAGCTTATCGCCATATTTACTGGCGTAGCAATAACTCTGGTGAATATGCGCCAGCAGTGGAAGAAGGAGTAACGAACAGAGGGATCGAGAATTAACCCTCTTTTCTCGATACGCGACCAAACACTTTTCGACTCTTCATTTTACACTGTTGGAAATCATTTTCCCTTCACCCCCTCCCCCTCCCCTCCTTCTTTTTTTAACATCTTTCGCCATGCAACTTTATACGTTCGACCTACATCTGAATTTTATGGCGACGACAGACACGAGATGTCGGACGAAGTGGTTTATCTCTGATCGTGTTTCATTTGCAAATTTCTGTGGATAAGATTTCCTTCGTCTATTTTCTTAAGATTTTTGACGCGAACCAAAATGATTGACACTTTTCGAGGTGAAAAGAATCGTATCAAAACAGTACGATAATCAAATAGCGTGCATTAATATTTATTCATATCGCATGCGTGTAAATACATTAGAATAGAAATATTGCGTCGCAAAACTGAATTAAATAAAACAGATTTAGCACGAATGAAAAAGTTCCTAGGTTCAAGAGGTTATTTAAAGCGAAAATCATTTTAGAACGTATTATTAAATTATTATTGTAGAACGTATAATAGGAAAATTAGAATATTAGAATGTCACAAGAATCAAAGGATATTTAAATATTCTAAATCTTGAAATATCGCGAAGGTTTGTGTACCATCTGGATTAATCTAAGTTTGTGTGACCCAAGGAAACATCTTCTACTTTATTCGAGGCTGATTCAAATTTGATTTAGTTCCAGTCTAGTCTTAACCCAATTTACTTTCTGCCTGATCTAGTTTGGCCGAAAGTTGGTCCAATTTAGCGCAGTCTATCCTAATCCACTCTGCCGTCCTAAGCCGAGTGACTATTATCATAACATAAACTCTCATTAAGACAACATTATACATCCGCATTAAACAAACTCGGAAATTGCATCTCCGCAGCCAGTTCCGCAGTTCTCCACGGGAATTTCAGCGTTCGTAAAATTTCTTAGACGAAAGCTCTCGGGTTTCTTTTAGAAATGAAATTTCTCGAGCGAGCGAGAATCTCGAAATTCTACTCTCTCGCCGGACAAATATTACAAAGCAAATGGAAATTTCTCAACGAGGAACGTCTCGCTGGCATGCAAATGGAACTTTTTAGCGAAGAAAAAGATTGCAATGAAATTGAAATGTTGTTCGAATAAACTGTCAACAATTTCGATGAACTGTTGCAAGTATTCCGTTTCAATTTTGTAACTCGTCTTATCTTAGGTTGAAATGAAACGATTTCTTCCTTGAAGTGAAAAAAAAAAAAGAGAAACAGAAAGATCTTATCAAGCGGAAACGTCAGAATTTTCATATTTGAAATTTTTCTAGACGAATCGTTCGAAGCGGGAATCAGGATTAAAAGAATTGTTCTCCAAGAGATGAACTTTGCACACGGGCGAGCGGAGCTTCGATCAAATTAAACTTTACGATTCGCTCGGCAAGCGAATTGAACTTTGACCGAACATCCTAAAAAACGCATGGACACGCGTACAAAAAAAAAAATTGTTATATACCAGAATAATTTCGGAAAAATCTCTGTTCGAAGGTTGTTTTTGGAAGCAATTTTCACTAATTTTAACTTCAACGATGAAAAGTTCTGACCAGGAAACAAAAACGACATTTTTGCCATAAAATTTTATCGACACGCAAACATTTGAATCGATAGAAAACAAATTACAGGCGCGATCGCTCAGTAGCAGACAACGCCCCCTCGCGAATCACGTGACCAAAATCAACCAAACGCTAATTTTCGTTGCATTAGCGTTGCACTTAAAGAGACCCGATTTTCTGGGTTACCCCCGCTAAAATCACTTTCAGTGATAAAAAGAGGAAGAAATCTTGCATCGGAGAAGCAAACTAGGTGGGAACCAGCGCGTGACAGGGTGAGCCACGTGTCGATCTCGATTCGGTGAATCGGGACGGTGGTGGTCGCCGACAATCCGTGTGTTTTCCCGGGACAAATCAATTCTCGATGGCTGCCGCCCGCGTCGGACTAAACTCATCCGGAAATGGAGAAGCCTCGGCGAGCCGCTTTTCCGTGTCGATTGCACTCCGCCAAATGGAAATACCTCCTTCCACCAATTCTCTCTCTCTCTCTCCCTCTCTTTCTCTCTTTTTCTTTCTCTTTTGCACTTATCACAGGTCACCGACCACGGGACCACGAAATTGTAGAATCCCAGCACTGCTCAATCGATTTATCTACATGCTATCGAAAACACCGGCACTGATTCCACTTCCACGCGTTCCTCTTCTTTGGTTTCTCCTGATCGAACGAACCTTGTCGGACGATTTCTTATCGTAGAGAAGAGAGAGAGAGAGAGAGAGAGAGAGAGAGAGAGAGACGAGTTTACTACGGTTGGTTTTTGGAAATTGGATTTCAAGTTTCGGACTGTTGTATTGAAAGATCGCGAAAGTGGTGGATTCGGAGAAGAATGTAAGAGAGTTACTGAAATCTGATTGCTTTTTCATTGTGTTTTGGAACTTTGGGGCGGAAGGAAGGGATCTTTGATAGACAAATTTGAAAATATTTTTTTTTGTTTTTTAACGTAAAAGATATAAAATACTACGTTTGTATAATTGATATATTGATTGTGTAATTTTCATAGATTAAAATTCTAAAAGTAAATCGTTTATATAATTATTTGTATAAATCTATGTTGTTCATATATTCATACAAATTCATATATTTATAAAAATCCATTCAATTTGTATAAATATATATTACTATTTAGGGTACATAGATTATCGTTTGCAAATTATTACACCGTTGATAAGATCATTGTATAGATCATTGTTCAAACACTTAGACTAAGTCGTTTCTATAATTATCGCTACGTTTGTACAATTATTTGCACAGTCAATTTATATAAATTGAATTGCATTGAAAGGTTTTGCATGGATCGTTGTTCAAATTCTAGGAACAGATCGTCTCGTTGATGTCCAATTTGGACAAGCCCTTTGTGCAAGGAATTCGACTGTAAACTCGAATCGTCGGAATGCTGATGAATCCTGAACGGAAAAATTCGACTTATCATGGGAAAGTAAATTCTTCTACTTCGTCCTAAATTCGGATCGTGTTTTCTGAGAATGTTAGTTTTTGACAATGCACTGTGAACGACTGAAGAACGTATCTCTTTGTTGAGAAGCACTGGCGGAGAGGAATTCGGTTGTTGCTTGAACGAAAAGCGTGGATAAACTTTAAACAGAAAGATTTACGACTATCTTTGGATTTGTGAGAACGAGCGGGAATAAAAAGCAAAATCATTAAATTCTATTGAATTTTAGTATTATTACGATATCGTGTTTATATTTAACACACATTTATAAATTATATATATACAATTATTTATATTCATATAATTTAGTATTATTACGATATCGCGTCTTATTTCACACACATTTATAAACTTATAGTATTGTAACATCAGCAGTAGGCTAAAAGATTTATTGAATGATTCACTAATTTCGTCAATTGATTATTTTTCATGTTGCTAATTCTACTAATAGTTCACCAATAGTAAACGTTGAAATGGAAACCAGTAAAGTTAATAATACCAAATTACATACTTGTTTACCAAGTAGAACCCGAACGCAACAATTGACAATGCTCCCACGCTAAATCCTACCAAACTCCTTCCAAACGACGCGAAATGTCAAACTTCCTCTCTCGGAGAAAATCCCGCTCGTTCGAATCGGGGTGTGCCCGATCGAAGAATTACACGTTCAAATCCCTTTTCCTCCCCAGTTCTTTCTCTATCCCTAGCGGGAAGAGAGAAACGTTGAAAACCGGCGACACAGTTCTTTTTCCTTTTTTTTTCTCCGATGGTGAGTCCATCGAATGGACTATCAATCAGGAATTTTTTTCGAACAGTAAAAAAAAGAAAGAAAGAAAGAAGAGAGCACGAACGAGAGAGAGTGACAGAGAGAAATTCGGGTATGGAGAAGCACATCCGGAAACGGATATGAAAGTGGCGATAAATCGAGCATGAAGAATTCAAGGCGGCGTAATAAACGGCCGATGGAACTGTCGCGCGGAAAACTGGGTAAGACAGTTTTGCTGAACGGTACACGGTGCTGCTCTGGCGAGAATTTGAAAGGCTGTACGCGATTTCCAAGCCCGTGGGAGCACAAAGGAGAGATACACACGCTTTATTGGATCTCGGAGCTCATCTTGTCCCGTGGAATGAGAAAGCAAGCGGCATGACGTGGGGGCTTGGCGGACTCGCGTTTCCTCGTGAAACGATGCCTGATCCGTCCGTAAAACTGTTGGATCGTTCGGTCGTTTGGCTATTAAAATTAAAGCCAAGATACCGTTACAAGATACTGTTTGTCGTTTTTGCTCGTTCATTTGCCACGAATTTAAACTGAACACTCGATTTAAACTAAATATCGATATGC
Source organism: Melipona quadrifasciata (assembly GCA_001276565.1). Lineage (NCBI taxonomy): Eukaryota > Metazoa > Arthropoda > Insecta > Hymenoptera > Apidae > Melipona > Melipona quadrifasciata. Next base: position 2,285,755 of record KQ435944.1, on the reverse strand, counting down.
AAACATTTGAATCGATACGAAACAAATTACAGGCGCGATCGCTGATTACCAGACAACGCCACTGCTACTCGAGGTCTACTTCACGCCCCCTCACGAATCACGTGACCCAAATCAACCAATCGCTAATTTTCGTTGCATCAGCGTTGCACCCCCGCTAAAATCACTTTCAGTGATAATATATCAAAGAATTGTCAACAATTATAGCTCGAAAATAATCACAGTCTTCCTTGTACCAACTGTTAAATTTCTTAAATGTTGGAAATTTCATTAAAAATTTTCTCTCGTCTTCCACAAGAGCCAATTTTTTTAATTTTTTTATTTTTTTTTTGTACGTTATAGAAAAAAATTCTGAAAAAATGAATTATATTTTCAAATAAAATAATAATACCCTGTATATATACAGAATCCATCAACGAAAATTCAACGTCGAAATTTTCCAACAGTCTCTACACAGGTTTTTCCTCTCAACGTGCATGTAACAAACGTTCCGATCCTCTCGGTCGGTCCGCTTTTTAACATTTTGCAACGCCAGCTCTGAGTGAGAGAGAGAGAGAGAGAGAGAGAACCAGTTAGGAAAGACTACGTCTATGGGAAGACACAGTTCACAAAACTCGCGATCTCGAGGGATTTCTCGTGGCCGTAGAACGAAATTCCCCCGAGGGCGAAGAACGTTCGACGTCGGAAGAACCCGGAAGGATTATAACGTCGCTCGGTCGATCGCGTTGGAAACGCAGCAATTTGTAGTTCGCGTCCGGGACCGCGAAAGCGGATTTACCTTTGCCAGGGGGAACATCGCGGAATGGCCGCGATCTTCCGCGTCTTTGTCTTTCTAGCGTTTCCACGTTGTCCGTCCCGACCAAGATCCTTTCCCCCTGCACGCAAAACGTCTCGCTGCGGAGACCTTCCTTTCCCGGCGAAGCAAAAACAAGAAAGGAGACAAGAACCGGACGATAGTACGATATTTCTGTGTGAAATTCTGCGAGACGATGTTACTCTTACTGCGACAGTCGTAGTCAGTCGTTGTGACTAGATTTTAAAATTACAGTGAAATTGTCAACGTAGTATACGTGTAATGCAAACAAACGTTTGTGGAATCATTTGTTTTTTTCTAGAAATTTTCCATGATGGTCTTTCTTGTTCACAAGGTAGATTATGGTAAATTTGTCAAAGTAGTATTTGTATAATATTGTATTATATAATATATTAATAATATTAATATTAAATAACATTATAATATTATAAACTACAGTATAGTAATAAATATCGCGTTTCTTTTTCAAACTACCGCACGAAAAATTGTACAATTTATTCTGATCTAACAAAACACTATCTATTTCCAACATAGTAAAGAAAAAAAAGTATTGCTCCAAAAAAAAAAAAAAAAAGTTCAAAATTTTTCCCTCGTAGAAACTATTACACGTTTAAACCCTATATATATATATCCATAACCCTTTTCCCCTTCCTTTCGGGCCGAAAATTTCTAACAAGCTTCGGCCGCAGCCTTCGTCGTCCAAGGTCTCATCAGTCCTTGGAAAGTTGACAAGCTCGTTACAAACGTCCTTTGATCATCCTGAAACCCTTTTTCCCCTCGCCTCTTTGAACCGAGTTGCATCGTTCGGCAATAAACAACGTTCGATGTCGCCGACGGGCCTACGCAGACCTTAGAACCCTCGCGCGTCTTCCTCGGTGTGTTTCGCTGTATGACCGCGTTGAAATTTCATTGAACTTGAAAGCTCGTGTCTCTGTTCTGCCTCCTCCCACGGTTTTGAATCGTGGCTGGTGATTCTGGGAGGGAACGAGGTACTGTTCTAACGCAGTTAGCCTTCGAGAGACGTTCCTCAGTGGAGAGCAGCACAAGGAACATCCCTTTGGTTTATTGGATACGGTCAACCGTTCTATATGTAGCGCGAGTCGACTTTCGACCGAAAAGGGCCCTCTCTCTCTCTCTCTCTCTCTCTCTCTCTCTCTCTCTCTGTCTCTGTCTTTCGCTCTGGGTCGATCGAAACATCCAATTGGCGACAGTTACTGTTCGGTAATAGGATTGCCCGCCTCGATTTCGTCGAGTCGACTCCGCCAACTTCAGACGACACGACGGAATTGCTCCTTCGTTATTTTCACCGCTGCGTTTCCTACTTGCGAGGAGGGTTTCGTCGATCGGGATATTTTGCACGGACGTGCAAATGACGCGGTGCTAATGACGGAGACATTCCTTCCTTCTTTTCTGCCGCTGAAAAACTGCATTTTCAAAAATTGACGTCAGCTCTGTTTTGTGGATCTATTTAGCTGTTGTTAAATTACTCCCGCAACAATTGTTATATTTTATATAATATATAAATTTATATTACATTATATTGTAATATATTTCATTGTCATTAAATTATTTCTGTAACAATTGTTATATTTTATATAATATGTAAATTTATATTACGTTGTAACATAAACATTATATTGTTGCATTGTATATAAATTTTATATTATATATTGTATATTATACTACTATACTAGACTATACTAGAACATTCTGTTCTATTATAAATGTTCCTGTAATAATTGTTGTATTTTATTCTATTATATTGTTATACCTACAAGTGCGACAGAAACATATTACGTTGCAATGTTATATAAAAGTATATAAAATATTACAATATTTAAGAGAAGAAACAAAACAAAAGTTTGTATTAAAAATTTCTTTTGAGTTGTCCCATTCATGTTTGCAGTTTATAATTACGCGTTGTCACGTTCAGCAGTTATGTATCTGTGTTAAACCAAATATGACAAATTACAATACCTGTTCAAATGTATTTTCAATTCCACATTTCATCGTACGTTTGCGTTAAAAATTTCTTTGACGTAATATTCAAAAAAATATCTCGCATTTTAATCACACAATTAAACACACAATTTCTACTCATCTCTCGAACATTCTTCCAACCATTTCCGTATTTTGTAAGACGATTCGCTAATAATTATTGTCATTTAGAGAAGGAAATCCTCGTTCGTCGAACAATTAAACTTAAAAGACAGAGACGAATTGATTTTAGAAGGAATTTCCCTCGAGAAATATGCAAAGGAACGTAGCTAATACGTAGTTTTCTGATAATCCCAGCTACAAGCCATATTTTCTCCTTGTGCAACTTCAACGGAACTCGTCGCGAATATCCCTCCCTTAGAAATAACTTTGATTAAAAACGAAAAAAAAGCATTTCGCTACGCAAAATGACGAAACGATGAAGTTTCCGTTTTGTGAATTTGTGAGAAGCGTGGAATTTTAAATTCATGAATGGTTCAATTGAAAATATCATTATTCCCTTTTCTTTTTGCTGCGAATAAATTTGGATTGTACATTTAAAAAAATGATACTTTTAACACCTAGATACGCTTTTTCGAAAGTTCATGAATCTTTTTTCTAGGAGTTCCTCCTTCAATTGATTTTATAAATTCTTTTTCATCGCTGAAAGTGATTTTAGTGGGGGTGACCCAGAAAATCGTGCCACGTGCAACGCTGATGCAACGAAAATTAGCGATTGGTTGATTTGGGTCACGTGATTCGCAAGGGGGCGTGGCGTTGTCTGAGCGATCGCGCCTGTAATTTGTTTTCTAACGTTTCAAACGAATCAAACGTTTGCGTAACGATAAAATTTTATGGCAAAAAAGTAGTCTCCATTCCCTAGTTGCTTCAGTGAGACGAATCGTACTGGAGTACAAGTCGTGCAGTTTTTTAACATGGTTTGTCTCCAATGTGGTGAATTTCATCGTGGTTATTTCGAAGCGCTATTGTTGGAAGAACTTTGGACATTTTCGTCTTTTAATTAGGTCACTCTACGACTGTAAAACTAGTTACGATAAAAGTTTCGTGCAATCGAGATGGGAAACTTTGTTGAAAATAACTGCTGGACATAAGGTACATTGCTGATTAATTATTAGTATTTAGCCGACTATTCTTTTTAAGTATCACTGGCTTCACCAGTTTTACGAATTTCCTCTCTGTTCCTTCAGAAACTTTTTACAACGATTAAAAGTATAAGAAATCAAGAATTAATCGAGAACGATGGAGAAGCTAACGCGGAAGAACGAGAGACATAATTTCCTCGAGAAAATTTTTAACGTCGGCTAGGAATTAAAGGACGGAGCAGCGAAGGCAGTGGAAAGTTGAGGATTTTAAGGCGCAGGGTACGCTCAGTCTTGCGAAATTTTTGATGACGAGACGAGAAAGCTATGAAATTAGAAATTAAAGAGCAGAGAATCCTACCGTCTTCGCGGAATTTTTGATGACGACTGTGAAAGTGTGGACAAGCGTAAAAATTGGAATTTTAAGGCTCTGCCTCAAAACCTTCCACCCTTTGAGAGATCTTTGGTAATTATTCACGAAATTATCTACGAAATGACCATATTGAGAGGACCAAGAACGTACAAGAGTAAAAATTTTAGGACAGGATTAGAATTTACAAAAATTTACGATTTAGAAAAACAAAGTGTACAGAAAAGTCCAATTTCTTCGTGTTCGACGATTATTAAATAAAAAAAGAAATTACAATTTCAAAGCACAATTCTTTCGCCTTCAAGCTACAATCCAAAAACATTAAGAACTGTGATAAGTGTGAGTCTGCACGTGAAAGTAGAATGAGCTCGTGTGCGGTGGACATGCTTAACTAATATGGACCCGTATTACTTAAAATGTCAAACCGTATACTGACCTGCACCACTTGAAATGTCTGAGCATATATAGACCTATACTATCTAAATACTGACATATATAAAAATACAGACTTAAAATGTCTGACCACGTACCGAGTTGTACTATTTCATTTTATTAAAACAACAAATATATAAGATAATAAAAAGAATAATAATAATAAACTGCCTGACAATGGGATATCGTAAACAAATTGTTCCTCAACGTTGTGAATATTGAAGATATGACATTTAAAATATCTCACGGATTTTCATTTTGCGTCAATTTCACGTGTTTTGTTGTTTCATTACTATTGCAGATATTCTCGCCGATTTCTCAGAAAGGAAGACCACGTTGAAACATCGGAAATCGAAATATTTAAAAACAAGACTGCGCTACACGCGCAAGTACATACCACTGATAATTAACAAACAAAGGAACGTTACATCGTCGAAAAAAATTCTAGAGACCCGCGTATCGATGTTTCTCTACCCACGCGAGGCACAGCGACGAGAGAGAGGGAGAAAGAGAGTTATTCGTGCGCGAGGCACAATATGAAATATGAATGAAATACGCCGTCGCTGATAAGACGCTGCCTAAGTGCAGTCTGAGATTTAAAGTGTAGCAATTCGGGGCGAGCAGCGATCTCGCGGCCGGATAAAACGAAGCCGTGGCTCTGATAACGGCGAAGGAAATGCGCCGCGCGACGCCGGCCGATCCACGGAGCAACTCGCAAGATGCGATAAAACCGTACGAATAATCGCTGGCTGAAATTTCCCGAGTATGCCTCGCGTATATTCTTGCTCGTATTTCATTGCCAGGAGTGTTCATTCGCTGTGAAAGAGTTTATTTATTGCTGAAGGTCGTGGGGAGAGTAGTGTTGTAACAAGTAGACTGCGGATTTTTACATGCTTGTAAGAATGTTACTCCTACTCTGTGTGTGTGTGTGTGTGTATGTGTGAGAGAGAAAATGAGAACGACGAAATTCTATCATTTTGTAGCTTAATCGTAATGTTCAAAGTTCACTAGAATGATTAAAAAGCAAGTTTTAAGAAGTCTCGTTTCAATCTTCAGGATTGTGATACTGAGATTCGGTTATAAAACAGATCTTTCAGAGTTTCCATGAATTTACAGAATTTTCGAGGAAAAAAAGCAAGAATATCCGTAAAAGTAAAGGATTCATACTTTAGAACGAGTCCAAGTGGATCTATGATTTCTTTTTCTCTTCTTTTTTTAAAATTATAATAATCTAAAGTGTCGACAATTGTTCCGCTCGACACAGTATTTTCGCACTCGATGAAACATTATTATCGACGTTTTTTAACTTCTTAGAATATTCATTTACATATATGTGTATCTTCAATCATCAATCACTTTTATTTCCAATCAATGAAATAATTGAAGATGTAAATATGTGTGAATATATGTTCATACGTATAAGGAAGTAATAGTTGATGAATCTGGAAGAAAAATGATAACGATTTTGAATGCACATGAAAGGCCCAGAAGCAACTGTTCGGACTAGGAAATGATTTTTTTGCCATAAAATTTTATTGAATGCAAACATTTGAATCGATACAAAACAAATGAGAAGCGCGCTCGCTTAGTATCAGACAACGCCACTCTTACCCTACGCCCCCTCGCGAATCACGTGACCCAAATCAACCAATCGCTAATTTTCGTTGCATCAGCGTTGCATTTAAGAGGCCCGATTTTCTGGGTTACCCCCGCTAAAATCACTTTCAGTATATATGAACGTGTCTTTATGTGTATAAGAAATGTCACATGTCAAGAAAGTAATTCACCAGAAAAATGATACGAATGATACTGTGAACATATCTTCATACATACATGTACATACACACATATGTGTATTTCATATTTTCAATCGTATCATTTTTTTTCTCCCAGAAGCTTCAACTGTTATTTCCTTAACGGAAAAAGAAAAAAAAATTTTTACGAGGCAATTTGTCGAAGACAGTACGAAGGATAATAAAGAATGCTCGCTTTGACACGCTCGTCGCAATCTCCTTACAAATGGAACCCTGTGACTCGCGCGATGTCGGAACACACTACGTATAATGAATTAAAAATAGAAGAGAGAGAGAGAGAGAGAGAGAGAGAGAGAAAGGAAGATTTTTTTTTTCAAAGGGACTCGATCCTGTCTTGCGACTACGCAAACTAACGACGTGGATGAAATTTAAACGCGCCGCGCAGATCGCGGTCTCTACGCGTCTGCGCCGAAGAATCGTCATCATCTTCGTCTTCAACAAAGGCACCCAGCGCCGAGCCGCTCGCAATTAATACAAAAACTGGCTCTGCTGCATTGTCTTGACGCGTGTCAAACGAGTTCCTCCTCGTTTCTCCGTGCTTGTGCAACGACGTGTCGAGAAACGACGCGAGGAATCTTTCGCCTTCTCTCTGACTAACGACCAGTTTGACAACTTGACGAGACTCGAGAGAAATTTGAATCCCACTTCCGTCGGAAGATCGATTTTTTCCTTCTGAAGTTGTCGAACTCGAGACGGAAGTCGAGGATTCGCGCACAGTGTGATCGTTCGGTGTCGCGAAGTGTCAATTATAGGGCGGAACAAAAATCACTTTCTACTAAAATAACTCTGTTTTATTGTGTATTTTATATATAATAGTAAGTAAATTTTACTTACTATTTTATTTTATATATAATAGCGAGTTTTTTTATATATTACATATTTTTTTTATAAATTAAAGTGCACTAATTTAAGTTTACCTCGAATTTGAAATTAACAAAATTAGTTTTTTTCTTATATTTTGATGTCTTATTTAAAAAAAAAGAAAAAAAATAGGTGGGAAGAAACTCTTGGTCGAATTTTTACGCGCTTGAGAAATATTCGACGATGCATACAAAAAAGATATCGTGCAAAACATTTAAAGGCTCGCTGCGACTTTTAACAGTAATCGTTGTAATTTTCACGTTTCGTTTCAACTGTTTCGCGTCTTCGGTCCGCGAAAGTTGAAATTTGCATAAAAATCCGTAATGCGATCATCGTGGAAAATAGATCCAGCGAGGCTGAGGGATCGCCGGCGCAATAAAGGGTGTTCGTGGGCGCTTTTTGTCGAGACTCGTCGGTCCCTGGAATTTATTGCTCCTTCGTTCTTCCGGAAACAACGAGGCGGATATTGATATAGAGTGGGAATGACGGGGAATTAAATTTTAAGCTTCTTCCGGGCGGGGTTGAGTGAACGATTTAAATGGATTTGTAATTGGGGCGTTAGGAAGACAGAGTTGTGGTGAATGGCGAGACTCATCAGGGATTTTGCCGGATATTCAAACAGCGTCCCGATAAAATTGCATTCCCCTGGTAAAGAACGTACGGGAAGGATATTTATATGTGATAACACGTTTTTGTTTCCCGTACGATCGAGGTGGATGGAATTTACGTTTCAGCAGGTGTTATTTCGTTCAAATCACTCTCTTGATTCGATAATAATCTTTTCCTTACCTATCGAAGAATAGTTAGAAGATTTATATTTGTTAATATATATACAGATTAAAATTTCCAGCTTTTGAGAAGCGTGGAAGATGCTTTGTACGTACGAAAAATTGTCAAATATTATCTGTGTGTAAAATATATTCAGTATGAAACATTGTTACATCATAGAATGAATTCGTGCTTTTCTGCTCATTTGTATTTTCTTTTGGATAAAAAATTAAAAAATTGAAAACGTCGATTACTACGAGACAAAAAGAGAAAATAATAATAAAAAAAAGACGTGTGTGAATGAATCGACGTATGAAACAAGAGTAAAAATAATCATCCCTTGTATCAGTTTGACACATTTTTCTCATAAGACTACAACGAAAGATTAAAATCGATACCATACCTGAAAGTAGGTTATACGAAATCAAAGTAGAAATTTAGTCCATTTACAATTAATAAAATACTAATTGTGAGTTGAAAAAAAAAAAAACGAGCGGGATAGTTGAAAATACGATTGCAATTAAACAGTAAAAAGTTAATTTCTGTTAATAATAATTCCATCGTTCTTCCGCGATCTCCAATCTCGTTGGAAACACCACGAACCGACGAATCAAAATTCCTTCGTTACGCACGTGAGCCGTCGCTCTGCAAGCTCCGCTTAGCCACGCGAGAGGATCGCGAGAATTTCTCCGAGGAGAAATTTAATCAGCAGCGTTCGCGCGAATCTAAAGGCAATCGAGCAACGACCGTGCAATAAAACTTGTAATGCTTTCGTTCGTTTCCAACGACGAGTTGCTTCGCTCTTACTTCTCCTCGTTCGTCTGTCGTCGGAGCATCGCCGTGTAACAGGACAGGCGAAAATTAACAATAAACTGCTCGTAGACAGGACAGGTATCGCGAGGCCTCGTTCGGTAACAAACGACGGCGCCGTGAAGTTTTATCGCTGGATTTGCGCTGCAAGGAGTTAGTCGCGACCACTGAGAACCAGACAAGACGCCAAGCTTGTTCCGGGACGAGGGTTATCTCGAGGAAAATCAAGAGGGTGAGAGTGAGACGAGGGAAGGAGGATGAGAAGGGTGAAAGAAACGTCGACGAGGAGTGAGACGATGCACCAGATAGACCATTATAGATGTAAAAATATGTCGAAAATTAAAGAAATACTTTAAATGTAAAAATGTATTGACGAAAATGAAAAAAAAGACACATTACAGGCGCGATCGCTCAGTACCAGACAACGCCACTCCTACTCGAGGTCTACCCCACGCCCCCTCACCAATCACGTGACCCAAATCAACCAATCGCTAATTTTCGTTGCATTAGCGTTGCACGCTTGCTGAAAGAAACAGGGGAAAAAACTGGTAGCGTGTCGAAGAAAATCAAAAAAGTAGCGATTACTCCGATCGTTATAATTCATTTATATATTTCATTTCCAAAATCTCGAATGAAGTTTCCAAGTCTTCGTACAAGATGCGCGTGTTCATCGCGTGGCTCGGAGCAAAGTCGCGTTAATTAATATCGAAGGAACAAGGAGAACGCTGGAGAAGCAGAGATTCGCCACCAGAGAATTTTCGACGAACCGTCAGCTTCTCGATGCTAAATTAATCCCCTCGCTGCCGTCGATCACCCCCGGGACTCTCCGCTAAATCGCCAAACAATTAACGCTTCTCGAGGAAACACTTTACACGCCCAAAGCAATTCCACTAATCGGCACGGTAAAAACAACCTTAACTCTCCAACACTCCAACTAGGTAGAGTACTACGGTTTCTACGAACTTGCTTTACCTTGCCCATTCGTAAGAAATTGGTGAACATTTGTGGTCAATGAAATTAGGTCGGTTTTTATTTCCAATTTTTTTTTTTTTTTCACGTATATTTCCACGCAGTTGAATTGGAGGTTTGTTTTGCGTATCAAAAAACGACACGATATACAAACTGAAAAATTCATACCTTCCAATTCTAGCTGAATTTGAAAATTTAAATATCTGCAAGCTCCGTGATGCAAAAATGAAAGGATTCATAAGTTCCACGATGCAAAAAAAGGAAAAAAGAAGAAAATTAACGATTTGTGAATACACAAGCTCCGAAGTGACAAGTCAAATTCGAAAGTTCCGCGACGCTTTGGAAGCTAGAGGGGCTCTACGAACTCCGTGGAAAGTCAAATTGACACAAAAAGGCAAAAAAAGAAACTGGCAATCTGTTTTACCCACGGTAAAAGAATCCGCGAGCTGCACGCTCCAAGGCTAAAGGAATTAAAAAAAAAAAATGCGCGATGAAAATACGCGAAAATTAAACATTCGCGAGCTGGTCAACCGCTCGTCTCTGATCTCGTCTCCGTGCTAGAAACAAACCAAAAAAAAAAAAAAAGAGGAAAAGAGGAAAAGAGGAGGAAGAGGGAAGAGAAAGGAGAAAAAATTAAAAAGGTTAGAGAAGGCGCATGGTGGCTAGTGGCAGAGCGGTCACCGAATTACAAACTAGAAGGCTTTTTGCCTCGTGAAACGTGTAAAAACAGAGAGCTGAGGCAAGTGGGACACGAGGCAAGTAGTATTCCTAGAGCTAGCAGGTCGAGCCAACTATTACCAGAACAAACGATGGAGACCAGCTTCCAACGGGCCAGATAAGAAGCATCCCGACGACGGGAATGAGGATGATAACGAGTTCCATCCGCGTTACCGAAGACTTCCATCCTGACCGTCGACGTTCCACTTCCCATTCGCCTTTCTCCCTCTCCTTCTCTCTGTCTGATTCCCTGGCTGTTTCGTTTTCTCTCGCTGCGGAATCGTGAAACGGCCCGGTCTTTGCTATTAGGCGAACAATCGGACTGTGAAACGCATCCGACTTGAATTTTGTTCCACGATTGGACCTTATTAAGGGATACGGCTATTGTGCGCAGGATGCTCGAGAGCTTCTTTGTGCGCGCTTCTGTGTCGGGTCGCGCGGCTGCTACAATGGATTTTTGGCTTCTCTTTGGGTTGGTCATGTCGGCGATGAAACGTTCGTCATTTCTACGAACGATAGAGTTTTGACTGTGAGATTATCAGCGAAGGGGGGGAGAATATGTAGAACGCTAGAGACGATTGTGATAAATTATGGAAAATTTTTTTCAATTGACTGTTTTGGTGGATTTTTGTGAACGAGATTGAGGAGTTGGAAGTAAAATACAAGCTCGTTTTGACTGTTAAACGCTACTTTGGATACCTCATTGTATATTTTTATATTATTGCATTATTTATGTATATATTACACAAAAATATATATAATGCATAAAATATTGAAATACATAGTGTACATACATTATATATTTTGTCGGTATAAAAATTAGTCAGAATGTTATTAGAAAGTGAAAAATAAGTGGAAAATTATTGAAATAATCGAATGTTGTCGGAACTGTTTCAAAATTATCGAAATAACAGAATATCGTAGAATATTATCGTGTGATATTGTATAATGGAATATTATTACAATCTACATCAGGATGTTATCAGTTAGAATTATTATCATGTTAGGATTATTATCATTATTATTAGATGAATTATATACTCTGTATCAATTTTACACGTGTTCGCGTTACAGAACGTACAATTATATTTCAAAT
>KQ435944.1:2251656-2271256 GCA_001276565.1 Melipona quadrifasciata | reverse complement strand
ATTGGAGGTGTAAAAAAATATTCGAAACTCCGAGGATCGAGTTGGAGTTTTAAGAAGCTAAAGAGATAACCAAATATTGAAAGATTTAAAATTATCAAGATCCAAGCGTCTGAAAATCGAGAAGAGGGACAATCCAAATATTTAAAAGCCGAAAAATCTAAAAACTCAGATAAAACTCCAAAGATCCAAAAGCATTCGAAAGTCGAGAAGAGGAAGAGTCCAAGTGTTTAAAAATTCGGATACCTGAAGAGTATCTGAGAATCGAGAAGAATCCAAATATATTTAAAAAAATCTGAAAATTCGGACGCGTTGAAAGTCCAAATGCCTCTTTCGAAGAAACAACGTAAAGTCCGCAAAGTCCAAGCATCTGCAAATTACACGAAAGATCGAATGACCGAATGTCTGAAGGCTGGAAACTGTTTTATCGACGGGCTGCTACGCACGACCCCCAGAAAGCTAAAAAGAATGGGAAAAAAAGCAACAGCGAGGACGCGGGGGAGGAACAAAGGCAACGACGAAGAAGCGGGATACGCTCAATTATGAAGGATACAGACGTCCCGGTGGGCTGGGATCCAGAATTTAGACGAGGGAATTTCGTGAAGGATGAGGTCGAGTAGTAATCGTCTCCTGGCTCTCCCTCTCTTCTTACCTGCCCATTTTCCCGCAGAGAGACGAGAAACGTGTGTCTCTGTGTGTGTGTGTGTGTGTGTGTGTGTGTGTGTGTGTTATAAGGTGAGCAAAGCGAGAGAGGTTAGAGAGAAAGACAGGACGAGAGACAGGGAACAGAGGCGAGTCTAAATTTGCTTCGACATTGTTCTTGACTTGGGCCTTTGGCTGGCTCCAGCTTTCTCTTCTGCATCTCTGTGTTCGTCCGCCTTCGTACGTCTTCCTCGCGTCTGTCCTGCTCTTTGGTAAATAACGAGACACACAGCAGGACCGGCGAGCTATTTGTTCACGTCCGCTTAATGCGGTTAAAACGCTTTCGAGGGTGGTCCATTGAACGCGGCCGCCGCAATTTCTGCACCGCGGGTCTGCGGCGAATCGCCGATCACAACCGATACACTCGGAGTCTTGGACGAATCGTTGATTCGTATCTTAATTGATCTCTGTATGAGCGAGACAAACATCTAAGAGATCAAAAGGAATGTTCGGGGATCTAACAATCGACAAATTCAGAATCTAAAGGTTCGAGGAGCTAGACATTCAAAGGTTCAGAGAGTTTTAGCTTTGTTTAAAAGTCTGTTCTGGAGACACTTGAAATGTTTTCAAATCCAAATACTTAAAAAGATTCGAATATCTGGAGATTTAATTTTAAAAACTCTGGGAGAATATCTCGGAGGATCTGACAGAGTCGAACATCTGAGACTGCAAAAGAAATCGACAAAATCCAGGTGTCTGATAAGTTCAATGAAATTTCTGATTTATTTCAAATTTTGTTTGGAAGAAACGCTTACAAGTCTTCCAAATATAAAAATCCAAATATCCAAAGGTCTGATAATTCAAAGATCTAGAAATCTAGTTGAACTCCAAAACTCAAAAATTCAAAATCTACAAATCTAATTGAACACTAGAAGCTAAGCCGCTGAGTAGCGACATCTTCAATTCGTTGTTGCGAGACGGTCGGGTAACGATGCAGCCTCGTTCGTCGAACTTTTACGTTAATTATTCCTTTCGCGATAAATTGGAAAACGCTCGACAGCGGTTGTTTACCGGAGGGTCGCGTTAACGACGCGAAACTATTATTTTCCGAGGGCGCAGGGGCCGTGCGCGTCCGCGGATAAATTAGAGGCCACGATCGGAACGTCAACGGGCCAATTCGGGCCCCGAGGTTAATTAGCGAACAATCGGAGTTCCCTGGTACTTACCAGCGACGCACAAACGCTTTTCCGCAAACCGTAACGCAACCACCGGGAAATCGATACCTCCATACACCCCCGTATAAACGCTGTTCGACAACGAAATTTTACCCAAAGATGATAACAATTGCTTATCGCGCTGATGGATCGAGCCCGGATTTACTGCTCGAATTACACTAGGATAGATAAACACTTTGTACGGTCTCGTTCGCCTATAAATCGACGAACAACGCCGGGGTGTTTGTGAAGTTAGATCGGTCGAGTTACGATTTTACTTGAAAATTTTTACTTTTAGTTCTCGTACAATTTGAAAAATTGTTGCCGAGGATTGATTTGGAGTGATTCGAACTCTACGCTGTTCCGTGACGTTATTATTTTTGATATTGCTCTTTCATATTATTATACTCGTCGGGCTAAAAATTGTTGTCAATTTCTCACGCAACTTTCATTTCTTTTGAAACCGCTCGAAAGAAAGAACAATTCTAGTTGAAAATCCCTAATTTCGACGTCCATGTCTTCCCAACGTGCTCTCGGCACGATTTAAGAGAGGCCATGTTCCTCACGCAGAGTGTCCCGTAACTAGTGTTAGAAACAACGAGAGAATGAAATTCTTTCACTGTTTAAGCATTCTGTTTTCGAGAAAATCGAATTTGAAAATTCATCAAGCATATTCGAAGTAAATGAAACAACATTACTCTATGCTTTTCGTTTTCATAAAGTATCCTCGTGTTGATTATTCGTGCGAAATTAAATAGATTCAACTATGCTTGATCAATTTTCAAATTCGCATCGATGAAACGATTTCATTCCTTCTTTTCGACATTTTTCACACAGAATCACCTTCTACGTCCCGTGTAATATTGTAAGAACGAGTGTACTTTTACGTCAGGTACATTATACTTTTTTCTCTGTCAATAGTGACACATTGATTTACAAGTTTTGCGTGGAATATTTAATTTTGGTAAAATACTGCGTTGCAATGAAAATGTAACGAGAGAGCATTTTTCATCTTACGGTATTAATTACATTCTTTTTTCCTGCCATTAATTTCATTATTTATCGTTCCCGGACCGAATCCAATTTACCAAAAACCCTCGCACGAAATTCCTCCGGAATTATTCCATAAATTTCCGGCAATCGATAAAATTCGCCAATCCTGCCGCATTAAGCGTCCAATTAATCCAAGAATCGCTCGAACGAGACACGAACGAAAACTAGCAACGACAGCATCGCTGAAAACCCACTTAAGTCCCCTGTAATCGCCACAGAGACCCTCGTCTCAACGTGCATCATTACCATCCGCCAGCTAAATTAATACAAATTAATCACGCGCGTTCTAACTAACAATTAGATTCCGCTTCGAAAATGCCACTCTTGTTGCCAACTGCCACCTGCAAGGAATCGTTTTACAACGAGAAGAGAAAGAGAATCGACGAGAATGTCGTGAATTTATAAATGAATATTGAAAAATCTTTCTGAAATGCGGGACATTTTTTTTTTTGCTTCTTGTTTTTTATAATATAATGCTTGAATGCTCGTGATGGTTTGTTGCGAAACTATGAATGTTAAAAGGGCAAAATTATCAATGCAACACGTTTTGCAAAATGATCAATCAAAAATTGTACAATTTAGCTGTAAATTAAAGAGTAACCAGAGAATGAATAAATAACTCACTTTTTAACATTTAGTGACTTGGCTCCCTAAATATCCCCTTTTTCAACATTTGTGACTTGGCTTCCTAAATAACTCACTCTTCAACATTTGGTAACTGAGCCCCCTAAATATCTCACTTTTCAAAATTTAGTGACTTGGCTCCCTAAATATCTCACTTTTCAATATGTTGTAACTTTGTTAGTCTCCTAAATATCTGCACACACTCTCCAAAACTTAGCGACTTGGCTTCCTAAATATCCCCTTTTTCAACATTTGTGACTTGGCTTCCTAAATAACTCACTCTTCAACATTTGGTAACTGAGCCCCCTAAATATCTCACTTTTCAAAATTTAGTGACTTGGCTCCCTAAATATCTCACTTTTCAATATGTTGTAACTTTGTTAGCCCCCTAAATATCTCACTCTTCAAAACTTAGCGACTTGGCTTCCTAAATATCTCACTTTTCAGCATTTTGTGACTTGTTAGCCCCCTAAATATATCACTCTTCAAAACTTAGCGACTTGGCTTCCTAAATATCTCACTTTTCAACATTTTGTGACTTGTTAGCCCCCTAAATATCTCACTCTTCAAAATTTAGCGACTTGGCTTCCTAAATATCTCACTTTCCGACATTTTGTGACTTGGCTCCCTAAATATTTCATTCTTCAACCCTTTGTGGCTTAACTTCCTAAATATTTCATTCTTCAACATTTTGTGACCTGGTTCCCTAAATATCTCACTTTTCAACATTTCGCAACAACTTGGCAACTCCATTATATTCAAATTTTATTTCAATTTTACTTCCGCACACATTTCGTACAATCCACTCTCAAGTTTCTCAGAAATGCATAAAAACCCGCGTTAACAACATACACGCAGTGTAGTAGTTTGTCGGACATGTCAACCGTCGAGTAACAAGATTGGCAAAAGCACGTTGGCTGAACGAAGGATTTCGGTGTTTTCGCGAGCTTCGAGCCAGGAGTAGGAGGTACATTGTATATGCATCGGGCATATCGAGGGTTCGCTCGATGGAGCGATTGAAACGGCCGTGGGAATTAACGAAACGACCGCCGAACTGCGCGGACCTGCATTAACGAGATTAAAGCCACAAGCACCTGGAAGCTGGCCCCGGTGATGCGTTCGCCTGGCTCGAGTGGCGGCAAGGAATCCAGCCAGGAGACCCGACGAGAAAAGGAAAAGTGGAGAGGACGAGAGAAATGAAAAGGGTTGGGCCGAGGTAAAGAGAGGAACAAGAGAAGAAGAGGAATGGACACACGGAGGAACTCACGGTGGTGAGTAGGATGTCTGCAGTAGGATGGGCGCTACCACGGTACAGTCGAGTACTAACTAAGCTGTTATTTCGTTAAAGTTATTCCGTGGAACTGATACGCGCGCGTACGCAGATGGAAATTAATTACGATGAAGGATGTTCGTGGAACGTATTTAGTAGCAGATTGTAGTTGAACGACACCGTTTAAGCTTGATTAATCTTTGTTGCTTTAAACGGTGGTGTCGGGCGATTCAAATGGGGGGAACTGTAGAATTGTAAAATTAATACAGATCGGCGAAGGCGTGGCGATGATATTTGCAAGTACCAATGGAGTCTTATTTAGTTGAATATCTGGAAAAGAATATTTAATAATAATTGGACAATTATCTGTCGTCAGGAAAATAAAAGTGTGCTGATAAAGAAGGTTCCGCTGTTTCCTTCCGTTATTATTACGTATTTCATTCTTCCTTCGTCTATCATTGGACTGTGGGCTTTCGTGCATTTATGGAAAATTTGACATAATGCACACAATACGATAAAACATGTGCAAAATATCCAAAGGAGAATAATAATTACAATGGTACGTGGCAGAAAATGTTTTATTCAATTAATTATGTTGGTAAAAATTTAAAAACGCATGAAAATCTGCCGTCTATTTATTATTATGTAGACTAGAATAAATTGAAATGTTCAATAAAAAGAAAATCTGACGTGCAGAAAATTTGTTTCTGGTGCAGCATAATAAAAGGATACTCATTATGCTTTAAGTGTTCGAGGCGGAGAAGGGTTGGATGAGTTGGGTCAAGAGAAAGGAAAAAGTGAAATGAATATGATATGATATTTAGTTAGTAGCCAGGATTTTTTAGAAAGGGTGAACAAGAGCTTTTTCAGCTCTTCACATCTCGATGATGCTCTTTAGTATTGTGCGTATTATTACAAACCTAGAATTGTATTATAAAATGCTAGCATTTGGAAATATTTTATATTTAACATTAAATAAACAAAGACACATTATACACTGTACATTCACTACTCCAGTGAATTGAAACGCTTCATTAATGTGATTATTCACCTATATTTTTGTCAATGTATCAGATACATTTACATATATTTCTAAATATCTTCTTCGATATATATTTCTGATATTTATTGAATACATATCATATATTTAATATATGGAAAAAGGAAATTGCCAGATGTAAATATATAACAACCATTCGATAAGATCACTGTCAACATCGTATTTTATTTTCACTGCATATTCACCGCTAATAAACATTACATCTCTCTGGCAAATTGAGGTATCCACTCAGCGACACATTCAACAACAGATTAATTTATCAGCGAGAAAGACAAACGAGGCAACGACAATCTCCTACATACGTACGTGTATTCGTCATATTTCAAACACTCGGAGAAAAACGAGGGGAAAGGGGGAAACGGGGAACGGATGGAACGAAATTAAACACAGATAGAGGGAGAGAAAAGGAAAAGAAAGCAACGCGAAATTCACCGCACTGTCAGAACGATAAACGCACCTTTGCCTCGACGCTAAAAAGGGGTTCTCCAAAATTTCAACGCCACTCACCCTTTTGGAGCCTTTCGAATTTTTCGAACCCTTCTCACATCCCCCTCTCGTTGACGTAGAAACGGAGTCAGACTTTGTAAAAGCACCACGCTAATTTTATCAACCCCCATTTTGCTCTCTCTCACTCTCTCTCTCTCCCTGTCTGTCTGTCTGTCTGTATGTGTGTGTGTGACTCATTCGTCTCGCCAGCTTGCCTGTCTGTCTTCGTTCGCGATTCCAGTCGACTCATTTAATATTCTATCAACTGAATCGTTCATGGGACGGTTCTAATAATGATTGGCGGCTGTTTATACAGATGCGGCAACCGTCTAGCGTAGCCACGCTAAAAGGGAAACGATGTAAATCATTTCGATCACGTTGCTGGCTAATTCGCCGCTTTTAATAGAAAACACTCCGGCCAATACCGGATTGGGTCCCGACTGTCGATCGCTCTCATTCGATTTTTCCGCCTCTCTCTCTCCCTCTCTCTCTCTCTCTCTCTCTCTCTATCTCTCTCTCTCTCGCTAATCTGTGTTTTTTTCTCCTTTCTTTCTTCTCTCTCTCTCTCTCGTTGATGTAACTGTAACGTGGAAATTGTGGCGTTGATTGAAAACGGCGGCTCGTTCCCGATCTCGGTTTTCGAATTGAACGTGATTGCAATTTAAAGTTTCCTTTTTTTCAGAGTCGAAACTAAATGGAATATTTGCTCGGTCGACGAGCGTTCCACGTTAAGTTCTGACGTGTTCAAGTAATACACGGTGCTTGGAGCTATTAGGGGATCGATATCGCGGCTGGCTTTTTTCTTTTCTTTTTTTTTTTTTTCGTCGCATCGATCCGTATTGTTCCGAAGGAAGCTGATAAATGAAAAATTGTGCAAAAACTGGTTCTTTTGTATTTATGCAGGGTTGTCTTTGAACATCCGATACCACACCTGCACTTTCTTTAAAATTTTATCGATATGCAAACGTTTGAATCGATACAAAACAAATTACAGACAACGCCACTCCTACTCGAGGTCTACGCCACGCCCCCTCACGAATCACGTGACCCAAATCAACCAATCGCTAATTTTCGTTGCATTATAGCGTTGCATCTGAAGAGGTCCGACTTTCAGTGATAAAAAAAAAAAAAAAAAAAATGGACAATTTTGAAACTCCGTACAAAGCTTTGCAACTCTCTAACGAGCTTAAATTCACTCACTTAGAAAATAAAAAACCTCAATCAACACCCTCTGAGAAAATATCATTTCTCGAACCAGATCGAACAAACTAACACCGCGCTCGCGCCAGAAGGATCCCAAAAGAAAGATTTTGCGTTTCGTCTCCAAACGATCCAACAGATTCGTTCCCCAGCCGTGTTATTCTATAATTATCCGCGGCGAGAGGAACCGCGATAATCCGTTGAATAAACCAGCCAGCGAAAATAATAATAACCCGCCGTGTGACGTGCGAGCCAGGCGAAGAAGGTCGCCGGTGGTTTTCGAAGAGAAGTGGAAGAGGTCGACTGTTCGCCCGCCATCCCATCCCCCTCCCCCTGCGTTTTCCCTTTTCGCTCTCAAAGGGTTCCGGATAAATGGCGAGGTCCCCGCAATGAATATATTCCAGGTACTTAGGGAGACACGGTGCCGCGCGCGCAACCAGACCTTCCAATATTCATTAAGCCGGCTTTCCAACGCGCGTAAGAATTTCACGAGACCGGCGATCATTGCGTGTTCCACCTCGCAAAAATTCGCGCAGTTATTAATGCGACTACTATTGATCCTCGAATGATATTCAAAGGGGATGATTGTTGGGGTTGAACGGACTCGTAGCGAAATGTTGCTTTAACGTTAACCTAACGCTGCTTTTATTTTCGTTTATAGGAATCTTATTATCGTCTAATTCTTTAATTAAATACATTAGGATCTTATTATTATATATTCATCTAATTATCTGATTATATATATTATATGTATTATGTTACTAGACTGAGGATTTTTCCAAATGCAAAAAGTAGAGGATTTTAATGCAAATTTTATAAAATATTTTATAAGAGCAACATTTACAGATGAGAGCTGTAAATCAGTTAAATATCAGTTAAAGTTAAATTGTTCACAACTTGGAAAATGGTGTACAACTGATACATAGTTAATAGTACATTTTCATTTAAATATTATTATCTCAAGTAATAATCGTGAAAGAAAATGAGCTTAAGTTTACGCATTTGTTCTCACGTTACTGGCAAATGAGAAAAATACGAAGCTTGGAATAGAGTAGAGATTTTAAGAACAGTTAGTTGAAAATAAAAATTGTTTGAAACTATCTGAAAATAAAAATTAGTGGAAATCCGCAATTTACACGTTGAAGATAACAATTAATTATTACCGTCATTTATCAAATTTATTACCACGAGTAAAAATGGACCCTGGTTATCTGCCAGAGAAAGTTCTTGCGAAACGATTCGTTTTGAAATAAATTTGCGTACACGGCTCTCGTTCGTGGACAAACGCGAGACGACGGAGAACAGAAAGAATCGTTTAATCCCGAATCCGCGGAGAGCGGGAAAAAAAAGGGGGGGTGAAACGGCTCTGCCAATTCGTTTCGTTGATAAATTTGCAAATCTCCGGTGGATAAATATGAAAAAGACACTTCTTTCTAAAGAGCAAAGAGAATTGTTTAATTCCCCGGTTAATCTCTTACTCTTTCCGCAGGAAAACCTGAGTTTCCTTGGTGTTTCGTGGTCCACGATATCAAGTGAACCCACGTATTTAAACACGGCAAAACCTTGATTAAATTCGTATAGAATTCTTTGCAGTTGATCAACACGTTTTCTTGACGCTTCAAATCGCGAGATTATTCGTAGGCGAATAATCGGGCGAAAATTCGCGGCTAAGGGCGAGAGGATGTTGAATTGCTGGTCCCGTCTGTACACGAGTGGCCATATTGACATATTCAGGCAGAGTCTGAAATTCGCACATAACTCGCGGTTTTCATACACAGCGGCTGGTTGTGGGAATTCGTGGCATTGTCGGACGGTTTGGAAGAACCGGAGAGAACTCGATTCGAATTTGCCAGTCTCTTTGACGAACGCGAAGATCAACGTTATCAGCGTAGAAATTCGCAGAATTAGCGAATTATCGGTTATCGAAACTCGAGCCGCGTATGAATCATTCCGTTTTAGATACCGGGTATACCGCCGCCCTATTTGGCGGAATATTCTAACAGATAATTATACGAAGCGCAGCCATCGAACGCACAGCGCCGAGTGTGCGTTTGAGCCTCGTCCTCCGCGAGCAACTTCAAACTTCGAGCACTGACACGTTAAATCCGATACGTTCCACGTTGCGCCCTCACGTTGGAACGAACAATAACTCCCTCGAATAAATAATTGCTTCAAAATACGTAGCGTTAACCTACGTTTCGGTCTTTTTGAAGTTTCCAATTGTTGCTTTCGAATTGTCTTCCTTCTTTCGAAACAAACGCGCCCTCGTGCATTTTTCTGAGATACGAACATTAACATTACACACAGTTTGTAACTGAGGGCTGTGAATTTTTATAAATAAAAATCGTCTTCCCGAGAATATAATTAAGAAAGAAAAAAATTGGAACCGGCTGGAAAATGGTTTCGCATACCAAGTTTAGTGTTTTAAAGGCCTTTATTTTACACTAATAAAGATATATATACAATAATAACAATAATAATAATAATACAGAGATTGCGTCGGTATACAAGACAGTGTACGAAAGGTAATTATTTCTATTGTCTGTTTGACGCGAGAGCTAAGTAGGCGACACTGTTAGACTGCACCCCCTTAACGCATTGGAGTCAGTTCTTTTATACCCTGACTCTCACTATGTCCTTTCCCCTCAAGGGGTCGGAAAGCGGGTGTTATCTGGTGGTGTTTATGGTCAGGCCCATGAGAGGTTTTTGACGATTGCCTCATGGCCCTGCCGATACTGTCACCTGGGTCCACGTCGTGAGAACGTTTATACTGCAGTCTGGGTTGTGTCCCCTACACCAAGCACTTGAATATTTGATCATATTAACGTTAAACAACGTTTTTTCATGTTACGTATATTCTTTACAAAATTTTACTTTTAAATTTCCCACAAATGCGCGAAAATCCGCAATCTTGTTGCAACTTCGACTCTTAAACGCAACAGCCGTGCCAGATTAAAAATTCCCGCTTATTCCAAGTACTTGCCAGCTGAAGAAACTTGGCACTTCGAAAAGTTCGTAAAATAACGTAACGCTCCAAAAACTGTACAAGACATTCAATTTGCAGTGCCCGTTGATATATTTAGCAGAGAAAATAATCCTTCGCTCGTTTCGCATTCGTATTTCCACAGAGATATGAATTTACATGCGAAGAATGCCCACGCAGTCCAGTTATCGACGTTATGCGCGAAAATGCGCGTGTATTTTTGAGTGATTTTGTAATTACGAAACGCACTCACGGACAACGTCAACTGCGAGGGGACCCAGGATCGCAAATGTTTCCACGGTGCACGCTGCTCGAAAGCCGGGCATTTGTTTCTATCAAGGAGGAAACGGGCCTTAAAACAAAATAGAAACGTGGCGCCTGTTAATCTCGCAGAACACATCTCGCATAAAAATATGCGCGAGCTAATCTGACTCGTAAATCCAGCCGGACACCACTGCGGGGCAATTCCAATTTCTGCTCGCGTCATCTTGCTTTATCATCCGGAACAGCGCCCGCTGTTCTCGTAATCACGCGGAAATGTGTTGGCACCGGAAGCTGTATGATTTTTTTTTGAGAGGGAAACGCTCTCACCGTGAGGGAAACCAACCTGATGGCCGGTCGTTTGTTTCACTGTTTCACTCGTTCCACCGAGAAGGTTGCACTCACCGCGTGAAACAATCTCCTTCGTTTAAGAGGCGTAGCATTGGAATTCCTTTGAATCAACGATCTCCTTTCGTTTTTCAATTATAAGTTAGTAATTATTTAAATTGTCAATTGCACTGATTTGGAATTTAAATTACAAAGTATCTTTATCGGTTAATAAATATATACACGTTGTTAACAACGTTCGAGCAATTACTGTCTCGCGATAACGACGCTGCACGGTTTTGGGAATCGATCACGGTCGAAAGTGGGAAATGAAGCACGCCAAGCCACCGCGATTATCAAAGCTCTCTCTGCGAGCGATATTTTTTTGCGCGAGCCAAACGTACGCGTACTTTTAAAAACCAACCATCAGTTTCAATTGAAAATTGCTTCCCTCTGGAAGAATCCTCTGTAAAAACACTGTAAAATAGTTCAGAGACAAAGTGTCCATGCGGAGTTTAGATAGAAAACTGGTCCCGCATCTTTTTCAAACATTAATTCGGCGACTTTTCTTTTTGGACAAACCTGTTGTTTGTTCGCCGATTTTTGCTCCTTGCGTGAATTTTTGAAAAGCAAGTTCCTCTCGCCGTTCTCGAGGGGAGTTTTCACTTAATAATTTAATTTTACAAATATTTTAAAATTCAAACCGAATTAATTTACACTTGATCGATTAATATGACATAATTTCTCCCTCTTGCTTGATTTCACGAGCCAAGTTGTAGCCAAAAGGCTCGTACATAGGGGCCAGACGAGTGAGAATATCGCGAGCCACAAATCTAATGGCTAATAATATTTCTTCCGCGTCGCGGGTTGCAGGTCAACCGTCGCCGTGGCAATAAATTGCTAATCGGCCTGACGTTCTTTCAGCAATTTCCGCTCAATCGCCATTTTCTCCTTCCGCGTTCGCCAAGCCTTTTACTAAACCGCGCTGGACATTTCTATATAACTCAACGCGCGCGTCTCGTTGCGAGGCGCATTGTCTCTGATTGTTACGTCTTGCTTTGATAATTTTTATCATGAATACTTGTTAAGAGTTAAGAGGTCAAGATAAATACGCGTGATGTCCTCAAACTTTTCGTTTTTTAATTAGTTAAACATTTATCTATTACAAGTCTTGGAAAACTATATGCTGTATAGAATAAAAACATCGAGAAATTGCTTATGCGATAAAGCAAAGAAAGCCTGTACTATCAAAATATAACACGCCTAATTAATAACTAGAATCTCCAACTTTTCAAATTTTCATTAAAAATAGGAGACACCGTAGGACATTGAACGAAGGAGTATACCAAGATTTCAACATTTCGATTATTTAAAAAATAATATTCCATATTATTAACACTCTAATATCATTATATACAATACTATATACTATATTATTAATACTCTATTTGTTCCACAATTCAATAACTAGCTAATAATTGGGTATTTTATAGTTAGCTTCTAATGAGAATTATCCCGTGCCACTCAATTTTAAGTATAACATAATACAATACAGAATAATACAAAATAACAATATAGAAAACAATACAAAATAATAATGTGCAATGATAAATATACGACATCAACGTTTCTATCATTTAAAAAATAATTCTATATTACACTTTATTCCACAGTTCAACAATTAGCTAATAATTGGGGTACTTTATAGTCAGCTTCTGATGAGAATTATTCAGTTCTACTTTTAATTTCAAAACAATAATATTCAAACATACAGATATATACTTTATAAAAAATAAAAGAATCATTGGACACGAAATATTCGTTCATCTCAGTCACGTCCCATTCAAATTCAACGAGAGCCCAAATAGAGTGTACGTACCGGACGAACGTCGAGTAATCGACTGCCGAAATTCCGGAACGTCGATGCGCGCCTTCTCACCTTGTACTTGCATCTTGAAAAAGTAACCGGAGCCAGTTACGTCGGGGGAGTTGAAAGCAGGCCAGTTGGCGGGCAATATCTGTTGGAAAAATAGAGAGAAGACACCGTTCGACTTTTAGCCCCGGGGGTGGTACAAAGGTGACCGGGCGGCTCTTTCTCCGCTCCTAAAGCTGATTTCAACGCCCGAAATCGAATCCCGGGGCTGGGCAGAGCGCGGAGAGCCGATGGAATTCGCTCCTCGGCTCGGGGCCACTTCCGTCGCCAAAGCTGCAACCCTATTCCCCTCTCCTCCTCCCCGCCCCCGTGGCCCGGAAAAAGGGGTTTTATCGCGGCGTTTCACCAGGCCGCGTCCGAAAGGAGAGTTTCCCCGATAATGGATCGGCCGGGGCCATTGCATCGAAACTTATTCAGCCGGTTCGACGCGCCAAAGTAAAGGGCAACTTGTTCGAGAACCGGCAGAAATAATCTACGAGCAGGCCACTGCTGCTGCTACTGCTGTTGATAGTTTGCTATCGAAACGAATTTTTAAGGAACAGACGCGAACGGGGGCCTTTTGAATTCTCCTACAGAAATTGCGGAGAAGCGCTGTTGCTTTCACGTTGAAGGATTCACTCGCTCGAGTTTACCGGGACCGGGAGAGCACACCGAGGTGGTGTACGAGTGTGAAAGAGATCGAATTGTCTGGAGTTGGAGATGAAAGGGACGAAGCTGTAGAGTAGTTTCGTTTCTCCTTTTTGGTGATAACAGAGTGTCGAAGATTGCAGAGCAGTATTTTTTTTTTCTTTTTTTTCAATTGGATCGATCGAAGAGCGATTTGATTCGAACAGGAACGTCGAATAGGAGATTAGTGGAATATTTTTCTCTCTTTTTTTTTTAATTGGAAGTTTGACTCTGATGGGTTTTCCCCGTGTTGAAAATTGTGGAATATTTATAGTGACAGAGGTACAATTAGCTTTCACGAGAATTCGTAGATGGATGTATTTATTAGCTGTTAAAATACAAAAGGAGTGAAATTGCCAATTTAGAGGTCAAATTAGAATTACGAGAGTTCCTTTTGAAATTTGGATATTTTTCAAAAAAAAAAGAACCAGACGAGAGTGCTTTCAGATAAATTCAGATAAATGCTTCTCTAGAGTGATTGACATAACGTCGTTCTTTTTGAAGGGTATTCTTCAACATTGAAAAAATATCAATTAAACGAGACAGATTATACTCGATTAACCAAGGCGTTCAGAAATATTCGATTAAACAAAATTGTCTATCAGCTCGATCGATGCTTGTACAATTTTTATGTTCCACTCATAAAAATAAATTTTTCTAAACATCTACAGCCTGTTAATAACATTTCAGTGAACTCGTCCAATTGGAGAATTTAATAACAAAGTAATACAATGAGTTGATCGTACAATTCGTCAGTTCAAAGTAGAGCAAAGAAACTCGCGAAACTGAATCATAGTGCATAGTTTCTTGCACTTGCCCGTTTCGTGAATCAGTGAGAGGATATCGACAGGAATCGGGCAAGGTGGTCTCTTCCCTCTCTGACAGGGTCACTTCTTCTCTATCGGTCGGGCGAGAACGCGAGAAAGTTGGCCCTGGCACGAACGCAATCCATCAGGATCCTGATTTCCGTGCTATTGGCAGGGCTCGATCGGAATTCTCGTGTCCAGGGATTTTGATGTTTTCTTCCGTCCTTTTCTTCTTTCACTTTCTCCTCCTCCCCTCTCTGCCGGTCTTCACTTGTTCACACCTTCTCTGCTCGCGCTCGTTCTATCATTCGTTTCTTCGACTTTCCAATCTTCTCGGACAAAACCGGGTTTCGCGACGCGAAATTGACGTCGGCTACTTCGATACTTTGCCTAATTGGTTTTCTATCGCTTCGCGGTAACTTCTCTTCTGTTATTATTCTCTTTCTTGCAAGAAGGCTGCTTTTGCGTACCTGAGCTTCGTAAAAGTGTATCTGTTTAATAATAAGTCGAAATATCATTGTCCGTCGTTTCGTCTAATTACGTTAATTTTATCTGACAGGGAGGAACGTAGAAATTAATCTATTTGACCGACTCGCGTGGAAAATTATTGCAAAATATACTGTATAACTTTTTGTTTAACCTCTCGCGCTGGAATGACGTGCCACGCACGTCGAGAATATTTGGCCCAAAATTGCAATATTTTCTCAGTTTAAGTATATTGAGTTTAAGTATATACTTAAGTATATTGAAATATAAACCAAGCAAAATAAATAATAAATTTATTACTTCTTAGTAATTTCTATCCAGTGATATACCGATGAATTCAAAACGAAAACGGTTTGGTCACTCGTTATGGTCCGTGAACCAGTTACTAGCGCAAGAGGTTAATAATGTACGTAGAATAAAATGGATTTATATAATCAGTAAATGTTGGGTTACTACTTCATCCTAGTCATTTAACGAATTATTTAAACGGATCGATAGTATATTTCAGGCAATGCTGAAAATTTCCGAGCCAACTTTATGTGGCAACTGTGTAAGTCCCTGTTGAATAAGTCACAGAATAAGATAATAACGAGCGTGGTGCAAGTTCCTCAATAATCCAAATTCACTCGTTTACTTTCAAACTGCCTCAATTATGCACGTATTTTGTTATCCTTTTAGTAATCCCAGTTGCAGTGAAATTATTCAGAACGTTAAGCACGCGAGCACGGTAATTAATTTTAAAGCGTTAGTTTCTTCAGAGCCAATCTCCATTCAGGTCGACTTTTATTTTCACTGAAACAAACGGTTCTCATGTTGAACGCATGAACCGTTCATTTATCACGAATTTCTGTAAGTTCTGTTTATCACTGGACAGCAAAGTATCATAAATTCAAACACAACCTCAAAGAAATACCGCTATACACTCGCGATTAATTCTGAGCGGCTTTTTTCTGTATTTTCCCCTAAAAAATTGTATTTATTTCCATTCCTATATTTTATCCAGTTATACGTTGTTTACTAATATTTAATGCTAATTTCTATGTCTGGAAACTTTCAATTTATTTCTGTTGCTGTTGTTTCGTTCATCATTCTTACACTTTAATATTTAACTGAATTAAAGTCCACTACTTGTTTTCAACTCAAGAAGTTTTATTTCTTGCTTCTTCCTTTATCTTATCCGATCCTATCTCTTCTCAATGTTTAATACTTTGTTCTCTACTGAAGAAACTTTTATTTATTTCTATTCTCCTTTTAATCTGTATTTCTCCTTTCTTTATCTTATTCGGTTCTATCTTTTCTCAGTACTAAAGTCTAACATTTATTCTCAGTCCAAACAATTTTATTTGTTTTCTATCTTCCTTTATTATTTATTTCTCCTTTATTTATCTTATCCGGTTCTATTTAATATTCAGTTTCCACTCAAAAAGTTTCATTTATTTCTTTATTTTCCTCTTGATCTATTTTTATTCAGACCTATCTTTTCTTAATATGAAAGTCTAATGCTTATCTCCTAAAAAATTGTATTTATTCTCTTATCCTCGAGCTTATCTTTTCCCACTATTCTAATTAAAATTCTAATTAAAATCTTACTTTCAACTCAAGAAGTTTTTCTTTATTTCTATTTTCCTTTTTATCCATTTCTTCTTTTTTCACCTTGTTATTTTTTCTTAATATCGTTAACCAATGTCTCTCAATTTTCCATTTAATTCCGTCCATTTCCATTTTTCAATGTCGTCAGAAATCTCAAGCCACCCGGTATACGCACACGTGTTCCAATAACGATACCATTTGCCTCTTCCCACCTCTCGGTGATCGTGGCAGACTTGCGTTTTATACGTAGGGGACCTATCGTTTCCCCCTCGTATTTACGCGGCCGCATTAGCCGCGAAACAAGCAAGGAATCTCAGCTACGTTCGTGCAATTACGCTTTGTCGCGACAATCAAAGAGGGTAGAGGGTGCAGATTTAATGACGCTTTGTCAGTTTTACCCCGAGTCACCTCGCGGGGAAACGCGAAGAATTTAATGGCCGACTCATTAACGTGATATCGTCGACCTGTTCGACACTTTCTTCCCTCGTAACTCACGATCGAAGAACATTCGATGTACAAGGAGAATCTTACCCTTCGTTCTGGAGTGATTTACGAGATTCATTCGTTTCTATTTTTATTCTTGCATTTCGAAAACGCAGAAATTTAAATGGCGGACTGCAGACTGTAGACTTTCGTGAAATATAAAACGCGAGGAAGAATTTTACATTTAAAATTCGTAGTATTCGTTGTACACGTGCTGTGGTGGATTATGTAACGCAATCCCCTTGAAGATGTAGAATAATAAATCAACAAAAATGAAGACGACTTTTCTGCCATAAAATTTTATTGATACGTAAACATTTGAATCGATGCAAGACAAATTACAGGCGCGATCGCTCAGTAGCAGACAACGCCACTCCTACTCGAGGACGCCCCCTCACGAATCACGTGACCCAAATCAACCAATCGCTAATTTTCGTTGCATCAGCGTTGCACCTGAAGAGGCCCGATTTTCTGGGTTAGACCCGCTAAAATCGCACGTACCGTAACTTTCGATATAATTCGACCATTTCGTACGGAAAGTTGATTGAAATGAAGTATTTCCAAAATGATGAAAGTAATCTCTTTTAATCTCAATCTGGGACAAATGAGGGCAAGTTGTCTCAATCTGAATCTGAATTTTAAAATGATTCAGATTCTTTTTTCCAGAAATCTAAGAAATTTCCCTATGGAAAATATACGTGTAAAAATGTTCACGAACTGAATACTTTCCAATGTAACAATATTTTTTTAAACCGTGTAAAAAAATTCTTTCGAGCGTGCAAGCGACACGCGAGCGCGACCGGAAATTTAGTATCTCGCGTGTTCGAGCCCTAATTTGTGACCGAAAGACACTCCCTCCTCCCCCCCGGCCCAATCGTAAAAGTAAATCGACACGGTCAATATTTGAGCCGAGTCAATTAATATCGGACAGGCGGAGAGTTTGCTTGTTTCCTGGCTAATTTCCTACTTTCCTTCCTGGCCCTAAATCGGCCAAATATTTGACCGGTTCTCCTCTTTTCCGACGTGACGCGCGTTTATCCCGTCGCTGTGTGTGGCCCTCGTGGCGGTAATTAACGGCTGGTTCGCCTTTTAATTTCCCACCGGCCCACCCACAGAGATATTACCGAGATTTTGATGGACAGCGTTGACGGAGTCTCGATAACGGGTGGCTGGGCTAATCAATCAGCGTCATCGGCGCGCTGAAATTCCCCGCGAATTTCCAGGGATTCGCCGAATAGTTCAACTATCCGGGGAAGTTTCGAGCTAAGAAGAGAGGGTGTTGCAAGTGTTGCGAGACAGACACCTCCCTGATACTGCGAGATTTAACCCTTGAACGCACGTTGTCGCGAATTTATAACTACATAATTCCAAAGATATCGTGTTTCTAAGGATTAATTGGTCACCTTAATTGGAACGAAGTTCTGGTAATTAGATGAAATAATTAGATGCATCTGAACTTTACGGGAATGCAATATTTAACCGTGACGCGGAGGAGTCTGAATATTTAAATAATTTATCACGAATTATTTAAATATTTAAGGTCAGTAGGTAAACTGGTAGTAACATTTAAGTTTGATAGACAGAAATTGTTTAATATCGAGTTTAGTAAACTAACAGATTACGATAGTGTTAAAAGTGTTGAATTTCTTTCAATTTCATACAACTGTAGATTCTGAATGGAAATTCTTTCTGTTAAAAAGCAAAATCGTCAATATAATACTTTTGTTCTAGACTTTCTTCCTTCAATTTAATGTACAAGTGAATCCAACTGAATTTATTCTAAAAGTATTCTTTTATTTACCTAAATAAATAAACACATGTCATTCCGGTGACGTCACAGTGAACGTGCAGCGGAAGAACTCCGTCGTGCAAAGTTCAATTTCCAGATTATTTTAGATATTCTTATCGACCGGGATATTCGATTGTAACTTTGAAACCTCGCCGGGACGTTCCTCGACGATAAGTCGCTTCATAAATTTCCATCCCTGAGATATTTTCGCACGGAACGACGTGGCTTTCTCGCTTTCTCGATATATTGTGGATCCCGATTTATCTGTGGGTCGTACGAAAGATGAAAAACCCGGGAGTTCTCTACTTATATTTCAGAGAAGGGGCAGTCTCGTTTTTCAAAAAAAGAAAAAAAAAAGAGAGAGAGAGAGAAATGTAGGTCGTCTCGATTTATCTCGCGGCGAGAACTTCTTAGGACCTGGTGAACGAGAGAAATAAAAATTAGGGCAGAATGGTGGCGAAAGTTTCCCGAGGAATTACGAACTTTTGAAAATCCCCGAGACAGACGGGCAAGGTTTCTTTTCAAAGCCGCCAACCGTAGGATTACGACCACGCGGTTCAGACAGAAATTGCACATATACTTCCGGGTTGAGCGATCATAAATAGAGAGTTTTCGATGATTGTAACTTTTATCCAACAGCTTTTTACACGATGTTCGATCTATTTTCAATTTTAAACAATCCCTCTTTCGATTCTTCTCGTATTAACTGTTCGATGAATAGCTGAAAGTC
>KQ435944.1:2210047-2236255 GCA_001276565.1 Melipona quadrifasciata | reverse complement strand
TTCTATGTAGTTTATGGTTCCACGTTTTGAACGAACGACGATTTCTTTTTGGGGATTATCGTGTTAAACGATTGAAGCGAATGAAAGTATATTAAATGAGGTTGTAGCATCTACTACTGCGAAATGAAAGCGAATTTCGTCGATTAATATTTTTTTGAAAATGTAAATTCCCAACCAGAGTCTAGCAATGAACGTGGCTTTACAAAAACATTAGAAGATAATTCTTTTATGGTAGGTAGATTTTGGCGGGAAATTGAAAACTGCAAGAGCAAACGCAAAAGAAACAATATCTATTGTTAACAAATTTCATCGATTATTATCTTTTCAAAAATACAAATTTCTGCCACGTCCACGCGTCTATTAATGAACGTGACTTTGTAAAACAAAATTAAGAAATATGTAACAATTGCATTACGAATGAAAAATAACTGAACGAGACGTGTTCTTTCATGGTAGATGGTAGATGGCTTCGGTGGGAAGTTGAAAAGTAAACTGCAAAAGTAAACGTAAAAGAGCAAAATAGACAAAATATCGAACGAATGAAACAAATTTCATCGATTATTATCTTTTTAAAAATATGAATTTTCGTAACCATTCACAGTCAGCTAACGAACGTGATCTTGCAAAAGCAAGACCTTTGAAAAATAATTCACGGTAGAAATTACAATCAAAGCACGACTGATCAAAACAATAAAACACTCATCTGAAATTCATCCATCCTAATGGAGTTAATCCATACAACCTTCGCTGAACGATCAACCATTCTTCACGCTAATCATCCGAACGCGTCCTCGTCCACGCGAAGAAGTAATTCGATTAACCGGTATTACGAATTACACGCGCGCCTCTCTTCCCGCGTATGGCACAAACGAATCCGTAGAGCGAACCTCGTTGGTTACATCAGCGAAGGTAAGTAGATACCTAATAACGGGGCTTCTCCTTGCTCCACTTCTCCTTGCGAGGGATTATCTTCTACGATTCCGCGGGACATTCCCGCGCGAGAAAGAGTGATGGACAGATAGAGGCGTATGGCTGCCATTACGCATTTACGGCAGCTTTAATCGAATTCGAGCTGGCACTCCGTGTCAAACTGTATCGCGATATCGGTGTTTCAATTGACATCATCGCATAGCGTATATACTTTCTTTTTCAACGACTTCGAGAGCTAGCGATTAAAAGTTGATCGCGCGTCGACTTGCGTGTACTTACGAGAGACGAGGGTGGACAGATCGAAGCTTACAACAGCGTGAAAACTGGATTGCTTTTCCATCGAATCGATACGTAGTGGCAAGTTGCCGCGGTTTGCTCGTAGACAGGTGACGCGCGACCGTGCAAAGCGGAAATTATACGAGCAAATAAGAAGAGGATTGCTGGTTAGGTTGGGGACTCGTAGGAGAGGGACTCGTTGAAACGTGGCGGAGAAGAGAAAACAGTGTTGAACTTCGTTCGAAATTTACACTGCCACGATGAGAGTGGAACTTCATTTTATCACTGAAAGTGATTTTAGTCGGGGTAACCCAGAAAGTTCGGGCCTCTTCAGGTGCAACGCAGATGCAACGAAAATTAGCGATTGATTGATTTGGGTCACATGATTCGCGAGGGGGCGTGGCGTAGACTTCGAGTAGGAGTGGCGTTATCTGGTACTGAGCGATCGCGCCTGTAATTTGTTTTCTATCGATTTAAATGTTTGCATATCAATAAAATTTTATGGCAAAAAAGTCGTCTTCATTTCCTAGTCGGAACAATTGCTTCTGGGCCTTTCACGAATCGTACTGGGGTACAAGTCATGTAGTTTTTTATTTATTTGTCTTTCTGGGCCTTTCAGTGAGACAAACCGTACTGGGGTACAAGTCGTTTATTTAATTCTTGAACAATGACGAACTGGAGTATCAATCGTCACGAAGATTGAAAGTGTAAACGAACATTGATTTTTAATAAAAAAAAAGTCTGTCGTTTCTTTTCCAAACATTTTCCACAACAGTTCCGTTGAATTTGAAAACAAGAAGGAAAATGAATTAATTGAAATATGTATGCATCACTTTCTTATTGAAACTTTCTCTTTTATAGAAAGCTAACGACGCGACAGCAAGGTCCCATCATCTCGGTATAATAGACTTTAAAGAAAGAAGAAAAAAAAAAGAAATTGAATAATGGCGAAGAAAAACAAATCTATAAAACACATGAGCAGAATAAAGTACTTGATATCTCGTTATCTTTTTCACGTATTTCTTTATCTACTGTAACCTATAATCCGAAAAGTAAAAAATGCAAGTCTCGTGAGATGACTCTCAGAGGACCACCTCGTTCTCGCAGCGTTGCGTAACTTAATGCGCCAAGTTAAGCAGTAAAATCGAGAAAATCTCGATACAGATACGAATGCCGTCGTCCCGCATGCTGGAAGTGAAACTCGCCTGCCCCACTCTTGGGGAAGAATCGGTAGAACGAGGTTCCGACAGAATTTCTTCGCGAGCCAAAAGCGTTTCCTTGGCTGTCGAAGAACTACCGCCGAGGAAAACAAGGTAGTTGGATGAAACTTCGAACGTTCGCCGATCCACCGGCGAGCTAACTTGCTCCGTATAGAACGAGCAACAATACACGGGGTAAACAGACGGTTGAAAGAGTTTCGCGGAGATCGTAGCCAACAAAACTCCCAGTACCCAGAGATGCCATTATTGGTTAAATTTAAAAATTTCTTGATTAAGAAATGAAATTCCTCCTAAACCTCCAGAAAGTCGCAGAGACGAACAACGAGAATTTGGGGATTTGAAAGGGAGTCGAATATTGGAGTAGATATTTCGAAACTTGGACATTTTTGGATACTTCGATTATTTCAATGTCTGACAGTCTCTAGATTTGCCAATTTATGTATTTGAGGAGATTTCAATATTCGAAGATCTGAGTGTTTCAAAGTTTGAACAATCGAGAATTTCAACATTTGGAAATTGGAGTGCTCGAAAGATTCAACATTCGATTTGAATAATACAAAATTTTAACGTTTACAAATTAGCGCACTTGAGTAAAATTTCAGTATTTGAATATTCCAAAGCTTGAGTCGGGAATTTAAAAATTTCAATATTCGAGGACGCGAATGTTCCAGAGTTTGAATGATCGAAAGTCCAAGCTTTCAAACAAACATCAAAGTTTCAAACTTGAATAGATCGATATTCGGATACTCGAAGCTTGGACATTCGAGGATCTGAGAAAACGATTTGTACATCAAATTTCCAAAATTTCCAAAAAGTTCCCAACTACTTAAAAATTGCACGGTTCGAACGTTCGAATATTCCCGACGACCTGAGAAACCTCGAAACTTGCTGAAAATTTATCTCGGCGTGTAACTGCAGTCTGATCCTCAGTCATCCTCGGGGAAAACTCGCGGGGAAGTCGTTCGAAATGGGTGCTGCCGGTTTAATTGATTCAACCGCGACACCCGCGGCCAAAAGACGTCGCCGCCCTCGTTAAATTGCGTAATCTTCGGGCTGCCGAGCGTATTCTGGAGACAAACCAAAGCCCTACGCCTCGCGAACACCCGCGGCTGCTTGCTACTGCGTGTGCACCCGGATGCTCATTAGTGTACTCCTACAATAATTCTGATATCACTTCGATCGTTCTCGTACAGAATCCGCCGTTGAGGTTGCGTTAACGACTCTAACCTAAACCAGTCGTGTTTCCAACGCAGATTCGCTCGCGATTGTACGCGATCGTTTCTGTTCCCCTAGTTTGTCAGCAATCCCCGACACGCTGAATTCGCATTTGGAACAATCACGTTCCGTATTATCGTTGTCTTTGGATTTTTTAACGCGATTGTTACAAATTGTAGGAGGAGGATTTTGATCAAACATTTGAGATTCAGATTCAACTGAATTGAAAATGGCCGAATTTATTATCACTGAAAGTGATTTTAGTGGGCGTAATCCAGGAAATCGTGCAACGCTAATGCAACGAAAATTAGCGATTAGTGATTCGTGAGGGGGCGTGGAATAGACCTCGAGTAGGAGTGGCGTTGTCTGGTACTGAGCGATTTGTTTTGTATCGATTCAAATGTTTGCATATCGATAAAATTTTATAGCAAAAAAGTTGTCTTCGTTTCTTAGTCAGAACAGTCGCTTCTGGATTTTTCACTGAGACGAATCGTACTAGGGTACAAGTCGTGCAGTTTTTTCTCGTGTTTAAATAAATACTAATATGGCATTTAGATAAATGGTAATTAATTCAAACGAAAATGTTCCACACCGCGAAGATTATAATATACAGAATCAATATCTGATTACTAACGAGTTAAGTTAAACTGAGAAATTGAATTGATGATAGCCATTTATTCTGGGTTGTACATATATCTTTATACGTTTTTATCCTCCACTATGTAACTTCAAAACTAAGTGACTTCTACATTTGTAAATCTCATTAAGCTAATACGACAACAACGATCAACTAATTCTGAGAATTTATATCATTACTCGATGACACAATGGAATGACGCGAGATGTCTCTAAAATATTTATCGGTATTACTAGGATGAAGATCCTGTCTCGAAAGAGTCAAATTAAAACCTTAAAAGCTTTCTTCGATAAATTGACAAAGACGTCGAACTCGAGCAAAACAAAGGAGACAGACGCAAAGAGATTGAACGGAACAGGAACGAGGTTAAATGCCTCGTGATCGAAATCGAAAATTTGTAATCCATTTCGCGATTATATTCCCGGTGACAGAAGACGGGGACGCCTGTCAAAGGAAAATACGGGACAAGGAAGCGAAGAGCAAAGGTGATACATTGGCTCCGTGGCATCAAAAAATCGAACGCGAGCCTTTGTCCCTGTTGACACGGGAGGAACAACAATAAAAAAAAGAGAGAGAGAGAGAAAAAATGGCGTTGTTCCGGCGTAAAGACCGCTCGTTAACCATCCATTGTTTTTGCGTTCCGTTTTATCGGATCACGCGACGAAATCCATGTTCAAATTTCCCGCCAATTCCTCCGGTCCTTGTCTCCTTCGATCTCGAGCGTATCGAGTGATTTCAATTAAACTTTCATTCCGTCGACTCGAATTGCGATTCGTGGTCTTACGTAACGAAACGAAAGATTTTTATTTTATTATTATTATTTATCAATTATTATACAGGAGAGCTTTCCTATGATAATGTACCGATTAAATGGTTTTTACGATAGTGTAAGTTACATTCTTTCTTAGTTGTGACGGATATGACTATCCGGTTGAGTTGCTGATAACATATCTAATTATCTTAACAACTAACAATTTAACAATTTAAGAGTCTTATCGATAATGATTGGACTACTTTCTAATAGCGCTGTTAGCCATGCGTGATGAATGCTCGTATCTTAATGACATTTATAAAAAATAAAATACCTTTCTTAGGTGGTCGACTTCGCTGTATGACAGCATGAGTGGCAAAAAATCACTCGTTATGAATTTATCTCGAAATTGCGCGTACACGGGGCAAGCTTTTACAATATTTAACGTAACGTAACGAAACGAATGATCGGTCGGTAGAATTTTCGATTCCTCTGGCCTCAGGAGTTGGAACGCGCTGTGAATGTTAACGATCCATTATATTTTTTTACCACTAACTACTAATTTTCGAAGATTCAAACTTCTTTTATCTGAATTTTTATCGAATAAGTGTCTAGTTCGTGCTACGAAATCATATTTCTAGCAATTCAAACATCAAAATTCATATTGCAATATATTAAAATAACAAATCAAAAAGTGGTACGTTTAAGGGTGGAATGTATTTTTAATTACATACTCGCTCGGTTAATTATTAAACTCGAC
The DNA here is from genome assembly GCA_001276565.1 of Melipona quadrifasciata. Taxonomy (NCBI): domain Eukaryota; kingdom Metazoa; phylum Arthropoda; class Insecta; order Hymenoptera; family Apidae; genus Melipona; species Melipona quadrifasciata. The sequence goes on along the minus strand of KQ435944.1, from coordinate 2,230,466 downwards.
TTTTCGTCATTTTAACGAGTAAAAATCCCCATTTTTTCCTATCAGACATCTTTCAATCTAGTTGAATTCAAAATTCCGATCTCCAATTCGATTTGATCGTTCAAAATACGAACTCGTGTTTAAACGACCGCGCGCGCAAAGGGGTCAGCAAAGTGTAAATGCCACGCAACTGTGACTACGACGATCCACGATTTATCTTCGCCGCGGCTTTCCCTTCCGATTTTCCATCCGAGCAGAAATTACCGTTGCGGAATCTCTGAATTACGTTTAGTGAATTACGCGATGAGAAATAGTACGCTCTTCAAAGAAGAAGCCACCGAGGATGATCGATAACGTTACGTAAGCACGCAACAAAGTGTTCGTTCATTCATCATCCCCTTCACCAAGCACAGAGAAAAAGAGAGAGAGAGAGAGAGAGAGAGAGAGAGAGAGAGGACGTTTTATAGAGAAAAAGAAGAAAAAAAGAAAGAAAGAACCATAGAACGCATCATCTCGAGCCACGAGAAAGTTAATCGCGTAATAAATTATGATTTTTCTCACCTCGTTCGTTCGCGATGGCTCGTTCGCCTAATTGCCCTTCGTACTCGTTTCACAGCAATTTCGTCGCTGACGTAACGGAAATTCCATTCGGTCGGTTGTGTCACGTTCGTCGAGGAAAAAAGGAAAAAGGAAAGCCTGCTCGGCGATTCGCCGAAGGGATCGGACTTTGACCTCAATTACCCAAAAAATTACCGTGGAAAATTGGAGAACCGGAGGAACTGGCGGGAAGTTTGAATCGGCGAATGACCGAGACTTTGTTCGTTGATCGTCCGTCTCTTTAGAAATAATTAATATTGGCAGTAAGTGACAAAATGAAAGTGAAAGTAGAATACAGTTCCGTTTTCGAGATAAATTTCCTGTTTCACCAAATCAATTGCAACGTAACTGGATAAATGAAAATGTAGGCAAAATAAAAAGTGGCACAAGGGAGCACGAGAATATGTACGGGCTTTCAAATCTGTGAAATTTGTTCGTAAGTATGTAAATCCGACGTTCAATCAACGCGTTGACGTTGAATATTCTGAAATTGCGACACTTCGCCTTTTTTTTTTCTCTTTTATTTCTTTTTTCTTTTTTTTTTTTTTTTTTTTTTTTTTTTTTTTACGGTCGCAGATTATATTCCGTCTTTAATCTACTTGTACGAACGATATGATCCACGGTTATTCGAGAGCTTCTGGAGCGAGGCGAGCGGGGGTGGTCTTGTTTGGCCAAGAAAATCCAGAAAATCAACAGGAGATAATTAATTAGCTTCGAGCGCTGGCTGGCCGGCGCGCCTACGTCTGGCGACAGAACTGGAGCACGAATAAATTCATTATCCTTCCGGCGTCGTCGATGTCGCGCATACGAAAAATATTTTCCTAACGGAAATACGTTTCACTGCCATCGCGGTAATTTCATTTACTTTCGTCGTCCGGCGAGAAACGACAATGAAATTTTCCTGGAGAAATTGCCTATTTTCATTCGGGGAATGAAAAAAGGAAAAAAGAAAAAAAAGAAAAAATACTGTACCTCGACGAAATTATTACGCGAATTTTTCTCCCGCGCCGCTGTGAACCTCGTAGATGATTCATAACGAATTCGAGACGAATGTCCGGCGTATGCTCGCTCTACGAAATTTTAAGACTTCTCTTATTCTAGTAAAATAATGTTTACTCGTCACCTTTTATTGTCATTTGTAATATCTTTCAATTTTGAAACAGAAATATCACACCGACTGCCAGCGTCGCGTTTTAACCATCATTTTCGAAATAGAAACGATAAATTAAAAAAATACTCGATTGTATATATTTAATTGTTGTTTGATCGTAAATTAAATAATTAAGTAATTAGGTTTTAATATCGTTGAATTACGTTCAAGAAACTGCACTCTAAAAGAATATCTTCCATCGTACGTCGATGAATTATTCGTTAAAGAGAGCAATCGATGATAGATGAATTATCGTTGAAATAGTTGCGTAACACGATGCTAGTTGGTATCAGGTTACTTTTATTAACGCTAATGAAGGGCCACTCTCTAATTAAATCAGTGTACCTCTAATGCACTAAGGGAAATATCTACACGGGGAATTGTCTAGATAAACTTCGAAACACTAACATCGAAATCTCGGGGAACTTGCTGAGAAATGGAACTACCAACGTTGAACATCGAAGAGCCAATTATCCGCTATCGCCGTGTCTATCGCCGAAGTACTTCTTATCTATCCCTCTTAACTAAATACCTTTATCAACTTAACACAATATTATACTAATTGTCGCTGTCCCCGATCAACGGGACACTTCAATTAGGGAGTATCTGTCTAATTAAACAGACCGTGGCTGTTTGCGCAAGGCGAGTTAACCAAATAGGGATTTGTTTTGCACTTTATGCAATATAATTGCAATCGATGCTTCAATTTGAATATTTCACGTGTACTTGTACGTATTTGTCAAAATGACCCCATTCACAGTTTCAATTTCCTTACCCTCGTACCCTCGCTTCATGTATCAATATTTTTCTTGTATTCAATTTCTTTTTTTGTTTTCATTTTGTGATTCTTTTCTACTCGATCAAGCAGAGGATATTTGCAAATTCATATCAATTTCTCACGAACTAAAGAAATAAGTTGAATAGTTTGAGCTATTGAAAATGACGAGGAGCACTCTATTTTTAATATTCGCGCAATTTTACCTAAATGCGTAACCGTGAAAAAAACGTTTCACCGGACGCATAATTTGAAAGTTATTTCAAGCGTGCGAGTTACGCGAATCACCCTGTGTATCAAAAAACTGACAAAAATGAAAATGTTTCTCGATGCGACAAATTGAACACGTCATCGATTACAAATATCAAGAAGTAAATCGACCAATAATAAAAAAAAAATTAAAAAGAAGCGAATAATAGAAAAAATTATTATTCTTCATGAGTTTTGTGATCGTTCTCTAATATAAAATTCAATATTTCTCCAATATTTTCGCCACGTCCACTTCTTACTCTCCTCTAAAATATAAACACGCTTGACAAACGTAAAAAAAACGTTCGAATTAATTTCCAAACCCTGCGCGCACACCTAGAAACGAGTTGTAAAACGCGATACGTGCACGCGAATTACGCAAAATTCCCGGACAGAACGCCAAGAGGTACGACACGGTTTCGCGAAAACGAGTTTCGCTGTAATTGAAAAGTTTAAATTACACGGAACGATTAACGCGTCTGTTAACAAAGTCGAGCCTCGTTGACACATTATGTTAATTAATATTCTGATAAGCAGTCCGTTCATAGTGAATTTGCGCCATTTGCGCGAATATATGTGTGTGTGTGTGTGTGTGTGTGTGTGTGTGTGTGTGTGTGTGTGTGTGTGTGTGTGTGTGTATATAGAGAGAGAGAAAGAGAGCTCGTATCGATATTCGTAATGTATGCATTTTATTGAACGTTTCACGTAATAAACGTCGAAAATTTCGCTGCTATTATCTAATATGTAACATTCTATCCGTGTTCGTCGCTCGTTCGTTGCCATTAATGATTAAACGTCTCTCTGAAAAATAGATTCATTACAGAGTTCATCGTTTCCCGCGACATAGTTGTTGGCGACAATGCAATTTGTTTCGTTTATAACGGATGGATAGACATAGTTATTAATCGTTATTGATCATAAATGTTCTGGCATTTGATTCATATTAAAAATGCTAAAGGGATGTTATTCAGGTGCAACGAAAATTAGCGATTGGTTGATTTGGGTCACGTGATTCGCGAGGGGGCGTGGGGTAGACCTCGAGTGGGAGTGGCGTTGTCTGGCCTCTAATTTGTTTTGTATCGATTCAAATGTTTGCACATCGATAAAATTTTATGACAAAATAGTCAGAACAGTTGCTTCTGGGCCTTTCAGTGAGACGAATCGTACCGAGGTACAACTCGTGCAGTTTTTTACTTTCTTTTTCTTCTGTAGGCTAATTATATTAATTATACTAATTATATTTCCAAATGAAATGATAAAAATAATTAAAAGAAACATGTGTCTGTAAAAGTTATTTTCGTTTCATATCATTCAGTCTTTCAGTGACCACTCTGTAGAAAATTGGTCAGTCTCAAGCCTGAGAGACTCAAACAACGATTCTTACTATCCATGATCCAACGAAAATCGAAGAAACAAGCGAGCGTTGAATTTAAAAGCGACGTGGCACAAAGGGAAGGCATCAGCCCCCGACTGTGAAACGAACTGACGATAGAGGCCAGCCGAAACACGAGGGAATCCCCAGGCGGTTCTCGTTCGCCGCCTCGGGCAAGAATCACGAGGGACGGTATACACGGCCTCAAATATTTTCCGAGCGAAGAATAAGCAAGGGAAACGCGAGTGTCGCGAGCGGGCGGTACCCGTGAACCAGCGCGGATATCGCGTTTTCCATTTTCACGCGTCGTGCCCGCGGCGGTCCCGCGACCCCCCGTCAAATCCCGCGGTGAGAAAAATCCACCCCCTCCTCCTCGATCCCTTTCGCCTGCCGAGCGAGTCACATCCACCGCCGGTGCAAATTTCCTTACAGAACCGCCGCCGGATTACAACCGCCCCGACTCGTTTCATCGTGTCGAGAAACAATTCGTTGCACGCGCGTCGAACGCAGTTTTTGAACCGCTACAAGTTGACAGGGGTGGCGGAGGCGTTGGCAGAGTCGATTGAAAAGTCGTGGGGGGCTGGCGAATATTTTTCCAGAGAGGGGGAATTTCTTCTTCAATCCCTTCGTTCAGCTGAGGATTCTTGGATCGTGAAAACACAACACAGGGTTTGTTTTCTAATTCGATTGTTTTTTCCTTTCGCTGGGGGGCTGTCGAATGTTTTCTCGGTTGATTTTTGCTACGTCGAGAGGGAAAAGAGGGTTCAACCCCTTCGTTGAGTTAAACACAACGGAGTTTTCCTTTCGTTGGGGGACTGTCGAATATTTCCTCAGTTGATTTTGGTCAGATCGAAAAGAAATTTCTTGTTTCAGTAAGTGTTGAACCCCTTTGTTGGATTGAGCACAACAGGGTTGTTGTTTTTCAATTCGATATTGTTTCTCCGTTCGTTCTGGGGGGAGGGGGCTGTCAAATACTTTTTCGGTTGATTTTAGTTACATCGAGAGGGAATTTCTTGTTCCAAACTTCTTCATTGGGTTGAACGTAACAGGGTTGTTGTTCTCCAATTCAATATTGTTTCTCCTTTCGTGACTTCTATTGAAAGAGCTTGAACTAACTGAAAATGGACATAAGTTTCATCGAATCTCGATAGCAATTCACACTATCGGCGTTACAATTTGACATAACACAGTATCGAGAAAACTCGATAGAGGAAAATCAGTAATGAGAAACAAGGGTTGAACTAAATTTTGGTTCACCTCGGATGCAGAAATTCTCGTTCGACGGGGTTTCATTCAACGTTTCATTGTTTTTTGAATTTGTTTCTTCCGGATCGTTCGATTCGTCATTGCTTTTCCTTCGGGCTTTTATGAAATTCATAACGGACATAAATTACGTCAAACGTGACGAATTAATTCGATAGAAGGATGAGTAGTGAAAAGAGTTGAAAGCGGGGAAAGCAGATTGAAAAACTCGCGGAAGTTAACAAGATGAGATACTTCCACCCTTCGTATTTCGCGATTTATTCCACGCGTTTTGTTCCTTTTCAATCTTCCAGCTTAATAATACTTCTTCTCTCCATAGTCGTCGTTTCTTTTCCTAAAATTTATTACCAGACCGCGGACTTTTATTCATCCGCGAGAAGCTTCAGTACCTCGAATATTTCAAACGCGCGAAATATCGAAATCAAATAATTTTACAAACAAGTGCTAAATCAAATTGCAAATTCTACTTGTTCAACTGTAAAAAAATAATAAAAATTCCAGTCGAAGCAAAGATTGTACTCTCTGTAACTCTCACAAAATTATTTGAAGCAAACATTTTTAGACATATTACAATATATGTATATATGTTACACTAGATATTTTCAAATTTGATCAATGTTGTAAGTCACGTAGAAATTAGAAGATATTTAGTGAGACGATCTTTATTTACTTTATTGTATAAAGTATGTTTTATTGCATTTAATTTTATTTTAATTATATTTTATACTCATTGTGAATATAATTTATGCTTAATTTCCAATTTATATTTATATAATTGTGTTACTTTTATGTAGTCCTGAGATCTCCGAAAGAACTCTGAAATCTCACACACACACGTACACACACGCGCGGGCGCAGGCAGAGATTCTTCCGCGATAAATGTTCAAGTACCTTCGTGAACCGCTGCACGTAAACACGTTACCCTTTACGGCCATTCAATTTCCCCCAGATACCTATTTTAACACCGGTCAATGGTGTAAAAATCGATGTGCGTAAACGACCGTGCACGCTTCCTCTTTTCCCTTTCACGCCATCTTAAAAGTTCATCTCCGGCCACGTAACGCCGGATAAATTCACTCTTCCTCCCCCTCGTTGCACTCGGTATACTTTCCCCTCTTCCACCCCGTCGGTTTGATTCACGAGCGGAGAAAATGGCAGTTTCCAGTCTATCGTATCCGTAACGCGCCAGTTCTTCCACAGCCGGCGTTTTTACAACGGGTTACGCCGACAGGAGCTGGCTTCGCTGGCGTTTTTACGCCCGAAACGCGGCGATATTTTAACGAGCGCAGACGCGGCCTCGCGTGCATCGCGGCTGTAAGAAACTCGGCTCACCGGTGGAAAAATATGCACGTGCCCGCGTTATTTGCGAGCTTTTCCCGAAAAGCGAAAATACCACTTTCGGTCGATTATTTCGACTCGGCCGCGTTGCGCCAATCCAGCTCGAAACTGCTCGGAACATTTTTACAGCCCCCCCCACGAAATTTTTAAACGTTCGGGAAATGTCTCGGGAAAACCGAAATTTTCGGAAAACTAAAGTAACGCGAAGATTCCTCAGATTTTGATCACAGAATCGTTCATTTGCACACCGTTTCGAAGCTCGAGCTCGCAAAATTACAATTACAAAATTTCTTCTAAACCACGTGTCTTCCGTGAACATTGGTCTTGAACTGTGAATTTTTTATGATTTATACAAAACGTATTGTTGTGCAAATATTTACAGCAGAAATGCAGGCTTTCTAAAAAAACTGCAGTCTCACTGAAGCAACTGTTCTGACTAGAAAATGAAGACGACTTTTTTGCCACAAAATTTTATTGATACGCAAACATTTGAATCGATACGAAACAAATTGGAGATCAGACAACGCCACTCCTACTCGAGGTCTACGCCACGCCCCCTCACGAATCACGTGACCCAAATTAACCAATCGCTAATTTTCGTTGCATCAGCGTTGCACCTGAAGAGGCTCGATTTCCTACGTTACCCCACTAAAATCCCTTTCAGTGATAATCAAGAATAGAGCATTCCTTGCAATATCTTTCTATTTCGGTTCTACTATATTCGTAAAAATTCAGGATTACGTGAAAATCCGCGATCTACTTGCAATTAAGAGTTAAATTAAATTTCCTACATTAAATTCAATTTTTGAAATTTGCACAAATTCAATAATATTAAGCAACACTGCTGCGAGATTGTTTTCCACGGGACTCGATCCATAAAATAAATAAAACGAACGATATAAGTACGATATAAAATATAACACTGCGGTTCACTTGCTCAAGGAAATTTTAACACGCCCCGATATTTTTAATCGAGACTGTAGATGACACTTTTCCGCGATAAGCGAACACTTCCATCAGTCGTAAAAATTAAGGATTCAATTTTATTAAGGAAACATGTACAGCAATGCGTGGTCCTTGAGAAAGCAGAAGGAACGGGAATCTCGTGTGATAATTAATTAATGGGGGAAGGGGGAGGGGACGAAGAAGAATACACAAGTAGCGTAATAGAGGAGGACATGTTGGTCCAACGATATTGTCGAGAATTTATTAAAAGTTCCATCGAGAGGAACAGGGAGGGGGATTTTCCACTCAAATAGAAAATATTTTTGCGGGGAAATATAAAGACGCGGCGGTGGTGACTTTCATCCGTTGCAAATTGCACGACCTATCGATTCTATCGGGAGTCCCAGGCGTTTTTCTTATTTCAATCGTAATTTTCCTCTTGAAAGTTGAAAGAAACTCGCGGCCTCCTTCGGACTCTCTGCCACCGCGAGGTGGTTTTCCGCGAAACTTTCCTCAAATCGATATTCTCGTTTTTAAAGCGGGGAGAAATTTCGCTCGCAGATTTCGCGCGGCATCTTATAAACTATATTTAGAGAGACTGGTAGAGTCAGATTATATATTATTACTTAGACGGCAAACCTACATACATTTTTCGGCTATACATGTAAAAATGTCAATAGCAGAGTTAATAATTGAAACGAGCCTATTTAAGTATCCGTTTCATTGGATATGAAACTCCGCGAAATAATAACCTTGCAGAGACAAATCGTATGTAACAACACTACGTATAAAATATACAAAGTGGAGTGCACGTTTTAAAAATCAGAACAGAGTTTTAAATTTTAGTAATCGAAACGAGTCGTCTCTGCAAGTCCATAAAAAAATTACAAATATGTACAAAACGTTCAAAAAGTACGAAGTACATATTTTAACGAAATAAAAGTAAATAAGAGTATAAGTAATAATTGCAACGAGTTTAAGTAAAAGAATGAACTTAAAGCCAAATTTAAAATTAAAAATACACAGTCTACTTTAGACTGCCGATAAAAATTTCAAAATGATTCCTACAAGAGTCAGTTAGGAGAACATGATTCGAAAGGACTCACGGTTACCTAAAATAACGGCTGGACCCGCACTGTTCACCGATGTGGAGACTTCAAATGATACTCACCTGAAACAGAGAATTAAAAGGTAATCGTTATTAGAGGTGAATCCCTTCTGACCGTTCGCCACGATCGCCGGCGACTTATTAAAGAAACTTAAGAGGCTACGTTAACCGAGAAAATCCCAACGTGCTAATTACGCACCGCGGGCCCGTTCTAATGACAGTTCGCCGAACTAATTACATTTGAACTGCTTTTAAGAAGATAATGAATTCCCAAAACGTGCGGGAAAGTTTTCCGTTCCTTGGATAAATTTCATTGCAATTTGCGCCGGCCGAGTCTCCTTTCTTTCGACCGTCGCTTGACACGATCGTTACTACTTCATTTGCTCCGCCTCGTCCTCCTCCTCGTCCGAGGAACGCTCTCTGAATTTTTTCAAGTTGGCACTTTGCTTCGCTGCGCTTGTCTCTTTTTTTTCTTTTTTTTTTTGAGCGTAACTCTTTCAAGTTCCATTTTTTTTCCCATTTATATTCGAATCAGGAGAACGAGATAGGAAATTGAAGCAGTTCAACGCGACCGGTCAATCGATGTGTCGAAATGGTCGCGAGAACGTGTCTAGCTCCAAAGAACGCATTGTGGCGATTAATCAATTCATCGTTTGTATTTTTTTCATGCAAATTAGTCGATTTGAGAAGCGCGTGAGTGTGGCAGGAACAGGATGTTCAAATGTTGAAATTTATTGGATAAAAGACTTGATAAAAATTAATCTGACAAAGAAACATGTTGTATCGCGTTAAGAATGGTACAACGTAAAAATTTATTTATCTAAACTTATCTATGAAATACTTATTCATTAGACTATGAATCTTTATGCGTTTACAGGAAATTTAAAAGTGCGAAGTTGCAAAGAATGCAAGTGATATGAAGAATTTTCTATTGTAATTCCCAAATTACACATTGTAAAAGGTATGAATCTGCATAAAAATCCTCAGTTTATTAATCAATTATAGAAAGAACGAATCGACCAGACAGAGTGAGAACGAGAGTCGAGCTATTTTTGAGAATCGATCGGCCATCTGCGTAACATGTGTAGCTGATTTTCCAAGATTAGTCTCAGTTCCTTTCCTCTTCAATAGCCTCGATAGCGTTACCCTAAACGCCTATCGTAAACTTCCCTCGATCTCGAGTATAGTGTGACATCGACCCTCAACATTCCTCAGTATCACCGGGGAAAATTCCACGAATGAACAGAAACTCGCATCCCTAACGTGAAGGGGTGCATTTTAAGAGAAAGGTAGTATCCTGAAAATCGTTCGACTAGAAACGAGGCACCAGATGTGAACAAAATATTCAAACGAAATAGTCTGCATCATTATAGCGGGGGTAATTCAGAAAATCGGGCCTCCTCAGGTGCAACGCTAATGCAACGAAAATTAGCGATTGGTTGATTTGGGTCACGTGATTCGTGAGGGGGCGTGGCGTTGTCTGGTACTGAGCGATCGCGCCTGTAATTTTTCTATCGATTCCAATGTTTGTATATCAATAAAATTTTATGGCAAAAAAGTCGTCTTCGTTTCCTAGTCAACAGTTACTTCTGGGCCTTTCAGTGAGACGAATCGTACTGGGGTGCAAGTGCAGTTTTTTTTACAATTGCTGCATTGCGAATTAAAATTTGCATCTCTGACGTTCTAATTCATTATTTATTGCGTTAATTTCATATTCAGATTTGTTGTCTTAATCTTGTGTCATGTTACTGCAAACTCTGCGCGTTAATTATATTTCTTGAAGCGTTGAACACACACCGAATCGTGTCCAACGCGTTAAAGATTAAAAATAAATTTTGGAAATTAGATCGTAATCCAATAACAGCGACAGCAGTTCAGAATGATAAGATATTAATTACTTAGGTTGTAAAATTCCACATTGCGTTATTCGTACTTATTTTTACTTATTCTTATCATCTCTTTTCACTATCTAAAAATTACCCCTGTTCACGTGCATTTGTTTACATCTGCCGCCTCGACTCGTTTGTTAAAGGAACTACAGAGCCAGCCTCCAGCCAGAGTATGTTGTACATACAGTCGATCAGAGCCAGTCAAAGTCTTACAATCGGTCTAAGAGTTAGAGAATCCCTCCATCGTGCACCAAGTTTCATAAAGACAATCGATCCTTCAGTTGTACACCGAGTGTTATAGAATCGTTCAATCACTCAGATCGATCGTAGTGTACCAAACAGCACATACACACAAACAAGATCATTCAGCAGTCAAAATCCTCTGTTGGGTTCCAAAGAAGACACAAGTTATTTAACTACACTGTTAAAGTATACCTTTGCTTGTATCCCTGGGGGTTCGAAGGACCACTCACTGTTAACTCAGTCTAATTTATTGTTAACTCTCTGTTGACTCACCGTAAGATTAACTCGTCATCGCGAACCGTAGGAAACCGTAAGAAAGTATGCGTTTCGAAGGAAAGGCACGTAGCTCAGCGCGCGATAATTCGAACCGGTCGAATGCAGGGAGTGATTTCCTTGCTAGAGTTGCGACGTGCCAGGAATCGCGTACTCGCCACCGCCTACATCACGACTACAAACAAGCCACGGTGAATTCGTTGTGCTAAGGACGCGTAGTCGCTAGTAGCTCTAGGGCTAATGTGTTTACAGATCCGCCGATTGTAAACTAGACCGCAACTACACATGGAGAGAGAGAGAGGGGGGGGGATGTGAATTGGTGGGTCGCGCAGCTGCACCTGCAGGTAACACAGGGGATGAATCAACGAAATTTCCCCTGTTGCACGTTGCTATATGCCCCGAACCCGATTTGCTATAGCCAATCGCCTCTGACCGGTTCGAAGTTCTTCGTCGGACAAAGAGTGGATTTACCCTTTGCCCGCAAAATGTTCGTACAACGGGCTCGAAACGCGATCCGTCCAAGGTTTCGCGATTGTTCTCTAAATAAATCTCCGTGATAAATCCCCGTTTTACCGCGCCGACTTAACGAATGGCGATAGTTCGCGATTGATGGACGCGAACGCCGGGACTTCTTCGGGACGTTAGTGGTCCCCTGTCGGGAATTTTCGAAGGGATTTTGATTGGCCACGGATTTTTAGGCTTTGATTGATTGCCGGGTGATGGAGTGAACGATTCTTTTTCGGTTTGGGAATTATTTGTTGGTGCGGGGGATGCCGAACACGATCAGATTTTCGGATGCATTTTGGAAAACTAAAGGCTCAATCTGTGGAGTTTTCGTTCATTACAGAAGTGTGTTTCAAATTTTATTGATAACTACGACAGTTTATAAATAAATTTGTGCCGATGCATCCTGCGGATAACAATTGGAGCTAAAAGGCAAGCAAAAGACATGTGTTTTTCTTTTTTCTACGAAAAGGAATTCACCATGTATCAACAATTTTGGTTAAATTGCATATATGTCGATACATTTTAAAAAAAATTACGAAGAATTCATAAGTGAATGCAATATAATCACTTTACATAATTCTGCAATTCTACATAATCGTCCTATTGACTGATTCAGTACAACGATCACTACACATCGCCTCACATCATCGTTCCAAGATTCCACACGTTGTGCATCAAAATTCGAAATGAAAACGAGCCGTTCTATTCGATTATGCATTAGAACGGAGGGAGAATCACCGAGACAGCAAAATAATTCAATATCTTGCAGTCTATAGGCCATAGACGGCAAACTGATTCGCATTAATTTGCGATGGAGATAACATAACAGGACGGCTATGGCCGATCCGACCACGGTGGAGGCCATCGTGCCAAGTGTTCGCGCAACTTCGACATCTATCGACACAGCTGCAGGCTAGTGTTGTCGCGAAACACAAGCGATTAAGACAGTATTCTGTCCAGGCTAAGCTCCGCAGATTAGGAAGCCCAGAGTCTGTTGCCTTGGCGTAAGAACGACGAGCTGACGTCCCTGTTACACGTTCATCGATTTCTCTGTCGACCATGTATTTACCACTGACGCCGCAAAAACACTGCGGAATATCCATTCTCTTCCTCGCGTCCCCCTCCCGACCGAAGTAAACTAATCATTCTATCGTTTTCACATCGTTCTTCAACCTTCCAGAGAATTTTCACAGCGCATTGCAATTACTTTTTTTTTATCAAAGTTTCATATTGTACACGTATCGCGCATTTAATGACGTTTCAAACGCGGAATATACGAATTATTTGTTTCTTCCCTCGTTGAGAATGCAAAGAAACTTTCGTATCGTTTCAATTTCGCGAGAACCATCGATATTGGTTTATTAATTCCCGAAGAACTTTTAATTGGAGGGTTCATTATGAGTCGCTCATTGTCAAAAGCAATTAAAACATTTCTGTAATTTCGTGATATTTTTACGCTTTCGGTAAACAGGAAAGTTTAGCCTGCCGCGTCGTAATAATTATATTTTAATGACTAAATTGTTCCGTCGACTGAAAGTCTTGTCAACGAGGTAATTTTAACGGGAGTATCTGGACATTACGAACTTTCGAGGTCTCGTCTCGACCCGATCGGACTACAATTTCTTGAATATTCGAAATTTTCAAAACTCGAACGCGTAGATACAAATTTTCGGGTCTCCGTCCCGCCCCGATTCGATTCGATTCAAACCATGATCGAGGTGCCCGAACAATTCTTTTTAGTTTAAATACTTTATTACAAGTAAGATACATGTATACAGGAAATCAAGACGACTTTTTTGCTACAAGATTTTATTGCAAACATTTGAATCGATACAAAACAAATTGCAAGTGCGATCGCTCGGTAGATCTACCAGACAACGCCACTCCTACTCGAGGTCTATCCCACGCCCCCTCACGAGTCACGAGCCAAATCAACCAATCGCTAATTTTCGTTGCATTAGCGTTGCACCTGAAGTGGCCCCAATTTCTGGGTTACCGCTAAAATCACTTTCAGTAACAATATACATTATGGTACTTGCTTATTCTAAGCTTAACCTACTATTTAGAATTATAAAGTGAGTAGACTGAGTTGCCTGTGTCCAGGTTTGATATAGTGTTGTCGTTAACAGCTTCAGTTGGCTCACAACGAAATTATTACATTGGGAAACTATAGGTTTCCTGGATATTTCATATTTTCCAAAATATTTCGGATTTAGTCCTATTTAGAAATGTCAGATACCATCACACCTCTAGTCGTCAATTATTTACTATAATGTAAGAATTTTTATACTCTGCACATGCATTGAAATTTCTATTTTAAAATTCTCGATCTTCTCGAAAATAACGATTGTTCATATCGACGGTATTCGCAAGCGAATATTCGTCTCTCTTAAAACATTTTGCTTTATTAAACAGTTGGAACGTCAATAGGAGTTTATTTCAACCACGGACAAAGGGGGTAACTGCAGAAACGTGCAAACCGAATCCCTTTGTACTTGTCTACCGACATTTTCTACTTTCAATTGAGAACCTCGTAAAATATTCCAATACACAAACGCCAGCGACACGCTGTTTTAATTAACTGCGCGAGTTTATCCGAATTTCAGATCGAATTTCAACATCGTCTTCCTGCCGAATCGTAAATTCAATGTTTTACATATTTCTTCCCAAATTTTTCGTCGCGTCGTATTTCGTATCTGCAAATTCGGGGAATTTCCTTTTCAAACGTGTCGCGATCGTCGATGGAATCGACTCGTGTCCTCCGCCTGTGCGCCAGCAGCCTGATCAATAAAATAACGAAACAAACGGGAGGATCGGGGGAGTTTAAGGACGAGGATTTCCGTCAGTTTTGCAGAGAGGGAACGGAATGGAAGCCAAGTCCTGTGTGTCGCATAATACGGGAAATCCTGGCGCACGGGAACTAGGGCAGATCTGTCTGTCTGCTCCTTTTTCTCCGCGGCGGCGTGAAACGCGCTGAATCCGTGTCCGTGTTCAGGGCGCAACAATGGAGATGCAGCACGTCCGCAAAAGTGCATCGCACCTGTACGTACAATGCAGCACCTTCCTTTCTCTCTGTACGTGACACACGGAGTTCTGTCCAATGGCGTACTCCACGCTCTACAAGGTGGTTCTCGCAGAGACGTATGTACGTCAAGCGTAATTTCGTTTCGACTCTTTTTAACGTGGCACGCGGTAAGAGCTCAATCGCGATCTACGCTGAAAACCACGAAATTCTTTTTTTTCACCGTGTATCTCTTAGAAGATACATTGAAACAATCAAAACACTGAATTCCACTATATTAAATTTCAATTTGCATTATTTTCATTCGTATTCCGTATTGAATTGTTGGCGCGCACGCTAAAAGTCTGACTTTCAATGTATCTAACAATCTAGTAAAACTCGAAACGTGGGTCGATAGATAATTTATCCAAGGTTTGCATATCTCAATCTGTCCAATACGTATCCTACACATCGCATTTTTTGAATTAGAATTCACTTGCGTTTAATACATGCAAAGCTCGCTGCAATTATTCGTCGGACGCCTGCAGACGCCTTCAGTTTGATTCGAGCAACGTGAAGTCAGCGCCCATAGGCGCCAGCAGCGCCTCGAAGGCAAATTTTAAAAGCGCTTTTAGGCGCCAAAGAATTGAGTCGAGGCGTGTGAAGTTCGTGTCCGAAATCGAGACTCGACGAGAAATTCTCAGGGTGCAATAATGAAATAACACCGAGCAGATTGACGCTTCGGTTGATACAAATCAACAAATAAACAAATTAAAGAGAAGGGAAAAAATTTTTTCAAATTTATTTTAGAATTTTCGCTTTACGTCGAAGTTCAATTAATTTATTTCGAAGTTACAACAAACGAATAATACTCGTCCTGAGACTTTCGAATTGACTTTTCTGTTACAAACTTGTTCACGTAGCGAGGCATCGTCCGATTCTCTCAGTTTTCAAACAGATAACCAGCTCGTTGAAATTTGTTTTTAAAAGTTCGAAGATTTAGTAACACATTTTCATTAGAAACATTTCACTGTTGGAAGTATACGTTTTCAATTGACGAACGTAACAACAGATCCGTACGTGCGTGTTTCTTCCTCTCTTTTCTATCGCGAGGTTCGGTTTCCCCTTTTAATTAAAATTCGTAAACATTTTTTTTCTCCTTCTTTTTTCTACCGCTCTCGCGGATTTTCTCTCTTAATACGAGAAACGGTGAGAGCGGTAATTCAAACGCGAGTCACGAAACTCCGTCGCAACGAAACAATTGAAATTACTAGACGCGACTGCAGATTGTTAGCGGAAACACCCTGTATATTCTTCGCGCGCTTTAGATGCAGTGCATGCGGCGTTTCGGTTTTCGGAGGGTTTTATGCGCGGACGTTGTTCTAGCCGTTCCGAAGTCGTTTCTTTCTTCTCTCTTCTATTTTTCTTTCTTCCTTTCTTTTCTTTTCTTTCTTTTCCTTTTTTTTTTTTTAACTTGCTCTACTATACGCTGCCAACCTCCCGTGTGCATTTTTGCAACCCGAAACCCCGGGTTACAGTACGACCTCAACATGCTCTTGTTCCAACACCACCGATAAAAAATAAAGCATTGCATAATAAGATGTTACAGCTTACACGGAGCAGAAATATACGCACGGGACGACTTCTTACCTTAAATCACTCTATCACGTTTTATACTTTATATTTTGTAATTATATTTTATGCTTGATTATAGGTGAAATTTGAAGATGAAGCAAGGGTTTGTCAACCCTTTGAACTTGCGTTTGTTTTCAACGTTGTTGCGCGTCTATTTCTTTTAAGGCAAATTAATTATTTATTATTATTACATAACTCATATTTCATAACTTTGAAGACAATCTCCAACGTGTTACACAAAACGTTTCTTCTTTTACAGTAAATTTGTGTGTCCAGCGTGACGTACGAGTTCGAAAGGTCAACGATAAGAAAGCAATAGCAACTGTCGTTTGTTTTTTACAGACACGATAAGAGAAATAAAACAAATGGTCCGAAGTAAACTTTGAAAAGACAGATCTCTTGTCTCGATAAAGATAGAAACCAACGACGACTCCAGTCTCGATTCTCGATGATAAACATCAAAATTGACAAAATTTCTTCGCAATTGAAATCCCCGAGAGCTGCGATAAGAATTTCTCTACTCGAGAAAAAGTAATCCCCGAGCGAATATCTCTTCCCCGAAGGAAACCAAGGAAAATACGAATATCACCGACGAATGTTTACACCGAGATATTTTTTATTATCCAGCACTTCCCCCGGGGGGACACGTTGCTACACGGGTCGCAGATTATACTTTTAATTTATGTCACGCTGCAATTACTGACGCGATTACAGCGTCGCCGTATTATTTCTCGCGCCTCTGGACGAGATCTGATCCAACGTACGGCGGACGAGTTTAGTCGACGCGAAAAAAAGGCAAATTGTACTTACGAAAAAAGAGAGAAGCTAATTCGCCAGAGTCCGTACGAAATAAGCTACTTCTGACGGCGCAGTATCTACTGCACGCGCGTTGGAGGCAGCGAACGAAGTATTTTTACGGCACGGAAAAGGAAATTATACATCGTCGTTTGTTCCTATTACATCATACCTTATATTATATGTAACATATTTATATATATTTTTATATAGATATTTATATATTTATATTGTATGTTCCTGTTACATCATATTTTATGTTATATGACTAACCTAACCTAACCTAACCTAACCTAACCTAAACCTAACCTAAACCTAAACTTTGATGTTAACAGTGGAAGGTGATTTCATCATTGAACATTCATGATGGAGATTCAATGTAACAATTTGATAATTTCATTTTAATATATCTGCTCATTGAAACATCGTCACGAAAATGAGTAACTTATTCGTAATAATTATCAGATTCTCAATTCTACGACAAAGCATTATTTGAAAGCTGAGGTAAGTAGCCTGCAATGAAAACGTGTATTTAAACCGACGAATGTCCTCTTGGCATGGACAATCGATTAATTTTAATTACAGCAATTGCCTCAGTTACTCTCGAACTGTACAACAGACTGCCACGTACAAACACGTGCAATCGTGAACGTTTCACGAGACAAACGCTCGTTCAAAGAAATCAATATAAATTTCACCTGAAATGACGTCGTTTTCAGTAGCGAAAACCTGGACAAAGCGGGCAGCTCGAATTTATAATACCTAGCACCGTTTCCTTTTGTACGAAGTGAAAATGAATTCCCGATTGCACGCTCTCTGTGCCTAGGAAACCCTCCCCTGTCTATCAACTGCGTGCACAAATCGTGCATCGTGGAAAAATCCGCGAGAACGAGCCGTTTTCAACGTCTTTCTGAAAAAAAAAGAAAGACGCTTTTCGCCGAAAAAGCGTTGCATTGTCCACGCACGCATCTGATCAACGTCCGCGGTCCGCGGAGAACATCCGCACTTCCGGCCGATTTTATCGCGCGAAAAGTTGGCGATAATTGGTGGCGCGGCGCGGATATCGAGCGGGATGTTCTTCCACGGCGCGAAATGAAATTTTCAGTGAAAAGTTGTTCTTCCCGCGCCCCCGGGAGTTCAACCCCCGCGTTCCGCCATTAAATCGTTGAAACACGCGCTGCATATTTACCGACCTCCTTCCTCTTTTTATTTCTTTCCCTCCCCCCCTTTTCTTTTTTCTCGATTTTCTCCCCGCCTCTTCGCCTCGTTTCAGGAACGAGGAACGAACGAGCGTTGCCGCGGTCGTACACCGAATGTTTAAATCTCGCGGATTTGTGGCTCCGAAAGGGATTTCGTTTCGTCTCTCGGCGGGACGGCTGAAAACCCCCCTCTGTCCGCGATTAATGATTAATCGCAGCGAGCAACTTCTGCGACGAATGCTCGCTTTAGCTTGTCGCGGGGAGCATCTCTCGTGGAATATAAAATTGTTTATCTCCTTTTTCGAAGGAAAGCTCCTCCGTTTCTAATTTTATCTAGGAGGGAACTTTCGCGACTTAACGAACCGCGAGCTTGTTACGAACGACGAAGCCCGAGGATGTGACGAAGAATCCCGTTAATTATAGCTCGTTTGCAAAGTTTCTCGTCTCGTTCGACAAGCTCGCTTTCATTCGCTTAAATAATTTTCTGCGTTTCTCCTCGTCCCTTTCTGCGCAAACATCAATCGTCCGTTGAACGACTTAAAGAAAAAAAAAAAAAAGTATCCAAATCGCAGCTTCGAACAGGTAAAATCTATTGGAAACTCCGCTCGACGAGATGAACTCGTCAGAAAACAAAAGAAAGAAGAAAAAGGAAAAAAAAAAATCTGTCGCCTGTAGTTCACTTCGTTCACGCGATTCTGCCAATTCTCCGTGCTCCTGGAAAGCTTTGTTTCGCGACAGAGCTATTAACTTTTTCCGAAGAACCGGCGCGTAACGCCAGTTATTTGGGAAATAACAATGCCGACTTTTTCTCTCTCTCTCTCTCTTTCTCTTTTTACCTTGGCGTGTTACCGTGCAAGCAGAAAAATTAAAAAAAAAAAAAAGAGGGAGGAAGAAACGGGTGGGAAAAAAAAGGTTTGCGGCGGAAATTTTTGGAAAACGTTTCGAGAGGGAATTACAACTCGGCGAAGCCATTTATTTCAAACGATATCGATTGGTGCCGGTTTTAATTGAAAATTCATTCGCGTGCTCGTGCGAGGGGCGGCGGCCCGTGTGCCGAATATCAGTTATCGAATTTTTTTTTGTAACTCGCACGCGCAACAATTTCGAAATTTCACGAACGACCGCCCGGTTCGTTGTTTCCAAAACAAATCGAACGAAAGATTACGTCCTAAGAATGCACACGAATGCACAATTTCTTTCATAGTTGTTTGTATCAGTTTTGACGATTATTTTTTATCACTGAAAGCGATTTTAGGGGGGGTAACCCAGAAGATCGGGTCTCTTCAGGTGCAACGCTGATGCAACGAAAATTAGCGATTGGTTGATTTGGGTCGCGAGGGGGCGTGGCGTAGACCTCGAGTAGGAGTGGCGTCGTCTGATAGATCTACTGATTTAAATGTTTGCATATCGATAAAATTTTATGGCAAAAAAGTCGTCTTCATTTCCTAGTCGGAACAGTTGCTTCTGGGACGAAACGTACTGGGGTACAAGTCGTGCATTTTTTATATCTTCATGTATTTCGATTCTTTGAGTCACGTGAGACTAGAAACCGAAATATTTTCGAAATTGTATTTTCGGATTAAGCGTTTCGAAAAACATTTTGAACGAAAGTTGAATGGTTTCGAGAGGGGCGTTAATTATTATTTTTTAACGTCGATGCGTAGGAGGCGTTTAAAGATCCAGCGTAGAAAAGTATTTTTGTATCTTGTGATTCTCGTCGTTGTTCAAGAACGAACAAACTTCGAATCTCCATCGAGATCCCTGTCGTGCGTTATAACGTCGTCAACGACCAAGTTTCCCCCGACAGGGTGGCCAGGGACGCGAAATTTCGCACGTACGTTGCCAACTGCGCGTGCACTTGAAGATTTCACCCAATTTTTAGCCAATTACGCGACGAGACCAGCATAATCGTCCTGCAGGACTCGTTAGCCCGCGGTTAGCCAACCGCGAGATACGCTGACTCGCGCGAAAATATTTCACGAAATTTTTTAATTTTTACGTGAGTTATTAGCGTCGCGATGAGATAGAACTATCGCCGTTATGACGACGAAAATTGATATTAATTTGAAGATGTATGCACAATGGAGTTTCCTTCGATGTT